>CM040395.1:134997193-135549693 GCA_022702515.1 Ilyophis sp. 1 JC-2022
AGGGAATATGGCCTCTGTGTCACCACATATTTATACCCCAGGGAAACAGGAAGTCATGGATTACTGCTTGATCCTAAATACTCTCATCAACTTTAAAAAGTAAAATATAAATGGAAAAAATGCTTCAGTTACATAGTGTTCATAGAAATTTCTAGGGGTGCCGATAATTGTGGCACATGTGGTCTAATTCACCAAAAAGTGCATTTTTTATAACCCTTTTTACTCATCTTTACCAGGGGTGCCAATAATTGTGGAGGGCACTGTATGTCCGTCAGTTAAAGCTGCACCACTAATAATAAGAACTACCACGGAAGATCTACACTTGACTCAACCACCAGGATTCACTCATCCGCTCCATCGTGTTGTTTATTTGCTTAGCCTCAGCAGATGGTCACCAGAGAAAAAATAACATATCGTTTTGTATTAGAATCTATCAGTTCCTCAGGATATTTATGAATAAGATCCAGGCCAGAATAATAAAAGCATAATTTTTAATTATGAAGGATTCTTGGCTGCAACCCATTATGGTTTCCAATTAAACCCACCCCCTCCCCTTTGCAGTGACACAAGAAAGCCTCCCTCTCCAGAGTTAGCACCTACCCAAGACCTGGGGACTGGACCCCAGCCAGGCTGACGGGACATGACCCCCTCACCTGCACCTCTGGCCCAGACAGAAGCCACGGTTGGGAGGGGGTGGGGGTGGCGGTGGCGGTGCGGGCGCTCGGTTAGCATGCGAAGGCCCGCGTAGAGTTATGGTCCCACTCCACCCCCACCCCCCCGGGCCCAGGCAGCACTGATTTAATGGGACGTGCAGTTTAAGTTCCTGGCCACCTGCTGGCAATGCGTGCCAGGCTGAAATCCCTGGGAAGAAGAAACTGCAGCCACTGCATTCCTGCTACTCAGTCCTAATGCGCAGGAGTGTGTGTGTGTGTGTGTGTGTGTGTGTGTGTGGGGGGGGGTGAATCAGGTGGTGTCGGGGGAGGCATGTGACAGACTGAAGGTCAATATAATCCTGAAGGCCGAGCTACAAGCGCAACTTCTGCCGTTCGGTTTCTCAAGTGACATCCCGCTAGAATGTCACGGGGAGACCCCCACCCGCCCCAAGAGAGCCCCCGTGCTCTTCCTCAGCCTTCCCCTTTCTTTATGCTTTCTTTTCTGTTCTTTTATTCATTCTATTCGTTTCACCTTTAATTTAACCGGGAAGGTCAACCGGAGAATGAATGTTACATTTGTAGAGATGACCTGAGGGGAGGGGGGGGAGACAGATGGGGAATTTGAGAGATTGTGTAGCTGTAACTGTTGGTGGTGGGTGGGGGTGGGGGGATGGGGGGGGGCATAGCCAGAGGTAGAGTCAGAAGAGTCAGTCAATTAATTTCACCAGGACATGGGGGCTAATGTCCCTGCTGTTTTCATAAGCAGGACCATTGACCACTTTGACCAAAGTGAATCAAGACATAATTTTAATGCCCCAGCAACCTGCCCTTGCTTGACTGAGAATAAAGACTGCCCCCTACTGGCACGCTGGCACACATGCCATTCCCTCTCACAGTTTGTTTTATGCTTAATGCTCTTTATGTGTTTCCAGCACAACTACAGTAAGCCTGGTTCTAGTGCACCTAGCTTTGTGCACAAAACACAGTTGTAACTTGAGCCAACTCTATTTCCTGTGCGGATGGATTTGTGTGGGAAACATATTGATGTAAAAGCAGAGATGAGGCTCATGTGGGTTTCCCTGGAGCAGAGAGCGAGTCTCTTTCAGTCTGACACCCTGATCGACCCTGACTCCCCATCACGAGGAGGTCACTGAAGGGCGGTTACCGATTAAAGCAGGTTAAAGCTTTCTTCTCCTCGTGCCCAGAAATCAGGCAGACCAGAATGAGAGAATTACTGGCATCATCCATAAGGAAAGGACAAGGCAATACCAGAGAGTAACAGAGAATGAGGCGTAACATTGTGGTGTGCAGTGTGTGTACGTTTTTAATGTGTTGCTACTGTCTATATGATAACTGTGGGAATTACCAGAAAAACCTGCAGAGAAAGGAGAATACGCATGTATGTGTGCTTGTGTGTGTGTGTGTGTGTGTGTGTGTGTGTGTGTGTGTGTGTGTGTGTGTGCGTGTCTTTCAGACGTCATCAAATCTTATTTGCATGACAACAGCCTTTAACTTTTCTGGACCCACTCTTTCCCAAAAAGATATATGGCCGTGCTCCCAAAATCCATGGCAACCACTGCTCAGGCTCTGAGGGCTGGAGGGCGGGGGGGGTGGGGGGGGTGGAATAAAGTCCATCTTTGTTGTTGTTGTTCTTTTTTTTTTTTTATTCAACAAGGGGTGGGGCTATTGCCACGGTGACCAGTTCAAGTCAAGTCCTCAGTTCAACCTCTACTCAAGCCCTGATAAATAGCCATTATATTCTAGCCTATAAAAAAGGAAGGGGGGGAAATAGCTCTCTCTCCCTCGTGACCGATCCGCGTTTCTCTCATTAAAACGTCTCGCTTGTTGGTAGCCCCTCCCCTGGTCCTGTGGGTCTCCATCCAGCCCCCCACCTGCTGCACTGATCCGGCTGGCTGGCAAAGCCGTACCGTCCCTGGGGGTATAATCCTGTGGCACAATGGATGTACGCAGCCAGTGATTTATATGGGCTTTGATCCTGCAAAGTGGTGGATAAAGGTGAAAGCAGATTTATGCTAACAAAAGGGATAGTGTGGCACTGGCTGAGTTCTGCGCACACTGCCCAATGTTAGCGGTCCCCCAACAAAAATTACAGGGCAGTCGACAAATGCCACTGGCATCCATTTCTCCAGTTCTCAGGCACCTTGATCCATGACACAACTGAAACCCTACTGTCAAGGATTTAAACTCACAACCCTACGGTCCAGTCCTCTGACATAGTGGTTCTCAGCCCTGGTTCCAGAGAGCCGCATAATCTGCTGGTATTTGTTGTTAGTCAGTATGTAATTAATTGCATAAAGCAGTTGGTTACAACAGTGAACTCACCTCGCCTGGTTTCAAGTGTCCGAACTGGTCGCTGATTTAAAGGTGAAAATAAAAAAATTAAAAACCCTGTGAATTTAACAGGGCCAGGGCTGTGAACTGCTACTCTGAGCACCATTCTGTGGTAAAACACAATTCTTTGAGAAACACACAGCTTTTCTGCAGAATTCAAGCTGTCCTGACGCATGACGACCGTGTTGTTTTCATAAGAGTCGTGCCCTACAATTCGCGCCTTTGTTCTTTACGACATTCATCTTATTCTCATTTTGTTTTTCTCGTATATCTTCCTCTCGGTCTCGTCGCTTCGTCCGTCCGTTTTTACAGCGGTCTAATCAGAGTCAGACCGCTTCTTTTTTTTCTTTTTTTTTAAGAGACGGCTCTGCGTTTCCCTCCAGAAGTCAGTCCCAGACCCCGCTCACGCAGTCCCCAGCGAGAACAAAGGCAAAGGGGTGGAAATGTCAGCCGCTTGTACCCTGTACCCGGCTGGCAGCGCGGAGAGGCGGGCCTCAAAGAGGGCACATCAAACGGCTTCACAAGGCCGGCCGAACCGCGCGAGGCGCCCTCCGAGCAAACGGACCGGTGATGGGAATCCCGGACGGTCCTCGCGCTCTCCCCGTCGGAATGTCGCAGTTACGATACGCGGCGCTCTGATGTGGCGCCGCGTGAAAGCTCGCCTCTGTGCGCACACGTCGCACTTGGCAGATTCGCAAAGCGGAGGAAACCGCTCCTTGTCAAGCGGAACTACTGTGCTTTGAGCTTTTGTGGATTTAACAGGTCGCTTCCACAGTCATATCCACTCAAATATAATATATATACTCATATATAACTCGTATATATGTGCGAACACACACGTAAATGCATGGAAGAATGCAGATGTCTGGTTCCCTGATCTCTGAGGAACGCACCTACAGATACAAAGGCTACCTAGTTTGCTGTATTCTGCAAGAAAGTGTATCATTTCGCCACTGACACACATGCCGTAAACAGTGTGATCTATGTTTTTAATTTAACCCTGTATTTAATTGTGATACAAATAAAGATAATAGCTTTGCACTTTGCATTGGTGCTGAGTAAAGTAAGAGGGCCAAAAAGGTGAAACAAGAGACATCCCACAGAGCATGATACCCAGCTCTGGAAATAACATGTATTAACCATTTATTTAAAAAAGCAAGTCAATAAATGGTGTACAATATTGGTATTAACCTCAACCCAAACAACACACTTACAGAACCATACAGCAAAATTGGAAAAAACTGCCCTGTTCATCTTTACCCTTACACAATACACAATTGTGCGAAAAAAACATCTGAACCCAGTAACAGGGTGGCACCCAGACGGGACCCAGCCGAAAACTAGTCGCACTTATGGGAACCGGACAGAGTTCAGACGGAGCTCTCAGCGCAGTGTTATGTGCGAGCCCTCTGTTGGGGACGGGTGTGGACCCAACACTCATACGCAAGGCCAGAACTGGCGTGCCACTGACGACATTACGTCACGCGCCGCGATGCGGTCATCATTACCAATAACTTGGACCTGGGCTTGTCTGGATTCGGAGACACTGTAAACAGTGCAAACCACACAGCCAGAGACGGAACTCCTGAACAATAACCATTTATTAATGCTACATTAACCATTTATTAACATTACATTAACGCAACGCTTAACATGTTGAAGTGTTGTTAACATGTTGTTGTGCTGGTAAGTGCCTCAGTATCCCAGCAGCCCAGCGGTGTTATGTAGTGCTTTGCCATTGTGAAGGGTAAGGAGGAGGGGCTGCTCATAGAGTAGGGCGAGAGACAGCACAGCAGGAGAAACAGAAGGGGGCAAACATCATGCTTTTAACCAGAAGGTTGCAAGTTTCAATTCTCAGTGGGGGAATACAAAAACTATAAACCTCCCGGCCAATCGTACTCCCCCCTGCGGGACTGCCAGTCAAGGCCCAAGAATATTCAGGACACCCGACTGTGGGGCGTATCCTGATGTCATAAGTAACACATTTTATTAGCAAGATAAGCTTCCCAACAGCTCATCTTCAGCAAGGCACCAGGAACTGCTTCAATAAAAGATCCAGCTGCTGGGTGTCTCGGTGGCGTAGCCAGTCGAGCACCATCCACATGCTCATTGCAAGCCGTGACGTCAATGGTTCGAATCCGCCCACAGGACCTTTGTTGCATGTCTCTCCCTCTCTCTCACTCCCCATTATTCCTGTCTCTCTACACTGTGCTGTCCAATAAAGCTGAAAAAGTCCAATAAAAATCTATATTTAAAAAAAATCCAGCTGTCTGAATGGATAATGTGTTGAATCCCGGATGAGGGTACCTGGCTACCAAAATAATAATAATAATAATAATAATAATAATTTCACTATTCCCTCCTGCTCTCCCTTCATACCCAGATATCCTTAAGGGATGACCAGAGTTCAGTCACAGTAGGCCACGCCTCTCTGGATTATAAGCACTAATATCAGCAGTGCCGATGAGCCAGAGCTCTGTTCCTATTGGCCACGCATCCAGGCATGTCCCCGCCCAGTTTGTGCCTCCCTCTCTCTCAGGCGGTTCCACCCTGTGCCGAGGAGCCAGGCAGTGGAAGTGCCGGCCACACAGTGAGATCCGCCACAGCCCTTTCTATCCGCCTTTCTCTTTGTCTCTCATTTCACCTTTCTCTCTCTTTCACCCTCTTTCTTCTTTAGTCTCTCCATTCAAATCATATTCACCTGTTCCCTCTGTGTTCATATTTCCTTTCTTGCTCGCTCTCTCCATCTGTAATTGCACACACACGCGTGCGTGCAAGCACACACACGTACACAAATGCACACACACACGCGCGCACATGCAGACAGACACACTCTCGCTCTCTCTCTCGCACACACACGCACACCTTGCTCTTGTCCTCTCTCCTGCTCTCCCTCGCTCCAGTAAGTCAGGAAGGCGGCTCCACGAAAAGGCAACAGCACTGGGGCCGTAAGCGTATCGCGTGGGTACCTGGGGAAGGCCGTTTCATTGCGCCTCGAGGCGGGGGCAGAGGTGAATGTTCCGCCATCATTAAGCCAGTGACAACATCAGGGAGCCAGAGTAAGCACAGAGGATAGCGAGCTCTTAGCAAGCCACTGTGAGCCCCGCCCACCCTACACACAAGCAGAGATGCCAGAATAGATTCCAGATGTCAGGATGATAAACACACAGATTGTGGTAACCTGATAAAGAGAGCAAGCCCATTCCGACAGACTCTTACTGTCTTCTGTTACAAACAAATGAATTATGAGTTCACGCCCCTAAGAAGGCCCGTGAGAGCGCACGTCCGGTACCATCTGCGTGGAAAGCCACTTCCATTATTCCCATTAACTTTTCATAATGCTCACACGTAAAACCTCGTCCGCGGGGCTCAATAAACCAGGCGCGATGGATTTACAGGTGTATGCGATTAAGATGATGACACGCAGGCGGACGAGCGGGCTGTTTCAGATGAAAAAAGCGTGCCGTGGCCATTTTGTTCCGTTTGTTTCTTCTTGGAGTTCGCAGGACATAGAGATTAGAATATCCTGCTGACTGCACGCAAAAATAACAGTTAACCAAAGCAATCCTATCCGCATCACGACCTCTGCATTCTTGGCTTCGGCTTTGAGAAAGTTTTCTTCTGCCATGGAAATACAGTATACACAAACACCCAAGCAATTCTTCTTCTTAACCCCAAAACATTTTGACATCCAGCAAACTCACATCGCAAAACATAGCAGACATTTCTTATCAATTTTGTTGTTAAAAGCTTATGATTTTTCTGACAAACTGGTCAAGCTGTAGTCAGGAGAAACAGCTACGCAATGCCTGTATCCAGTTGAACACTGCCTTTCAAAATAAGCATTTTAAATACCTTAGACCATACTGTGTTGTGTTCTGAAGAAGAAAGACCCTCTCTCTCTCTCTCTCTCTCTCTCTCTCTCTCATTACATAATTCCATACAAAATTTGTATAAAAATTTAATCTAATTTTATTTAGGTAGAATTTAAAGAACATGTCACAATACATGTACCTTTAACAGTATACCCTGGCCTCAACTCTCACAAAGCAGGCCAGACATGACAGTGGCGAGGAAAAACTCCCTGGATGGCATGTAGGGATGGCATGTCTCTCTCGGGAGGGAGTAACAGACAGACAACTCGCCTGGGTAACACTTTTCACCTGTGGGAGATTCTGTAATAAGCTCCTGTCTGCTAGCGCTAACAACCACCATTAGTGGTGTGCGATACCCTGCCCCCAGTGCAGGACTACTGAAGCGTCACACACGCAGGTGGAAATACAGGCTAACCTGTGCAGCTGAGGACCAGGAAACAAAGAGCACACGCTACTGCAGAGCCACAGCCCCCTAACGGGACTGCAGCGGGAATCTGCAGGTCTGCGGAGCCAGGGGTGGGATGAGAGCGGGTGGTCCGACGTGTCTTCAGGCGAGACTGCAGCCTTTGTGCGGCGGACGGGCGGGCGTTAGATGAGCTCCCCGGGCTCCCCGCTGGGTGAGGGCACATTCCCTGTCTGGGTGGGGAGGGGCCGACACTCCTCTGCTCACACGGAGGGCCAACAGGAGAGCCATTGTTTCGCTCCATGCTTTTGGGTATCCAGGGCAGGGTGTATCCCACAATGCACCGTTTCTGACCCACCCTTATCACAGACGAGCCTCAAACTAGAGGTACTGGAAGTGTGGGAAGGGCTACTCTGGCACAGCAAATCAAAAGTATAAGACAATCCCCTAAGTAATCACTGTCTCTGTCTTTTACACGCACAAATAAACACACACGCACACACATGCCCATATACACATGTATGGACATACTGCACAAGTACACCCCACACACACACGTATGCACAAGCATAAACTTTCTTTAGGCATGTCCACACAATGATTACATACCAGGCTATTATGTGCTAAGTGCTATGTGTTATGGGTGCTGTGTTGGTGGTGGGGGTGGACAATGTAGTGAGATCCCAGCCCCTTTCCACAGAGCATGTAGGTTCTGGACTAGGCCCAGTCCAAACAGCCTCTTCCGGCCTCAGAGGCTTACCACACTGACAGCAGATAAAAAAGAAGAAACACCAATACCACGCACACTAGGGGGAGTGACTGTTTGGATGTTGGCTCACACTTCTCCACACGTTTACTGGATGGTTCAAATGAACCATTCACATATACATTTTTCCTATAATAATAATAATACACTTAAGAATAAGGAAATGCTACTCTCCTCTGAGAAGTGCAATAGATATGGGCATGAACTGGGCCTCTGTGTAATCTAAGGGTCTGGCAGAAATACACCCACCACACTGCTCCTACTGGTGGGCTGACCGCCACCACAAACCAATGGAGGCCTGGCGCAGACTAACTGCCAAAATCCATTGGCTTCATTTCTGCTGGGGGAAACAAAGTATCTTTTCAAACTGAGCATTGGATTGGGTCGTGTTCGTCTCACCCACTCCCCAAGACCCCCTACCGTCACATGTTCCTGATGAAGGATGGCCTTCTTTTGAAGAGTGCTCTTTCAAGAAGAGCCACTCCCGTCATCTTCCCGCTGTGATTAATGCGAGGTCCCTTTCCCTCCCCAGCAGCGACCCACTGATCAATAACAACCTCCAAGAGCCAACAGCGAAAATATTCATATTCATCAACTAAGTGTCTTTAAGGGCTTGGTTTGGGCCTCCCAACCCCTCCCCTACCCAATCTTCAAAGCCCTTTTATCCTAACATCACCCCCCCACCCAAACCTTATCACTTAACCTTAACTAAAATAAACCTTTGTGGAAGATGATGACGGAGGAAATGATGATGATGTCAGCGGAGCACTAATTTGGCCCGGACGTTCTGACAGGTCTGAATCAGCAGAAGTGGGTGAGCCGGGAGCTGCCTCTCGCTCTCTCTCTCCCTCTCCCTCTCCCTCTCGCTCTCGCTTCCCTCTCCCTCTCGCTCTCCCTCTCCAAGCACGCCTGCAGGCTTAATGCACGCACACTTGCCATGAGCTCATATTTTTAGCGCGTTTCCGGATACCAAATGTGGAAGCGGAAGACACTAAAAGCGCTGTGCGTTAGATCACAGGTTTATTCAGGGCCTCACACCATGGATCGCATCAACGCTGCCCTTTTGGAACACACATTTTTAGCCTGGCTTTAAAATCCCTTGTATGTTCTCTCAAATGCACAACTCGTTTAAAGCCTGCTTGTCAGGAAGTGCTTTGAGAGCTGTAGAGCACATAGAAAGCTACGTTTCAAAGTGTTTCTTTCACTTCTACTCATTTGTAAACAATTTAGAAATCAATTAAGGTTAAGCAAGTTCAAGTAACAGCTCAGTCGAACTAAACTGATTAAACCGGAGCTCAATCTCAAGAGTGTGCCGCAAGGACCGGGGGGTCTTAAAAGCTCACGTACATGTGAGCGGTCCTGGATACACAGCCTATTCACAACCCATAAATCATGACATGACTTTACGGGGCAGATGTCAAGGGAAGGAATGAAGGACCCTTTCAGCAGTCTCCTCGTTTGCCTCTTGGTTTTACCACATATTACACACAGTATGCAAATCCCAACCATTGTCCTTACAGATGAGAATATGAGCCTAAGTGTTGACGACAAATGACATGTCAGTTAAGACAATTCTTCCCCTACTCTGTCCATTATTTGAGAAAGGAAGATAATTGCCGTTGTCGCACGTATGGGTGAAAGTTCATCTCCCTGCCGACCAGCATGTGCTTATCCATGCTCCTGAACAGAAGACCTGTCCATAAATTTCTTGACTGAGGCTTCAAGCCATAAGCAGTTGTGACTTTCCAGCCACCTCCCTTAGCTCTCTGTGCGATAAATGCCTCATAACTAAAAAAAAAAAAGAGTGTTCTTCTCTTGACAGTGCCACACATGCAAAGAGAGAAAGATACAGGGGAGAACAAAAAAAAAACAACTCAGAAAAAAATAAACTGCGCTATTTCCGCGGGATTCCAGAGCGCTGCGTTATGTTTAACTGCTTCCTCACTCCCAAACACATAAACAGCGGAACAGCTGACGCCGGGGTCAGGGAGTTTGTCAATCTAAAATCTGGGAGAGCTGCTAACATTAATAAGCAGAGTGGAGTACTCAGCTCATGACATTGATAACTATACAGGCTTCTAGAAGGATCTCTGTAATCCAGTGTTCCTCCACACAAAATAAAAAATCCATTTGTAGATGCATCAGAATCGTTTACACAAGAACGCAACTTTATCTTCCAGTTCCAATTCAAATCCTAAAAAAGGTATGGAAAAACTCCATCTTCCCCCTTTCTCCTTACCTCCACGTCTCCACGACGTCATTGCCACTCCAGCAGGTGAAGTCATCCACCACCATCTCCCCTTCACACAGCAACCCAGGCAGGCTGGAGAAGAAGGTCTTGTAGTTCTGAATGTAGCTCATTAACTCTCTGTAACACAGCAGGGAGCACAGCATTTTTTCAAAGCAATGGCAACATATGTGCATATAAATGAATTCAATACCTTTCAATCTTCCATAATTATTCTGAAAAAAACAGGGGACTGATTATTGATGATGATAATGATGATAAATGAACAATGTATTTTTCCTCAGATGTTAAATATTCAATGTAATCACATGTAAGTGTAGTCACAAAAGCAAAGCAATTAGTGACAAGCAACCTCAAATGAAAACCACGGGGAGAAAATACAAAGGGGGTCAATAAAAATGTATTCCTTCAAACTTTTTTACGTTGTGAAATGATCAAGTGCATGCAATTTCCCAACAATCAGTGAATACATTTCCAAATAATGTGAAATCAATTCCTGCTTGTTTTGTAAAGCTTGCCAGGAGGAAAATTGGCATTGCAAAGGCAGGACTGCTCTGTTTGCTGTTATGATGTTTTGAAGTTACTGCAGAACTTATCAGAATCCAAACAGGCACATGCTAGACCACCCAATAATTACCATGAATGGGTTCGTCTGAGGTCTCAGTTAGAACCTCTTGAATTAACTCTAAATCGCCCGCGCCTAGATGGGATACAGAAGATTTCAGAAAGTGGTGTCCTATGACCACATCTGTTAGCCAAACTAAAGATAAATAATTTGGACCAAAAGGTAAGCCCAAATAAAAGATGGGAAACTAGTTACCCCAGGCCTAGATAATATTGACGCTTACAATTTCCTCTGACTTAATGTTATATGCTCAACTTTTAGCTGTTGTAACTTTAACGCCTAAAGCAAGCTAGCTACTAGGGTTACTAGTTTCTCATCTTTTATTTGGGCTTACCTTTCTGTCCAAACAATTTATCCTTAGTTTGGCTAACAAATGTGGTCATAGGACACCACTTCCAGTATCCCATCAAGACATAACCCTCTAAATCTAAATCATGTGATCAGGCAGATTGTTTGTTTCACAAAAATTGGTGAAGGCTTTAGCTTATCAAAGACGACACGGACACTCACACAATCAAACACGCGCCAGACACGTTACACTCTTCCTACGGACGATGACACCGGTCAAAGAAAAAGAGAGGGATGCGCTGGGATTCGGAGGATCCATGCTTACCTAGATATCTTTTTGAGACTTTTAGGTTTATCTTTCTTGGAGGATTTCAGAGGTAAGGAGCTAGGAGCAGTCAAACACCATGGAGGGGAGGGGTGTTGCAAGCGGATGAGATGTGAGTAGGAAGGGGGAAAGAAAGGTAAAAAAAATAATAAAACAATTGGACAACAAAAATGGGGGAGGGAAAACAAACAAAACAAAAACAGTGAAATCATAACCCTGGAAAAAGTACAACATGCTCATGCAAAAACAACATCGTTAAGTTGCTGAGAAAACCGGCGGCCATTTTCTTCCCGTTTCCTGTCCCATGGAGCATCACTCATTCTCAGGAGCAGTGAGACTGCTGTGCATTTGAACAGATCACATCATAAATAAGGCTGAAAATACAGCACTCCACAGCCTGGAATCCAATCCTGACCTAGCTGGTGCTGACATAATTGCCAATATATCAATCGGGTAGGGGGATTTCAATCAGCAGTGTTTTATTGTACAATACTCATACAAGCGAAGCATATTTGAGATGTTCACGGCAGCTTATGCGGTAGATATCAAATTACGTTTGAATTTGTACAGTTATGAGTCAACCAAACTGAAAAACCAATGATTTCAATTAATCTTAACTTGGACAGGACCCAAATGAAAGTTTATTGTCAATGGGCAGGACCATTCAATAATCAATTTTAATACCTCTGTGACCTTTAGAGGGTACTAGTAATTGATGACAAATTTTCACTTTGCAGAAACAATATACCATTTAATATTTTTATTTACTCCATTCTGTTAAATTTAGGTTACTCCATAAAATTATTTTATCCTTCCATTCAATTAAAATAATTATTTCTCATATAAGAATAACTTTTTTCCATTTCCCTGCCACCATTTCTAACTGATTGTGCCTTTTCCTCGACTTAAACCTGCCTTACACCTGAAATTAAGCCAATTGTGTCCCACCACTTTGAACTCCTGGTCAAACTGTAATTGGCTAATGACATAGTCAGTGCTTGAAGCTGTGGCAACAGGGCCCAGCCTGTGCCCATTGAAAAGATTCTAGCCAGGGACATTTCCTGCTGCCACACTCTGCACTGTCAGCTCTCTGCATAAGCTGCCAGTCACGCCGTTATGCTGTGTCTAGACTGGTCGCAGGGCAGGACTCTGGGTAATGATGATAATGATTCTGAGACAGCACATGCGTGACAGAGGCAGGGTCGGCTGGCAGACTGCGTCTCCTGTGCCAGTGGGTGGGGCGGGATTCGGCAGTGGCTGGCACAGCGCAGGGCCAGTCGGAGTGCACAGGAAGTAGCCGACTCTCGCTGGGTTGGCAGATTATTCAGTGCACTTCTTTCTTCCTTTCTCCTCATGCCCCTGTCAGTAGCAGCGGGCAGGGGCAGCTTGAATGAGGGCATGGATAATAAAATAGGGGTGAGATATTGGTGTTGCCGGTTTTCGCTTAGGAACCAGAGAACAGCTCCACCAATCACGGAGTATGTTGGTAGGAACAACGTGGACAGTGATTGGTTGATACTTTCCAGCTATACTTCCAGGGGCCCTTTTTTGACAAAGGGACTATACCCAGATGGTATCCACCAATTACTGTTGGCTTTATTCTGTTTGTTTTGACCAATGTAGTCTGTGATTGGTGTAGTGAACAGTGATGGGGCCAGTGTCCTATCCCTATTTTATTATTATTATTATTGTCACATGTGCATTGGCCAGCCAATCACAAATTAAGTGTTTAATCTAATCCTTTAATGCGATACAGAATGATGCAGAACACAGTCGAGTTTTCATATTATGATCCAATAACTACTTGGGCCAAACTAAGAACAGTTGTGGGTTAAAAGTAGAGGGGGGCAGGGGGCTAGGATAAGCGAGGGGGGCAGGGGGCTAGGACAAGCGAGGTGGGCCCAAATCCTCCTGTGCTCACCTCCTTAAGTGGGCCAGTCGGCCCAGCGGGGCCTGTGTCGGTGGCACCGATGTGGCCGCGGAGATCACGGGTGAAGTAGCCATTTCTAGGGTGGGGCTTACGGTCGTGTCCGTACCCGTGGGCTGTCCGCACACTTTGTCCACCTGGTGAGAGGGGGGGGGGGGAGGATGAACGGGGTGAAAACAGAGGAGCACTGAGTCACAAACTTCAAGCGGCGCTAACAAGAGAGCGAGGGTAGCCAGCCCTGCAACTACACTCCCTGTCCCTATTCAAATTACCAGAGAAAAAAAGAACAGTTGTAACAGCACTCTTCCAGAAACTAGCAGGGGATTGTGGGTTTGGAGAAGGCCTTGCAGAATGGAACACTTTGGGTTTTCCATGGTTTATAAGTTCAACAAGGGAGTAATAACAAACAGAACTGCAGTTGCTGAGAGCCGCACGCCGTCATTGTGATCCGTGTCATTGTGGTGACACACATACACACGGGCAAAAGAACACAAACAATCAGGCACAAGCACACACACGTGTTTTACGCACACAGACACGCCACTCACACGCTTACAAACTACAGTTGTCACAAGCTACAGTTATCACAAATATATTATTAATAATAAGTAACGCTTATATATCTGCAGACAATGCTCGGGATGTGAAACAAGAGCACACATGTGAGAAAGGAAAGAGACAGAATGAGAGAGGGAGAGAAAAAGGGAAAGAGAGAGAGGGAGGATGTTGAGAGATTCCGATTGAGAGAGACAGAGACAGAGAGGGTGAGGAATGAATGTCGAATAGACAGACAGGTGGGAAAGAAAAGGAGAGTTATGGCTTTGGAGTATCAGGGGTGAAATTTAATCCCCCTGACAGCAGCCATAAAACCCCACTAATGAGATGAGCACAATCAGACCTCCTTAATGATGATCAGTATATACACGGAGCTATCGACCTATTCGGAGAGTCATACCCAGCCCACGCTAATTAAAGGCCCAGCAGCTTATGAGAAAGGCTAACAGTCCTGTCTACAAAATCAATGCTGCCCAATAGGCTAAAAAGCACTTCAGATTATTAAGTGGCCTTAAATCTGGAAGTGAGCCTTTCAGATGAATACCTTCACGGGATAAACTGACTGATTACCTCAGTTCCTGCAGTAATGGTATTTCACCACTAGAGGCACTACACAACACTAATAGTGACTAATTGTTGTGAGGCAATAGTAGTCACAGGCAGAGCCCTGCAATGGGACTGTAGATTCAGAAGAAACATACTGCTATGGGGTCAGGAATGGGCAAAGAGAGGAAGAAAGCTTGATAATGGGGTACCACTGGGAAAATGCAGCAGGATTTGATTCAGTCACAGGTCAAATGTACTCTCCTTTATACTTGTCATGATGCTAATAATGCTAACCAACTTGTAATATCTGATTGTAGTTCTGCTAATTCTGATCCAACTTCATAATAAAAACATTCACAACAATAATTTATATGAACTTTTGCATGTAATTGCTAAGCAAAATGCGTTCATGTTTACATTGAAAATAAATGATATGAGCAGATGTTTTGGTTAAGCTGAAAGTAGAATCAGATAAACTGGAATCAGCAGGCACATTGGAATAAGCTTACAGGTCCCTTAGCTAAGAGATCTTTATGTTTATGTAACCATCTAATAACCTCATTCATTGTGTTTGTTTAATATGAAAGCCCACTCATCGGACACTATGTTTGAATTAATAGATTTATTTTTCATACAAAGCGAGTGGTTTTTAGATTGCAAAAATATGTGCTTGTCTGAAGAGCAGAATTTTTGAGAGAAGAATCTGTTGCAAACTACTGCTGGAAATATTTTAAAAAAACACTTCAGAAGTGGTCAAGAATGCTGAATGTGGGTGGAAAACCAGAATGGTTATCATTGGCTGCCCATCCCATCGTTGCAGCATCCTCCGCCAGTTTGGGATGTTGACATGCTTACATGTACCTCCTTTAAGGCAGAACATCTTTAGGCTTCTGCCATTTCCTCTCATGCTGATGCCTTTGAGCACAGCCATGCAGACGTGTGTGTGATCCACCAGAGGGGTCGCTATTGAGCAACATTATGGGGAATACGTTCTCCAAAAGAACAAATACCGTAATCTGCAGCAACTCCAGGGCTGGGGGGAAAAAAAACAGCCTTAATGCAAAACGGCCTTTGCAAATGGCTTGTGGTTTTGGGTTAGCAGGTGGGCCCTTTTGATTAGTAGATCCAGCCCTCTGTCTCAAGAACCCCGCTGCCTGTGGCGGGAGCCTGTGGGCGGAGCTGCAAATGTTTCCATGCCGACCGTATCGATGAGTGAAGTTGTTCCATAGCAAAGTGAACCACACAGCTCGGGCTTGCTTAGTCAAAGAATGCCTCGGTTTGCTTTATAAATAGCTTCCTAATTCATTATAGCTACGTGTGGCGTCTTCAACGCCATAACTGTGGCAATTCAGATCTCACTCATAAGGAGAGGGACTTTACAGATGCTGTGGGTACATGAAAAGTGAAACGGATAAACATGTGTGCCTGCCCTATACCACAGACAGGAAAATCTGCAAACAGTGGAGGTGGGGAGGGTAACAAACACAGCTGGCGAAAAAAACCTGCAACAATTACCGAACCGCAGGCTGTCAAAACCCCATATGCGAAGCAGACACAAATTCTTTCATTCCTGGCATATAGGAAGCCCGTTCCTCAAAGCCGTCACGCCAATCACAATATGGCGAAACCTGAACAGAAGAGACACGCGATGAAGGCTGCAGGGACGCCGGTTGAGGTTCGTCCGCACTAAAGGAGACGTACAAATCAGAGGGACCTGATCAACCAATGGGATAACACGCAGTATTAGAGTTACAGTCAGCGCAACCAAACATGTTAGAGGTGAATGGCATGCTACCCATGTTAGCTGCCTGCATTAATGTTATTCACATGCACACTTAGCTTAATGACAGTCTATCCAGCCAATATAGCTGCTTAAATTTGGCCCTCCCTAAATAACATCAGTACAACAGGAGAGATGGTTTCCAACCGGTCTGCTTGTGTCACTGAAGCCTTGCATGACTTCCATTTTAAAATGCAAAAAACTTCAACTCCAGGGACACGAATGCCCAGCATGCAGAATATGGCTCACTCACACTACAAAAACCAAGAAATAAGTCAATGCCAACAAGCATTTTATAGACTTAAAATCGTATTTCTATTACTTTTTTGCTACATAAGACAAAAACATTGCCAATGAGGTAAGAGTTTTACTCATTTCAAAATTTTCCAATGGGGTAAGATCATTTCACTTGTCAAGGAAAAAGTAACTTAAAACAAGATAATAATTTCTACTTGAGAGAATAAAAAATAAGATTTTAAGTCTCATTATAAGTCTATAAACATTTTTTGCAGCGCATCACTGCATGAGAGTTCCCATAAATATTTGTTAGGTGCCTTTACCTCTTTTGTGTGGTGAGCATTGTAGAAGCTGCTAAATAGCTAGCGTGTGTCACTCCGGTCGGTAGCTGCCAAACAGCAGTGAAGGTCAAGGTGAGCTTCCGCGGTCACTGTCAAGCACTTTAAGATCATTAAATGCGTAATATAAATGTAATACATTATTATTAACGCTTGGAGGAAGGTTACATCTGCGACGGGTACGATAACAGTAGAAAGAATGCTGGGCTTGAAATATCACTCTCATTTTGCATTCTCTGCACTATTTCCCTAAACTGAAATTGCCTCAAGCGCTTCAGCTTTATGTTAAATGGGTGGTTTTGCTATGTATGAAATATCTTCCAGAAGTTTCTGAGAAGAGGTAAGCAACATGGTGTAATAATTACTTGCAATTATTATGGGAGAAGGGCAGGGCCGCTGCGTCTGATAGGCAAGACAAGAGTCTGACACCTTTCAGGGTGTAGAGAAAGTAAGGGTGCCTCACCCTTCTCCCTCACTCTACCAGCACTCGCAGACTAGTACGTCTCTCACAGACTCATTAAAGTCTAGCACTCACTCACATAACTCTCTAGCCAACAAATGTTGTGTATCACATAAATGTTGTCTCTCCCATATCACATAGTCATCTCTCAAACATGAAATGTCCCAAACCAAGTGAAGGGCATCGCAGAAGCATATATGAGTGCCATCTACCCCCCAACCCCAAGATTTGAACCCGCCATCTTGCCTTAAAATCACTCCACACAGTAGCCCATTACACCTTAACAACCACTACATTTTTAGATGCATCACATCATTCAGCACATTCCTGAATGTTTTGATGTATGGTTTTCCATAACGCCTCCCTCCAAAGCAGTTCACTGGTCAGATAGACGGGGCCCCTCCATGCAGCTACAGGCTTGGCCCGGGTTTGGCCTGAGACAGCAGGAAGGGCTGTGGGCAGGCTGGGCGGCGCTGCTGGGTCCACTGGTATTAATAAACAGGGCTATTACAGGCCTGGAATTCCTCAGTCACCCAGACTCATCGACCTGGGGGGGTGTTAGAGTCTGAGCCTCTGGGCCCGGTGCCATGGCTAGAGACCAGACAGGCCCATACCTGCACCACACAAACAGGGTCCGTTCCACATAGAGACTGAGCCTCTGGGCCCGGTGCCATGGCTAGAGACCAGACAGGCCCATACCTGCACCACACAAACAGGGTCCGCTCCACATAGAGACTGAGCCTCTGGGCCCGGTGCCATGGCTAGAGACCAGACAGGCCCACACCTGCACCACACAAACAGGGTCCGTTCCACATAGAGACTGAGCCTCTGGGCCCGGTGCCATGGCTAGAGACCAGACAGGCCCATACCTGCACCACACAAACAGGGTCCGCTCCACATAGAGACTGAGCCTCTGGGCCCGGTGTCATGGTTAGAGACCAGACAGGCCCATACCTGCACCACACAAACAGGGTCTGCTCCACATAGAGACTGAGCCTCTGGGCCCGGTGTCATGGCTAGAGACCAGACAGGCCCATACCTGCACCACACAAACAGGGTCCGCTCCACATAGAGACTGAGCCTCTGGGCCCGGTGTCATGGCTAGAGACCAGACAGGCCCATACCTGCACCACACAAACAGGGTCTGCTCCACATAGAGACTGAGCCTCTGGGCCCGGTGTCATGGTTAGAGACCAGACAGGCCCATACCTGCACCACACAAACAGGGTCTGCTCCACATAGAGACTGAGCCTCTGGGCCCGGTGTCATGGTTAGAGACCAGACAGGCCCACACCTGCACCACACAAACGGGGTCCGTTCCACATAGAAACTGAGCCTCTGGGCCCGGTGTCATGGTTAGAGACCAGACAGGCCCATACCTGCACCACACAAACGGGGTGCGTTTCTGGACACGCGGGGCGACTAAACACACTGGATCCACACGGCCACTCAGCACACGAAACCCACAGGACGACTGCACACAACTGACCAAAATAGTGATTGAGCACACTTGCAAACACACACTTATCGTGACTCACACCTGAGAACTGAAAACTGGTCATGGTTAAACATGTAGCACTGAACATGGATAATATAGAATAGTCTTTATTGTCATTGCACAGTTCCCCATACAACGAAATTGTGAGTGCTTCAGCTGACGGTGCATTAAAATCAGACGAAAATAATTAAAAACATTTAAGAAAAACAAAACAACAACATTAAGAACAGATAAGGACACATGACGGGGGGCAAAAAGCAGGTACAAAGCAATAATAAATACAAATTAAAAAAAAAAAATAAATACAAATAAAATACTGCTGAGGTAGTAAGAAAAATATTGCACGTATTCCAACATCCCAGTCCTGAACACTGGTCATGATTAACACTTTAATTCTGAACTCTGACCAGAGCTCCCAATGGAGTGATCTTCAGAGTGCAGCCATCACATCCTCCTCCGATCATTCATTTCATGATTATTCTAAAATATTTTAATTTGCTTTTATTTCACCCACTGAGTAAAACAAATTTACATTTACCTTTACATTTAGTCTGAGGGAAAAGAGAGAAAGAGAGAAAGAGAGAAAGAGAGAGAGAGAGAGACATATACTGGGAGAGTGACTCTACCTTTCCATAGTTGAGTTGTACATGGTAACAGAAGTTCCCACTTGCTTATTTTAGAAATAACTTCATATCTCATCTTCCTATGCGCCCCCGGAAGCAGCTGCCGTGTTGCAAAAAAACGAGGATATAAAAAGATAAAACAGAGCAAGTGCTCCTTCAAAAGTATTTATAGCCCAATAAATTGTGCTCTTCATCCCATCATAAAGACGTCTCCCTGACGACAAAGTCTACACCAGTGAGAAGCAGAGCAGGTAAAATGTACCCTGTCTGAACACACGTCCGCATTCATTCTACCGTTCTCCTCCTCGTAACGTCTCCAGAAACAATCTGGAATGTGCGTGCACGAGTGTGTCTGTGTTTGTCCTTTTGCATGCGCGAGCGTACATGGGCAAACAGCTGGGTGTCCGTCCAAAACAAAGAACATCACGGCAAGAGACGACACTGGCAACAGCACCGCTCCCATTAGAAACAAGACGCCTTCCAGCTTTATGCAACAGCTCCAAAATACAGACTGCTAACTTGCTGATTGAGAATGGGACTGGGGATTAAGAGTAATCCAGTACATAAATCTCAATTAATCCAGTACACTAATGCAATGTCAATCAATCAATCAATCAGTCAGCTAATGAACCCTTATTGAAAGCCTCAGCGTAAAGACCAATGTTGCGCCCAGCTGTGGAATGTG
The DNA here is from genome assembly GCA_022702515.1 of Ilyophis sp. 1 JC-2022. Taxonomy (NCBI): domain Eukaryota; kingdom Metazoa; phylum Chordata; class Actinopteri; order Anguilliformes; family Synaphobranchidae; genus Ilyophis; species Ilyophis sp. 1 JC-2022. The sequence goes on from CM040395.1 coordinate 135,017,378, forward strand.
TGTTGATCAGACCACCTGTTCATTGCTATTCTTCCTGTTACATCTCAGGCATTCCACGTCTGATTGGCTGATAACTAAATACTGGATGCCTCTGAAAAATAAGCCATCCAGAGGCGACATAACTGAGACGATCCAATAAGAGTAGGGTTTCTAAATGCAAGTGGGAAATTGCATGGGGTCGTATTTCTGCATACAGATCGACAGGTGTGTGTGCGCATGCATGTGTGTTTCTGTCATTTATGGTACGCATTTATACACCCATATTTCCCTGTGCACGTGTGTGCGTACGTGTCTTTTTCAATGTACGTGCCCACGTTTTTTTTATTTTTTATAAATTTGATGCCCAACGTGGGGCTGAGCATATCCAAATCCCAACCAAATTTTGGAATGACCAATCGCCTGCAACGGCAGCCGCATACATGCAGAGTCAGGAGAAGACCTTTTATATGCGGCCTTGCCTGCAATCTAAGGGCGCCCATTCGACCAGCAGGGGTCGCTAGATAGTGATGCACGCAGAACCCTATCAAATGGAACCCTCCCAGTCCCTTGGAGCTATGGGTCATAGGCGGTACCGACACGGTCCGAATTCGATCCGAGGCCGTGAGGCTCATCCATGCACCACAGTGTGGTGCCTTAACCGAATGAGCCATCCAGCAGCCCTTCCTGTTTACACATTTGATTGCGAGTGCATACGTGCAAATATATGTGTGATCATGCACGTGTGCATGAACGTGATCTGGACAATGCACATTTGTGTATGTTTGTCCATCTACAAGTGTATGTGTGAAAATCAATGCAATGCGACAGACTACATGTGTGTTCATGCACATGTACATTTGTCTGAGAGTGTGTGAGAGAGAAAGAAAGAGACAAAGAGAAAGAGAAGGTCAAAGAGCAGGAGAATCTTCCCGCTGGTGTTTGAGTGTGTCTCCTCTTGGGGAGTATTCCCTTACAGTAACCACTGGTGGTCCATTACAGAGGTTTATTTGTGCAAGGATTAGCCTCAGAGGTGCAGGAACTTTCTCAGAGCTCTTTTGACTGTGCACACAAGTGCATTGTGGGTACAAGGTTTGTATGTCCCAGAGCTAATCCTTTATCCACTGCTCAATTTGAACCACCCCCCCCCACACGCACACACACACACATGGTAAGTTCTCAACCACACTGGAGTCAGCAAAGCCAAACTCTTGTCTTGATATCTTTGTTGTATGATTTACTCAACTGAAAATAAACGTTGGCAACATTACTGTAATTATCAGTCTATACTGAGGTTGAGAAGAGGCAAGTTAAGGTGCTGAATGAGATTTATGTAAAACTGAGAGCAAAACATCAACTGAAACAGTGTAGCTCTGCTGACATAATGTGACACAGCTTGGGGGAATGATACATGCCCATTTAAGAGTTTCTGAGCACAGCTGAAAAACGTCTTGGACCGAACGCTCACGTCGATCCATGCCAGCATTGTCACCAGAGTAAGCAAAAACGCTGCCAAGCTAACCGCTTCATGCTAACATGAGCTTAATGATTGGGAAAGTTAAGCTCCATGGGCAATTTTGGTCAGACTAGAGTTTCCTGCGCTCAGTGTTGAGAGAGGGGCGAAAGGTCAAAACGGGGACTATGAGAAGGTGCTGCCATGTGATCCTGTTACAAAGTCATATGATGAGCCCGATGTTGTTTTTTTTAGTTGTGTGAGCAGGACAAGCTAATAAGAATTGTATTAGTGTATGGGAAGAGTTGCGCGGGTGTACTGGAGCATTGTAAAAGTTTGCGCGAGGTGTGAAAGAATGTAGCGTGAGTGTGCGCTCAGGTTTTATGAGATTGTGGTATGCGTGTGAGAGCCTGAATGAGTGTGTACATAAAACAGTTCACTTGGCTGCATTTTTGTTTACCTCAGTGACAATGCTGGCAAGAATCGACGAGAGCCTACGGTCCAAGACATTTTTCAACCGTGCTGAAAAACGTCGTTCCTCAAGGCCACGTCACACAATCTTAGTGTTCCACGAGTTACACGCTTATAGGCCGATCCATTATTGCGACGTCTCATGCGTGTATTTTCTGTTGAGCGAAGCCTACAACACAAATGTCAAGACAAGAACTTGACTGGCTCTCGTTACGATGTGAAACGTGCAAGATTTTTGGTACATGACAAAAAACAGGGGCCACTGAAATCTTCATTTTGGATGTTTATCTGTCCCTTCGAGTAGCTTTCGGATGCTAAAGTGATGAGTGATATTATTCAATACTGCAGCAGAGAACCACAGCTAAAGTGATGAGTGATATTATTCACTACTGCAGCAGAGAACCACAGCTAAAGTGATGAGTGATATTATTCACTACTGCTATGAGGGATCTCTGTCCGAAAACAGAGATGGGAATATTGGAGATCCAAATGCACGTAGTTGACCAGTCTTAAAGTGTTCGTAAGAACACCACTAATACGGGCAATAATCCGTAGTGGAGAAACAACTAGAAATGAAAGACTAAACCTCGCAATGTAACCGAGGAGCTCGCTAAATGAGCAAAACAAAGGAATAAGCACTAACGCTTATCTAACTCCGTTTGTTGGAGCGAACAAAGAAAACCAAAACTATAAGACCCCTATAACTGGAGTCAGCGCAGTTAGAGCGCTCGTCGGTAGAAACGGTAACTAAAAGAAAATAAGCAGACACGCTTATCTTACTCCCGTTATTGGAGTGAAAACTAAAAGGAAAACCGAGAACTCAACAACCCAAACCTTTCCTGGGGAAGAGCACTCGTAAGTAGAGTAAATAACGAAAGAAACAAAAGAACCTTCCTTTCTTTCTAACACCCTATTTTCTAAACCCTTTTCGTTTTTTAAACTATCTTACTTTCTATTTCTCTATACCTTGTTACCGGCTCGAATGTTAAGTGGAAACAACATGGAAGCAATGAGAGCATCCAGAAGCGGGGTATAAATAGTGAGCGGAATTACCTGCCAGGTGAACTCACTAATGGCCAGGTGAACTCACTAATGACAAGGTGAAAACAAAACCTGTGACGGAACACAGGGAAATCCGATAGATTACCGGTAAACGATAACGACGAATAAAACGACGTAGAGATAAGGGAAGAAAAGTCAGATCCATGACAACTGCAGCAGAGAACCACAGCTAAAGTGATGAGTGATATTATTCACTACTGCAGCAGAGAACCACAGCTAAAGTGATGAGTGATATTATTCACTACTGCAGCAGAGAACCACAGCTAAAGTGATGAGTGATATTATTCACTACTGCAGCAGAGAACCACAGCTAAAGTGATGAGCGATATTATTCAATACTGCAGCAGAGAACCACAGCTAAAGTGATGAGTGATATTATTCACTACTGCAGCAGAGAACCACAGCTAAAGTGATGAGTGATATTATTCAATACTGCAGCAGAGAACCACAGCTAAAGTGATGAGTGATATTATTCACTACTGCAGCAGAGAACCACAGCTAAAGTGATGAGTGATATTATTCAATACTGCAGCAGAGAACCGCAATTCATGACCCTGCGGTCATGCCCACTTGTATAAAGCAGTTTAGTGGGAATAAGTGTGAAATAAGTCAATGCCCACAGAAACCATTTCAGATTCCCAGAGAGCATAGATGCCTGATTTAACTGATCAGGGGGACTCTGCTTTTGTTTTTCTAATACAGCATTGATTCCAAAATCTATCAATTGGTACCACTTCTATGTGTTTTTATGAAATTTACATACATGCCACAAGAAACATATTAACAATGTCATTATGTGACCCTGGCTCCACCCCTTTCTTCACCATAACCACCCCCCACCCATGTCGGTTTTTCCTTGTCCAAAGCCGTGGTTTGGATGCTCCTTGTGGGTTTCCTGAAAGACGGCTCTCCATTTTAATTTCCCATAAACCCCTCTGTCATGGCGCACTGATTTACAATGGCCTCTGTCTCCATGTCTTCCCTCACGTGGCTGCTGTTTCCCTTTTAGTGACTGGCTGACTGACTCCAGCTCCAATACTCCATGTTCTTCTCACTTCACTTCCTGCCTGTTCTGAGTGATGTCAACAGCAATTAGGGCAAAACCCCTCCCTACATAACTCACTATAAATAGTCAAAAAGTCTGAGTAAATTGACCAACAAAAAATTGTTGAAACAATGATGCTTTTCCCCCTATGTGTTTACCATGTTCTAATTATTTGCATATGGCTTCAAAGTCAAATGTCTCTATGTCAAATTATGTCTGACCTTTTCGTGGGATTTCCTCAGTAAAAATCTCCAAACTCGTAGTAAACAGATTCATAATAAGGACCTCTACGACCGTGGGGGAATCTCAAATGGCGGGAAGTGTAACATGGAGGAAAAAATGAACTCTGAACTACAAGACAGCATGACACAAAGGACCATATTGGCCAGGGACCGCTGTGGTCACGTGACCGACGCGTACCCAACCGAGTGACTCCGGCGACAAATACGGTGGCAGCTTTTGTGAAACGGAAAACCTCGCGACGTCAAGGCGACGGCGTGTAAATGTGGCTCGGAGGGCGAGGCTTTGGGGGTCGATTCTGTGAGCAGCTGTCAACGGCAGGCAGCGTACCAAAACAGCAGGGCGTCACACACCTGGTATCCAGCGGCCCGATTGGACGCCGCAGTGAAAGGAGCTATATTTGTCCCAATGGGGAGGGTTTGATTTGTGTACTGTGGGCATGCCAGGACCTGTCCCAGCCATTACAGGCAGGAAGAGGGTTGGGGGCTGGGAGGGGGGGGGGGGGGGGCGGACGGGTTGGGTTTGCCCATGGGGAGGCTGGTCTGAATCAAATCATCTCGCATTCTGGGCACTTAAACAACAGTGCTTATAAATGGAGTCATCAACACAAACCAGCCAAGCTACCCCATTAACCCACAACTATTAACATCGAGCAGCAATAATGCTGATACAACCACAGTCTGTGAATTTAATTCTTACCAGGACCCTGCGCAAATCCCTCGCCCCAATCGCTTTCAATAAACAAAATAGGCCCTGTGGTTAGGGGATCGTGCTGGCGATGGAACTTGGCGGCGGGCGGATTGGCTGATACAGTGAGCGAAGGTGAAAGAGATGAACCATCCGGATGATTTAATGGACCTGCAAACCTACGCAGAGCTCTACGTAGTGTCCGACAGCTCGGCCCTCCTGAATGAACCGGAGCGATACCTATCAATTCTCACACTTGCGTTTCTACTTGACCTTCCCCTGTATTTAGATATACAGGCCTGCTGGTTCTCGTCTGACCAGCACACTGGTCAGACGAGAGAAAAAAAAGAAAAGAAATACGACGCGTCGCCTTGCCAAACGATCAGCATAGAAAGTGGAGAGAGCTGAAAGCGCACGCAGTCCGTCACCGGAGAGAGACAAATTATCTTAACGAAATACTTGCGATATGACACAACGTATCGTTGCGCCAATAAAACATATCTGAATTTTAATCTGAGAGAAAGGGGGAGTGGAGAGGAGGGGAAAAGGGAGGAGGGGAGGGGAAACCGAGGCGGAATGTGGGAAAACCGAAGCAGAAGTGAGCTCGTAAAGAGTCTCAGCCCAATAAGCCTGATTGAAGGCCTGTAGGCTCAAAGGCCCAGACCTTGCCCAATGTCCTCTGAGCGGAAACGTCGCGGCCGTCGCCTAAGCGTAGTTTACCACGTTTTGGTGCAGGGCGCATATCATCGGCAGATAGAGACAAATTGGCAGCGTGGAAGGGAGAGGCAGATTTTCCCTATCCCAGGCTCTCTGCTGTGTCAGTAGAACGGAGAACTGTATCAGCTAATGAACTCTTGGACTTGCTGAGGAAGCAATCCGGCCAGGCAGGGGACGCCGGGCCAGAAAAGTTCCCCCGAGCTCGCAGCGTCCGACCACCGTTGGCCTCCCCGAAAAAAAGAAAAAAAAGAGCCCGGTACAATTTCTATTATCTAAAACAGCTGCTATTAACCTTTTTTCCTTCTCTCAATAAGGGAATAATTAGACTGTTTGCATAAACCTCAGATGAAAAGGGCTCTAACAGCACATTCATTCAGCTATCCCTGCAATGGGCTTTACTTCTGAACGCACATTTTTTGAATAACTGTCGGCCCTTTCTGTCACGCGCTGGAAACCATTCATCACTGCCGTCATAGGCCATCAGTCTGTCCTTGGTTTCCGCTTGAAAACGGAGCCGGGGATCGCGTCTTTCTTCTTGTCGCTCTTCCCTCGCTCGTCTCGACAATGTCGATGTCCGATCAGGCAGCGAGGGCGTGGTCAGGTAGGGCCACGTCGCAAACCATTCCTTACCTGCGCACTCAGCCCTAACTGATTCTGCATCATTGATCGCGGAGTGAACCCTCTGCAAGGTGAGAAGTGCACTGGTTTGAGATCGGCTGGGATTGAGGGAGCAGGGAGCGACAGAGTGGAGAATGAAAAGAAGCTAAATAGGATGCCACTGAGGGCAGTAGGGAGTGAGAGAAGACAAAAGAATTCAGTAAGAAAAAGAGAAAACAAAGTCTTCAGCAAGAAAAGAAAGTTGAGGTTTAAAAGAATGGGCTTTTGCTCGACTATTTTCTATGCAACATGGGACATGGAAGCACTACATGTAACCCCCCTACTCTCAGGGATCCCCTGACCACCACCCCCCACCCAAGTGAAAATGTCACCAAAGCTGGGTAAAATGACGCCCAGTCATCCCAATCATGTGTAAGTGCCGAGTGTGAGAAGCGGTGTATGTTTTGTTATCTGCACACACTGCCACTGAAACGGAGAAGGCCAACCCCCTCCCCCAAAACTCTGTCTTTCTATCCTCTACCCCCAACGCCGCACTCTGGCCCCTTCACCCCCTACCCACGCTTTTTCGACAGGGGGAATGTGTTCAAATATAATCCCCTCAGCGCAACTGTCGACGCCTGTCTTTCGGCCTTGCGCGCCGTCCGTACAGTATCGTCACAGGAGCCGCACAGCCCCACTCCGAACCCGTATAAACCCAGGCAGGGTGATATCTGAGGGGGCGGGGGGGTGGTGTAACACGGTGGTGCCAACTGTCCTTTCGACGGCTGTTAAAGATAAAGAGTTTGAGGGGAAGTGCAGAGTGGCATAGAGGTTAGCTTTTTTAAGGCGTGCGCTCTGCGCCTCCCTGAGAATCAAAGGCAACATCCCATGCAGAACTGCACCGACACGCCAATTACCCTGACAAACAAAATACGGCGGGAAACCATTGAAGCGTAATAAATCATGGATACAGGCTACAAGCATGTCTGAAACACACGATCAACTAAATCATTTGGTAATTTCTTTCCTAGCGGGTAAAACAAATATCAGCAAAGAAACAATGCCTTTTAAAAGAATTCAAACATAAACACAAGGGGGTGGCATTAAGGCTGGAATTAAGTGATAGTGGTGCACTTTGAGATTTATATTTTTCTTCATTTGCCATAAGCACTAGGGCTCAGTGTGAAAATTTCTGCTCTGAGATTTGGACACCCAGCGCCCGATGCATGGAGCAGGCCCCAGCCGCGGAGGTCCATAGGAGTCCCTTCCTTCCTGGCCCATTCCCCCTCAGTGGGCCCAGTGTGTGAATGGATGGCTGGAACTCAGTGGGCTTTGTCAAATTTGTCTCTTTCTCCTCTCCGTCAGGCCCCCGCTTAATGAATACTAAGCAGGCCGCCAGCCCCCAGCCTCAAGACCTGCATGTTTGGCCACGGTCAGCCTCCGAACCCAGCAACCTCCCCCCCACACACACACGCACAATTTCCCTGCACTGTGGGCCCAATTAACCAAAAATCAACCTGCCGCGACAGGCAAACTCCCCCGGGGGCGGGAGGCTGGGCGTCGACATTAACCCCGCCTCCAGACACATGTGTGTCCTAGGGGGGCAGGCAGTGGAGCTTTGGGATGGGGGGGGGCACTCTGAAGGTGAACGGGTGGGGGGAGGGAGCTGTGCCTATGGGATTATCAATGGGGGGGGGATGATACTGAAAGATAAAAATAGAACACTCATTCATCCCAGGACATGCATGCATACACACATACACAAACAGACACATACACAGTATTACACCCGCACACACAGATACACACACATACACACACACACACATACACACGCACACACAGAAATACACACACACACTCACACAGAAACACACACACACACACACACACACATACACATGCACTCACACACACGCATCAAAAGTGACACACACACACATACATATAGATGCACATACACACGCACACGCAGATACACACACACACGCACTCACACACATACACACACACACACACATGCACTCACACACAAGCATCAAAAGTGACACACACACACATACATATAGATGCACATACACACGCACACGCAGATACACACACGCACGCACACGTGTCAAAAGTGACACACACAGACATCCATATAGACGCACATACAAACGCACACAATGATGTGTGCAGCTCTATCTGATACAGCAGTGAGTGAGAAGTTCATTGTTTGGAAGGTGAACAGTCTAAGAGATCTTATCAACGGCTCCACAAAACAAAAAAAAGCATAGTTTTGAATTAGCTGTGCCTAGAACCCCTCACTCACTTTTTGTGATTATAAAGTCTTTGGGGTTCATTGTCATGTCAAGAGAGACCATGCCTGGTTTTGCTCTAACTTTAGCCCTCAAACTTCAGCTATTTGGACCAGCCATTACATGCTAATCAATCAAAATTATACGTGAGGAACAAATTAAATTCTATGAAAGGGCATGTTTTAAGAATCATGGCGCCTGGTAATGCTTTGTTCATAACTGTTCAGATTCTTGGCAGTAGGTTGTAAAATCTCACAGATGGTTAGCCTTGTGTAGAGCTGCTTGCTTAGACTCTGAAAAAGATGTGCTGTACTGGTCGTCAAGCCTGGAACTTGAAAGCTTTGGCATTATACAGAAATGTTGCTCTTGTCAATACAGCCTTTTGAATGTGGTTCTGATTCTGACTCTGAATGAGGGACACAGGCGGAGACAGTGGATGGAGTGAAAGCCAGACGAACGATTAAAGCGGGAGATGAGAAAGAGGGAGAGGGAGAAGTCAAGGGTAGAAAGGAAATGCAAAAAAAGAGGGAGAGCGACAGCAAGAAATAGAGGGACACTGGTTGACTACCAAATTGTATTATTATTATTATTATTATTATTATTATTATTATTATTATTATTTTATTCACTTATGTATTCATTGATTTATTCTCATTTTCTTTTTTCTGCACGATTATTATTATTATTATTGTTGGTGTTATTTTTATTAATAATTATATAATACGTCTTTCTATATTTCTATAAGTACGCTTTGGCAATATTTACAGTTGTATTTCATGCAAATAAAGCATTTTCTATTTGAATTTGACAGGAGATAAAGCAGTGGGCAACGGATGACATGGGTGGAAAATGAGAGGAGAAAGAGTGAAAGAGACACAGAGGGAATGAAAGAATGTGAAGAGAGAAAGCAAGAGAGAGGATATGACACAAGAGAGGAGAGTCGAGAAAGGCATGCAAAAGAGAGAGAGTAAGAAAGAGAGCGAGAGGGAGCAACAGAAACCTTGGCCTAAAAACTCTCGGGTAGTATCTCTCTCATTCCCGGCTCTGCCCAGGAATCTCTCCCGTGTCAATAGGGATCACAGGCGGGAACGCGCGGCACGTCAGGCATGCGAGACATGTGGCCCGCGCTCGGCCGGCCGAGACAGGGGGCGTCCGCCCCGGTGACCCCACTCACCGTGGCGACGAGGCGGGGCCCGTTCAGCTGGGAGTACTCCAGGGCCTCGGCGATCTGGGAGCGGACCCCCAGCAGGGCCAGCTCCAGGTCGTGCGCACCCGCCATGGAGTCGCTGACGTCCTGCAGGACGGCCACGTAGCGCCTCCAGGGCCGGTCGAGCTCCGACAGGCCGGCCAGGCAGCCGTGCATTACGTTGAGGCAGTAGCCCACGCAGGGCTTGATGAGGGTGAAGCCGCGGCAGTGCGAGCAGTACTGCATGCGCACCAGCGCCCGCGCGCACTCCCGCGACACCGTGGCATGCTCCGTCACGTTGAGCACTTCCTCGCCCACGCCCAGCGCCAGGCTCAGGGCCCGTCCCGCCTGCAGGGCGCGCGCCAGCTCCCGCGCCAGCTCGCCCGGGTGCGGCCCGAACGGGTTCACGTCCTGCCGGGTCATGCGGAGGCAGTCGTCCCGCTCTGACGGCGGCCCTGCCGCCGTGGCGGGGCTGAGCAGCCGCTTGTAGACCGCCGGGAAGAGGTTGTCGTAGAAGCGGTGGACGGCCGACTCCACGGAGGCGTTGCCACCGCGGATGAAGAGCGAGAGGTCGGCGAATAGCTCGCCAACGTGGGCGCTGGCATCCGAGGCCAGGGCCTGGTAGGAGCCGTCAAACAGAGAGCTGACGTGGCTCATGGAGAAGGACACCAGAGACTGGAAGGTATCTGTGAAGAGAGAAAGAGAGGTTTAGGGCCTGATTTATTAAGACCTTTAGCATGTGCAAAACCTTTTAGCGCACACAAAACCAATAACACAACCAGTGATTGGTGCAAAACAAATACCATGACCAATCACTGGTTATGTTGTTGGTTTTACGTGTGCTAAAAAGTTTTCACATGCTAGAGGCTTTTAAAGATTCTCAAGTAACACATTTATTGTCAAGTAACAAATAGAGATCTACAAAAAAAGTTTACAGAAGAAAAGCAAAGAAAAACAAATATAAAATGTAAAAATAGAAACCATAAACTTAAATAAACTTTCCACAGAGAAAGACAGTGTGTTTACATTTACTTAGTCAATCCACTTTACGAGTTTAAGGTTGTGACCATTTTAAAAGACAGCATTTCAGAGGTGAAAAGGGCCTTCCATTACCCCTCAGCACTTTTCCATTTACCTTCCATCATGCATTAATCTTCATGACCACAGAGCAGATCACAGCCATTTTAAGAAGCACCTAAATCCTCCCCCCGCACAATCTACAACTCCCCAAACATCAGTGAGGCAGGCAAATAATTAATCAGCTCACCGCACTCTGGCACTTTGGCCCTAAACGTGTACAGAGACCTCACCTTTACACACCTTTAACCTCGACCCATGAGCCTGCCCAGAAATCTGACCAAGCTGCGTGTGTGAGGGCACACGGCTAACGCCATTAGCATTCTCTCCTGCAGAGTACAAACTGAATGCCCTGAGACCATCTCTCTGACCCCCTTTTCTACTACAGTTTGGGGCACTTAGTCCCGCTCCGATTTTTACCACACAGGAGGCCCGCCCGACTACTCAAACGCGTAAAAGCCTCCAAACGCAAACTCATCTAATGCCAGAGACAGCTGCGATCCACTCGACTAAAAGCTTTGCGAAAGGTGAACAGTAGCGAAGGACAGTGGGCAGGGATATTGACCAGCGCTGGAAAAACACTACAAGCCACAGAGTGGGGACTTCTGCCAAATTTCAATGGGTTTTTCAATGCAGGAGTAAAGTGAAGCTGTCTCAGAGTGTGTATGTGTCAACAATACCCTTTTAGCCCAGGCATGCGAGGCAGGCTGTGCCTTAGCGCGGGGTATTTATCTTGGACGTCTGTACCATGGCGCGGACGCAAATCAATTCCATATTCAGTATTTTTTTATGCTGTTGCTGAATTTTTTGGGCGCGAGAAGGAAAATAATAATACGTCAGCTTCATGAGTGTTCGCAAGGGGCCAATTCCATGCTACCAAAAGGCTTAAATATCACATCCAACAACTGTAATAAAAATAACACCACCTTCCATATCTTCTATATTTAATATATAAGTGGCTGACTCGTCTCAGTATAGCCTAATTCTCCACTCATAAAACCTGTGAATGTAACAAACTTTCAATAAAGGTCTTTGTCAATATTTTTTGACTGAAACCTGAACCATTTGACTAGTTGACATACTACGAGGCACATTATGAAATGACCAAATGATAAAGCAAGTAAATAACATTATTAAACTAAATAAACCCAGAAACCTGACTGTGTAAAATAGCTCGGGGGTCTAATTCAAGTGTGTGACATAAGTGGTGCTAAAACTACATCTGGGTGTGATAAACACAAAAGAATGAATTCCAGAGAGGCTGGCAGTCTAAAAAATGCTAAGGACGGAAGAGCAGCTTGACTGCGGACATCATTCAGACTCTGGTCCAAAGCTTGAAAACTGTTAGACAGGCAGATGGAAGTAGCTTTGAGACACGGGTCATGCCTGTGGCCACTTCTCGTGCTCGGACATGTTTTCATACGCGTTGAAATGAAGACTGGAACACAGCTGTGATGTCACCCTGCCCCGCCCACCTTGCCCCGCCCCACCCCCTCCTCTCCGTGTCCTAGCCAGGACGTCCTCCTCAGGCACTGATGTAAGTCTGGCACATGGAGAAACAGCAGCAACTGCAGGAAACCGAGACCTCTAGAGACACACAGACATGCACACACACACACACACACACACACACAGCAGACACGCACATAAAAACACACACACACACACAAACAGCAGACACACACATAAACACACACACACACAGACACATACACTCACAAAAACAGAAGCACACGCTCACAAAAACACACACACGCACACTGATGGACACACATACACTCACCCCCCAAAAACACACAAAAAACACACAAAAACACATACAGAGAAGACAAATCCGCAAAAAAACAGAGATGCATTAATCATACAGAGAGATTCCCTCTGTCTCTCCCAAATACACACACTCCTCTCTCTCTCTCTCTCTCTCTCTCTCTCGCTCTCTCTCTCTCTCTCTCGCTCTCTCTCACTCTCTCTCACTCTCTCTCTCTCACAGCGCAGACAAAAACAACAGCAGCCATCTCACACACAACAGCTGCGATAACTACCATTACTCAAGAAGGAGATGTCAGAGAATTCAATTACTTCCTGTAAAAGAAAGCAATAAGACCACTTCATCCATTCTATTTTTCACTCTTTGTAAAGTAGACAAATTTAAATTTGACACACCTAAGTATCTTTCAAATGAAAGGTTTAGAAATGCACAATATAATGAGGAAGAGAGAGACATATGGACAAGGAGAGAAGAGGAGAATAAATAAGTACGGTATGATTCAATCATAATTCATGGGGCATGAACATTCACTGTAATTCAGGAGAGAGTCAGGATAGCCACTGAGTATCAAGTCCTGGAGGAAGACAGATCAATATCATATCAATACACAAAAGTGTAATGGTGCGAACTGCAGTGGGCACATATTACGGTCAGATCTGCTGTGAAAAAGCGCCACTGATCTTTGTCGTTTATACGCCTTTGAACTTTGACTTTTATTAGCGGAAGCTTAGAAGACGTGAATCTGAGATAATAATCAACCGACCTCGTGGGTTAGTTAAAAAGACATAATGTGTGAGAGAGAGAGAGCGAGAGAGAGAGAGAGAGAGCCCACCTGTCAAAGAAAGAAAGAAATAAAAAGATGGAAATGATGGACAGTTGTGCTCTTGTGTCGCGCTGCCCCGCTGAATGTCAGCGCATGTCTGCGGATGAGCGGGGTTTCGTCTGAAAGCTGAAACCACAGTGCGCTGCATGCCAGGGCCACGTTACGCCATCCCGGAGGCCGTCTGGTGCCATGGAGCCTCCGTAATATGGCCAAAAGTGACAGGGAGAGCTGGGGATGGCACGGAAGCCCTAGTCGCTGAGCGGAGCTGACGGACACAGGGTCACGGCTCACAGAAAGGGGGCGCTCTGGAGTAAACGGGGGGGGGGGCTTTAGGCTTTGCTCTGCTGTGTCTGAAAGGCACAGTTATGACCGGTGACTCAGATCAGCAAAATGGTTCAATCTGGGAGCTTTCACACTTTTCACACCTAAATGAAGTACAAAATGGACACCTGAAAAATAACTTATCACAGGTGCATAAGAGAAACACAAACGACAAATGAAAGCGACTGCACACTATGAGATGCAAAACGACATTTAATGAGTGCAACATTTCGGTCATAAAGACCTTCGTCACACCTACCATGGAGGGTTCATAAAGAACTCAAAAGCGCTCCCCTATGAAGACAAGTCAAAAAACCCTTTGAGAACCCTTTTATCGAAGAGCGTACCGCGTAGTGCGGAAATGTTTGTGCGCATACTTTGTGTTCAGTGCTAGGTACCGAGAGCAGATGGCACAAAGGTGACTCAACAGCCACGACTGCCGAGTCCATATAGGGGAGAAAAATACAGCTTGAAAAAACAAGTCTCAATTTGAATCTGAGCCAATGACAAAGCAATTTCCATGGAAAAAAATGTCTACAGCTTAGTGCCCTGGGAAAAGGTAACTTAAGAAAACCAAGATAAGCGGAGCTTTTGATTGAGAGATACGCAATAGCCTCCGCTGGACTGTGGAAGCGACCTGTGGCGTGCACCGCCTGAAAGAACCGCCTGACAAGGGAGACTCTGACGCCATGAAATCATTGTCTACCACCACAAAGGCTCCTGGGAAAAAAATGAGCCCTCCTGGGGGAAAGCACATAAAGCGATCAAGTGTTTGTGTTAAGGAGCAATTACAGATGCATGGAGGAATTCTGGACTTTGAGAACATGAATCATCTGCTAAATACATTCAGCTGATATTCACTCCCCCATCTGTCCCCTCCCCCCTGTCTGGACATTTATTTCTGTGGTAGCGTTCTGCTAACGCCCCACTAATGTGAAAGAAGTTAGGTTTACTGTTTTATGGTAGCCCAAAATGTCACTGCCCCCGATGCCACCGCGTAAATCACACAAGAGAGGAACTGCTTTTGATTGCTGGTTTCCGCAAACCACAGCCATCCAAAAGCGGTTTTGTAGTGCCTTTCTAATGCCCTGAATCCTAGCATACATACCGTACAGAGGCCATAGAACTCTCGTTAGCACAAGGCTAATGTGCGATCCCGCTGTAGGGGGGTGCCTGTAGGAGGGGAAAAGAGGGTGCTCGGGTTTACAATGTTGTAATTGAAAGGCTACATAGCCTCTCAGAATTGCCTCCACAACGGCATTATAAATTACTTCAACTTAATTGCAACAGCTATTTTTAATCTCAATTGCCTGGGAGTCAACGGGTTCCTACAGTAATGACTAAGGTAATCGCCACAGCTGAACCGCGACAGAAACGTTGAAAAAACAAAACCGGTGGCGTTTCTGTGGCTCTCGCCCGTGAAAACAGGAACACTGCGACCGTCTCCTTTCCCGTGGGGGACAGAGCAGGGGGTGACGGCAAAGTTTTTCCGACACCTCATAGCAGGATCGTTAGGCTCCCGAGCCAGGCGGGGCACGTGGCCCTGGCAGCGGGGGGCGCTAATAAGGAAGGAGACACTGGTCTCATAATGCGCTGCTGCGGTCCGCCCTGAGCATCGGGTTTGGATGGCGATGCCGGGTGCGGGTTCGGCTTGCATACCCATAAAGCATTTAATCCCAGAGAAGTCTTGTGTTTCATGCGGCTCGGAGCCCAGATATGCGTTGCAGTAGAGACGCATGCTTGTAGATTAAATATCATGTTTTAATTAGTAAAAATACATATCGCACAAGGTATACCTTCGCTATTCGTAACCAAATCCCCGAAAGCATCCTATAACTCAAAATAAATATATAATACATATATATATATGATTGAACAAGGTGGTATTAACGGTCAGTCATTCTGACCACCAGCCTTGACTTTGACTCGAATTCAATTAATTCAACAATTTGCTCACTAATGGAATTTGACCTGAGGGGTGAAGAGCTATGACCACATCTGCGAGAAGTCTTCTAAACCCCACCCCCAGCCACCCCCACCCTCTCACTGAAGCTGTTCTGTCAGGGTTTTAGCAGGTGGGGTGAGGATGGGGGGGGGGGGGCAGGAATGTGCACTCCATATCTCCATCAGCTCGCCTGTAATTAAGATGGCAGCCCAGCTAGCAAAAAACTCTCCAACATAAACAATTCCATGGATGCCGAGGGTATAACCATGACCCGATATGGAGGGGGGGGGGCAGTCAGGGGGTCCAAAACCCAGCTTCAAGCGAGAAAAGAAGTCAGGGGCAGCGTACTGAGCCTCTGACCAAACCCCAAGCCCAACGGGCTGTAACTCATTTATACGCCCATTTAAACGCCGCGCCGCGCGGGGACACTCCAGCCGCTGGCGCTCCGCCCGCTGGGTTCAAGTTGGCAGAAAAATACACGAGAGACCACTGCGAAAACAGGGCCTAACCCAGCAGAACCCGTGTAAATACAGCGAAAAACAAAGTGAGCGGGGCGTGGAAGGGAGGCAGCGGCGTCCAAATAAGGGCGCTTCTGGCTAAACAGGTGCTCCCCCTTTCTCCAGATGGAGATTAGCAAGGCCGCCGGAGTGAAGAGAGCACAAAGGCTCCCCTGCTCTCTTGCTAACTCACACACCAGGGTTACGCTCAATTACACTTAATTTAAATGGAATTGACCCCACTCTGTACAAGCCCAGTCAGTCACGGACACAATGCGCAAGACATCTGCAGCAATGACACTCAGAACAGCCCCCCCCCCCCCCTATAATATCGCCCTGCAGTGAAAATGTAATAGTCCAAATATTTTCCCAGGCATTATCAGTATAATTATCATTATTCTCGTGTATCCATTATGAAATTTTGCCGTAATGTCCAATGCAGCCGGTTCCTATGCAGCTCAGCAGTTTGGAGTGAAATTGCACTTGCTTAGTGAGCCGTGTGAAATACTCTAAAGCAGCGTGGCGCTCGACCAAAATCCTAATTCATCTGGGGAGTTGACAAATCTCTTTTACGCTAACAAATGACTGCATCGCACAGAGCCAATGTGCCGTGCTTTCCAGAGATCTCTCTCCGGAGGAGGGACGGGGGACGACCAAGAAACCCAGATGTGAAACCCAGACAGAAGGCCGCCGAACTGGGCCGACCGAGGCCCGCGGAGCCTGCCCGAACACCCGAAAAACAGGAAGGATTAATCAGGAAATGATTGTTTGGACGGGGAGGACGGTCCGTCCCGGCCTACCAGCTGAGGCGGAGCTGAGGTAATGCTTCTGAGTCTCGGCCCGCCGCCGTTCCTGGACGCCGACCGGACCCGAGCGGCTGCCCTGAGGGCCGAGCATGTGAACGGCGCCGCAACGGCACTCCGGAGACGGGGGGCGCGCCCGTTCACCTTCCAGAGCCCGCGCGAGTCTCTCCGCTGACTCATGCTCCCGACACCCGGGGCCCGCCGTTCCGTTTCAGTCGCTCGCTTGTTTTCCTTCTGTTTTTCCTCTCCTCTCTCTCTCACGCCTTGTCGCCCTTCCCTTTATTTTATTATTTCAAAAGATGTCTTCAAACTGAAAAATTTTCTACTGAATGCGTAATAATATTTTGTTTTCCATTTGGTTAATAAACAATAAAGTCATCACCAGGCACAAACCTGATTCCTGCCGCATATTTACGGTAACAGAAAGTGGTTCCGTGGTAAAAAGCTGCTTTCTTTCAACAGGGTTTTGGATTTCTCCATTAGCCAGTTTTCCACATGGGGCCATATGAGCAAGAAGAATTAACCAGTAACTTAAGTCTAAACCAGGTGATCAATATTACATAGTTTAACAGCTCTGCCCTGAACACTGCTGTCCTCCGTTTGTTTAGGGGCAGGAGGAAGGCCACAAGCCAGGCATAACACTCAGAGTTAGCATCACTGCACCCTTAAAAAGACAATGGAGAACGTAGGGGCGGTGAGTACCTCCATGTTTAGGTTCTGAAAACTCGAAGGGGCTATTCCTTCCAATTTCTGTCTTTTCAGAACTGACCGGTTACGTGAGTTTCGTAACATTCAGACTGTGAGAAACTTTCCTCAAAGGCAGCTGTAGCGCATTAAAATCATTAATTACTATTACTGGGGCCTTGCAAAGAAAACAATAAAACTAATAATTTATCACCCTCAGCTAAAGCGCAGAGGATCTAAGCACATACATCTGCCCACATTCACAAGGTGATTCATCTAGAGCTGATGCACCAATGAATCCTGAGTTGGGATTCGATCGATTTGCAGATGTGAATGGGTGAATGTACGATTCTCTATCAGACACCCTCCGAACCCCACACACATGCACCCAAAATCATACACACCCTCTACAGAATAGCACTGAATAACGCTTCCTCCATTCATTAATTGGACATTCATTCACACACACGCAAACACTCACGCTCATTCGGCGTTAAAGTAACGTCATACACTCACAGCCTCACACAAGCACATGCACATACACATGCACACACACGCACACACACACAGACACAGCCACACCCACACTCACACACACAAGCACACACACTAACACAGCCACACCCACACTCACACACACAAATACACACACTCACACAGAAATGTCAGGGCTTACGACTACTGCCCAGGGATGACAGAGCTGGAGGCAGGCGAGCAGCGGAAAGCCCTGTCCAATTAAGTAGGAAGTAGCCATCATTCCGCGAACCACGCTCTCGGAAAGTATTTGAGAAGGTATGGCTATTTTCCTATTCTCTGCAGCCTTCCTCACAGCGGGTGTCTCCGCACGATGAATTAGGCGCTAAAAAAGGAGGACAGAGGGAGGAACGGGCCGCACATAGCACCGGGAAAAAAATGAAAGGGGCTCGGGAGGAAGAAGGAATGCATTTGTTTTACAGTTGTCCTTTGCGGCGTGTGGTCTTGGCAGCTGCAGCGTCTTTGAGAGACGGGACCGGACGGCTCCCCGTCGGTCAGCGAACTCCTGGCGTGGCGCCTTCGTTACAGGGCTGCCGTGTGTGCGACAGACCCGCACACACTGCCCTTAACACATGACAAATACATGTCAAAATATGTCACGTACATTATAGATAACTTATTGAAACATTCAAGTGAAAAGAACATATTAATATATAGACATGAACTGTCAAAAATCTTTCTGAGAGAGAGAGAAAGAGTGGTGTTCACAGCTGGACTCAAACTGAATTTTCTCCTCACCAAACCTGCACTCTGCTAGCACTGCCATAGGCAATGGTGTCCTGTTATCTTCTCAGCCATAACCTTTGACCTCACTACAGGTATGGATTCTGTACAGAATGTTCATCTTTCAAAAACAAATGTATCACATACTGTGATGAGAACATTGCACATCAGGGCAAAAGATATAATCAGCCACCAAAACTCAGCCAACCAAAATAATACAACAGAGTTGAAACAGAGTAGATGGAAAGATCCTGTGATACTGAGAAAGCAGTGGAATTTCCCTGCAATTCTTCATAAGGCAGTTCCTTCATAATCACACGAGGGCCTGATGCGAACGATGAGCTTTGTAGGGGAGAGCAAGCGAGGCAGGCAGGTGGGTGTGTGTGTGTGTGTGTGTGTGGACAGGACAGGACTCTCAGTTCCAAAAGCACCCAATTTTTAAACCAATTCTAATCCATCAAATCTAGACAAAAAATGTGTCATATATTTTTAATGCTAAACTGTCATTTATTGTAGGCCTGTCATCCAATAATTTCAGAGAAAGCAGTTGAGTTGTGTAATCATCACACTGGAGTTTTGTAATCGCCACACTGGACGGGAGTAGTTGAATTCATATGCTGCTGGCACAGGCTGACTGGGGGGTGAATCCTGCTAAAAAAGAGGTCGTCCAGATTCACCCTAAATAACCCAAATGACCATGTTTTTGAAGACCCCCCCCCAAAAAAGGTCAACGTTCTCATTCCATTGACACTAATCTGTGATTACTTGCCCACGCACGCACGCACGCACGCACGCACGCACGCACGCACGCACCCGTACATGTAGGCACATCAGCTAATGCTATTCCTAATGGCAAAAGCAGCTCCACAAAATCTACCAATCTCTGTACTGGTAGCACAATATTTATCCATCTGTCGATATTTACACCCACGTGAGCCAAACACCTGTTGACTTGAAGCTATGCTTTTCACTGTATTGTGCCATTAGTACTGCTGTCTGAGCAATACTGAAGCATGTCCATGACTGTATCATTACGAGACCCTGGATAAAGGAGTTTGGCCAATGATTTTAAATCCGTGTGAGTGTTTTTGCTGTATGGAAAAACCAGGGAACGCAGAAAGATTATTTCCTGTGGAACCCATGAAAGCATGAGTGACAGGAACAGCAGTGTAGCATAGACTTGTCTCCTTTCACACAGCATGCATTCCTCAAGCCTTCATAAGGCATGCAAGATGCCTTTATTATCACTCTATAACACCTTTATAAATCATCTATAAGCACATTTTAAGAGGTTTTGATCAAAGGTTTAAACTCAATTCAAGTGACACCATGCGTTATTTCAAAATTCACTATGTCAAATTAACATTTTGGTATGTCATAAATCACTGCTTAGGAATGATGTTAAACATGTTATGTCATGTAAATTAACAATATATGTTTCATGAAGGCCTTAGGAATATCCTATGTACTGTATACTGCATAATGGGTGAAAAGGATTCAGCCAGTAACCTTATTATCATTGGTTTTTCAAGGCCATTTGACTTAAATTTCTTGATCAATCTGCTGCAACAGCAAAAAAAAAAATCCCCTTTGGTTTTCAGATTACCGAGTGACATCTGCGACTTCCATTCACAAACCAATCTGGTCTGCAATTCTCAGCCAATTGAGCAGGCTCTGATTGGTCAAAGGAGGATATGACCACTCTGGTTGCCAAGATGACATTGATTGGTCAATTGGCATTGGCATTGGCCCCTCCTCCAAAATCCCACTTAATGCCGTCCTATAGTGGATCAGCTCAGCCTGGGATCACAGCAGGTTTGGGGTGTCACACCATTGTTCCTCGTCACCTCCTTCAGTTGCAATTAACCATGGCAGAGGAGCGTCCTTCACTCATATTTATGGAAGTGGCACCATTTCGATCCGCCGTTTCATCAAAAAGTCCATCTGAGGCGTTAAGTGCTTTTTTTCTCTGCCAGACAAAGAGTTGAAGGGCAACTGATGTCACGGAGCGAACGACTGCACTCAAGTCAAACTGACACTGACGTTAAGCCACTTCACTGCTCTGCTCTCCCTGTGCCGTCTGAAAATTATTTGGCACTTTCCAACAGTGCCAAAAAAAATGATGACTGCCTATGTGTGGCACTTTTGGACTTTATTGACAGTCTGATATCTGATACACCCTGTATAAAATAACAGATGAGTGACTAAGGAACTGTTCATACTTGCATTTTGGGGCTCGACAACCGAAGTTATTAGCTGGAGTCACTCGTGTTCTGTGTCCGTACACACAAATTACATTTACAAGACCCAAAACGCTGACCAGTACGAACGAGTAACAGGACTCCCTGCTGTATTTACAACGCTGTCAGTAAGCTTGGAAATTTGCTCCGAACGTACATCTCGCATTTCAATTATCGCGCAGGTGTAAACGTGATCTCATGGATGCGGCCATTCAGTTTTTGTTCATCTTTGCCGAGAGAAGCCGGAGAAGATGCGCGTTTCCACAGTACTCAACATGGCCCGTCGCACGCTCTATAGAACTCAGGGAATCACTGCTCATCACTGCGCCCGTCCACACTCGCACAACCAAGCTCATTTGCATAGGAACAAGAGTCAACTTCGGTAGTCGTTACCTGTTCCGAACAGGACTCGTTACTACTAGTTGTCGCTCTCATTCATAACCGTAGTAAGTGTGAACTTGACCGGATTAAGCACTAAAATGAGGAGCGACAACCGTATTTAGCTGCAGTGTGAACGGGGCCTTAGTTTCATACCATGGGGGGAGGGGGGGGACAGGATTATCCAAATATTTAATCTTGGGAACCTCGGAATACTGAACGTGAAATAATGCAAAAAAAAAACAAAAAAAAATTCAAGGATTGTGCCAAAACCTTTCCCTGAGAGTAGCACTAAACTGTCCCAGAGAAACGGGAGCGGTGCGTAAAACAGTGGGAAGAGAACATATGAGCTACAAAACAGGCATTGTTACAGAATGGGATACTGTGGCGTTGCTCAATCCTGCAGCTTCCATAAGATATTCTAATTATTTAGCCTGTCTGCTTGGCAGATGTCCCTGTCCAGGGAGACATGCCTCATTCATACTTTTCATTTACACAACTGGATATTTACTGAAGCACTTCAGGTTAAATACCTTGCTCCAGGGCACGTGGGCAGTACCTCATTTGGGAATTGATCTCATGACCTGTTAAAAGCCCCATTCCTTAGTCAAAATGCCACACGACTCAGCGGTTTGTATGTAACATCATACAAGAAACCCTGCAGCATCCATCAGCTCTGAAGTCATCAGGCTTCCTCTCCCCTGCACACACACACACACACACACACACACACACACACACACACGCACGTACATGCACACACAAGCATGTGGACATAAGCACACACATATGCATATACTACACACACAAGCATTAGGCTCTATGTGTACATATAACGTATACATGGCAGGATATTCATAAAATGATATATCGACTATATACCTACTCCTTCTACAATAAAGCTGAGTGAAACTGAGACATCAATTGTGTAATACATGTCATATATTACTTTGCAGTAAGGAAGGCTGCGTTCCTACACTGAAGCAATTATAGGGTAAGGACGACCCCCTGCTAGAATGGGTACAGTGTGGGGGAGAGGGGGTGGAACCGAGGCTGGAATCCAGGCCGTCTCAAGACTGCAGTCCATCCAGAAGCTGGTGGCTGAATGCCTTGGGCCATCGGTCAGGCCTCCAAAACCACACAGGGAAACCAAAGAAGGAAGTAACTTCTGGCTAGAAAGAGCTGGCTCATTGTCTTTTTATGTCAGCTGAATTCCCTGCTCAGCCCTGTTTGTGTGTGTGTGAGTGTCTGTGTGTGTGTCTGTGTGTTCTTGTGTGTGCGTGTCAGTGTGTTTGTGTGCGTGTCAGTGTGTTTGTGTGCGCGTGTCAGTGTGTTTGTGTGCGCGTGTCAGTGTGTTTGTGTGTGCGTGTCACTGTGTTTGTGTGTGCGTGTCAGTGTGTTTGTGTGTGCGTGTCAGTGTGTTTGTGTGTGCGTGTCGGTGTGTTTGTGTGAGTATGTGTGGGGAGTGGTGTGGGGGAGGAACCAATCTAGGCTCAGTGTGACTGTGGGGGCTCTGGCGGTTAACCAAAGGGGGTTGGCCCCCTATGCTCAGACCTGACCACATCAAGACAACACATTTCCAAAAGACCTAATCGCACAATCCACGTCATGCCTTTCACATGACATTCCCAGCTCATTTCGGTGTTTCATAACACATTTCAGCCCATGTATGCAGCATGTGCAGAACCCGCTCTCTCTCTGCATTGACATTCTCACAAAGGGCACTACAAATCATGCGCCAGTTATGTTGTCTTCCTCCTCAGCCACTACATCAACCTTCGAAAGGACACAATGGGAAAGCACTCTTTGGGCCTGATTTACTCCGACTTTTAGCATGTGCAAAACCTTTTAGCAAATGCAAAACCAATGACATAACCAATGATTGGTCATGGTATTTGCTTGGCACCAATCATTGGTTAGGTTATTGGTTTTGCGTGTGTTAAAAAGCTTAGTAAATCAGGCCCTTGGAGTGTTACAGGTTCTTGTTTTTTTTGTGTTTTTTTTTTAAGCAAAATGGACTAAAATAGCAACTTTAAATAACTTGTAATCATGATAAATCCGCCAAGCTTCATGGGCCAATACAGAGCAAAAGGATAACATCAGTCACAGAAGAACATAACTCATCAGCAAGACTCAATGATCATTCACAGGACCACAGCTGATGACTAATCAAGAAGATCAAAGTCCAGAGACTTTGACTGCTGATCATCACACTAACACAACCCATGTGCTAACCGTGCTGACTAAAGAAACACAGAGCCCACCAGGCAAACTCCTACACACAGCACAAATGGTGGTATAAATGTAACACCATAGGGTGTTTACATGAGATCACGGTCTCATATAAACACCCTAGGGTGTTAAATGTACACCAGCAGTGTTAGTTTTGCACCGGCATTTTTGCTGTGCAGGTACGGTCTCTGGAGCCGCATAATGCTGGTCCCACTGGAGGAAATAATGTGAGCCTTTGCTGGAGTTTGACGTGCTTCCTTCAGTACAGGTTCCTGAGCCAGTTCCACAAGCTCAGCTCGACACCTTCCCACAGTAGGGACATGCAAGTGTCAGCAAAGTTGTCAACCAAAGGTTCTCGATATTTTTAAATTTCCCAGGATTACCTTCTGCTTCCACTATTGTGTGTAATGAAAAGCCAACAGACAGCTGGAGTCCTTGAGATATCCCGCATCGGGGAACGAGTTGACAGGATATTCAAGGATCGTGTGAGTGAACTGGGCACGTGCAGAGCAATCAAACAGGCCCTGCCCCTCTTAAAATGACCCACCCTGAGAACAATGCAGGGAGGGCAACCACGCGTTTTGTCCCATTCAAACACAGCGTATCTCTAAAGACACGAAAATGTAAACATTTCAGTATTCTTTCTTTCTCTATGTATCCCTAATTCTAAATGAGAGTGATGGAGAGAGAGATATGGAGGAGACTTAAATCACCAAAACACTTTCTGAGTTGACAAGTTTCTCAAATATCTATTGCAACCATCTTGACAAAAAAAAAAAATGACTGAATAAAAAGAACAATTGGATTACCATAGATGAAGTCAACGGCCAAAAAGTTTCAGTGCTCCTCCAAAGCCCTGAAATTATAAGATAATCGGCTAATCGGATAATCTGGACATTTTAGTGTTGGGTTGCATTGACTCTTGCCAAAGGCAGGTCCAGAATGCACAAGCAGGCTGGAGGAGCCAGCAAACCTAGAATATTTCTTCTTGGACAAACCAAGCAGGACCAACATGTAGAACACAAGATAAGGCGTCCATTGTTCGCGAGCCCCCTCTCTCTCTCTCTCTCTCTCTCTCTCTCGCGCAATGTTTTGTTTCATGTAGTAACTGTTATGCTTTTTGATTAAATGAGCTGAAATGACCAATGAACAACCACAGGGCTTGGCAGCAGCCCGGCTGAAATCCCACAGTCCTAAAGCTAATCTTACTGTAAGAAGCACCAGAAACAGTTTGTCAGACTGCCGTTATTATCAAGAGGCCCGATCCCTTTTCTGAATGAAGCCGGTGAAAAACCAGGCCAAATAAGCACTTCTTAAAGAATGCATGGATCTAAACCTGTACATATTCATAATCGTCAACGGCAGTTATGAATATGTATAAGTTTGTACCCATGCATGCAGTCTTTATGATGTGTTAAACAGACAGCACAAGTCTCGGAAATGTATGAGCATATATTACAGCCGCCAGCTGGTCCCCTTTCAAGTACAAATACAGTCTTTTTGTCCTTTTCAAGTCTGTTAACAAAACATTCTGCTTTCTGTGATTTCAAGTAAACTGAAAGGGCTTCGGCACAAGCTGACCTACGCGTATTATTCCCCCACTGAAATGCGTTTGCCAAAAAACAAAAGGAAAAAAAAAAAAAGTCAAGTTTTGTTTTGCATTTTTAGAAATCTATTTATTTATGGGCCAATTGTTTCGAAATTCAAGTGACATTTTTATTATTATTCAGCCGGCTCTGAAAGAGCGAGGCGGCTTTGGAAACTGGGCTGCTTGCCTTTTCACTTGGCCCTATAAACGTTCCCTTGGAAACCGGGATACCCGTACAACGACCCCCACAGCATGGGTCAGAGTGCGGCAAAGCGAATGAGCCTTCATGTGCCCTGCGCTCCCTCCACAAATCACAGGCCAACAAACCCACAGATATATCCCAAATGCCCAGCTCAGGGGGAGGAGCCACTAGGCCAAAACAACATTGCCCCACCCCCACCTCAAAAGGGCTGTAATGACATTGAATTTCATGAACACGTATCTACACTGATGAAACCAGAGTGTGTTGCAGTTGCTGTTGTGGTAGCGCCAACAGTAGCAAATGCACAGGATAGGAAACCTTCTAATATTAGAAATGAATAGGAAATTACTGAAAGGAAGAGGCTACGATATGATTTTATTTGGGAGAGAAGTGGGGTCACACCCCTCCCACCGTTGTCACGCTCTAATAGGGTAGCGGGGCGGGGTGGGTGAAAAGAGAGAGGGGGCAGCGGGGGTCTGGCAGAGAGATGACGCTGGCTGGCCATCCAGCGAGCTCAAAGGACATCAACTCCCATTTGAGGAGTAGATGAGATCGCTTCATTTAAACCACTAGATTATATCACATCACTCATAGATATTAGCACTGAAACAGCACAATGTAGAGCTGTTAAAACAGAACCATGTGTCTGCAGGCCTGTACATGTCCACGTATATGTGAGTACATATGTGTGTGTGTGTGTGTGTGTGTGTGTGTGTGCGTGCATGTGTGTGTGTACGTATGTGTATGTGAACAAAATTACAGAAGACAAATGAAGACACAACAGTGTCCAGCTTCCTCACCCTGGAAGGCAGTGGCATGGCTCATTAAGAGGTATTTGAGCTCAAAGCTGTAGGAGCCGATGTTCTGCAGGGTCTCTCTCCGGACGGCTGCCTGGTAGCTCTCCTCCATCTTTCGGGTGCAGCAGGTGGGGCCGCTGTGTTTGCAGATCTGCAGGTCCACATCTGCAGGGTAGAGCGAACAGGACATTTTAGGTACACATGTACACACAATACCCCATAAATATCCATACTCGTATTCATATTCACACATGCACATGCACACACACACAGACACACACACACACACTCATGCACACACACACACTTTCATCATGTGATGGTATTCTCCTCAATTGTACAAGTCATAATAAGTCAACTCTGTTCCAGGGAAAATGATAGATCTAAGTTACTGACAAGGCACACAAGCCAGCATAACGTCAGCACTGACCCAAAATAAAATGCAAGGTCAATATGTTCTCATATCTCTCACTAAAGAACTTACATGATGACATCAACCCCCCCCCCTACCCCCCCACGCCCCAATATTAAGTCTACAATTAAATCTCAAGGCTCAAGGGTGTGAGGCTGGGTGTCTTGTACCCCCAATTTGGTTTTGCTGTGAAACTGGAACCCGAGACAGTGGTCCCCGGGGACCCAGGGACCTGTGCCCCCCTTTCCAAATCCGTCCCTGAAACACAATAGGCTGCACCCCGAGCCGGAGCACCGCGGTCCCCCTTAATTACTCTGTGAGATTGCGCCCAAGCGCCAGCTGCGATCATCCCCGCAGAGTGAAGTCACCGCTGACCCCTGTCCCCCCCGGCTGGCTCACCGCCCCGTGTTATCTCCGGCATGAAACTGATATTCGGGGACCTCGGCCCCGCGACCCACGCTCGTCCGGAACCAGACGGAGAAAGTGCTTCAGAAATAGATTCTGGTCTCACGGGCTGGAGCTCTGGGGGGGGGGCAGAATTTTGTGAGCACGCTATAGCTAAAGGTGAGCACAGGAGCAACGGCCCTGAGGGGTCACATGGTTACAAAACCCAAGGTCATCATCAGTCACAATTAACTTAGCGTGCATTCCAATTTAGCAATACCGCACTTACGCAATGCAGGTGGTTCTGTGGAATAGCTCATGAATACTGTCTGGTAGAATATTTTACAAGTCATCAAGAAAAGTGTCATAGATCAAACCAATCCTGGCGATCGTTTTGCACCGAGACCAAAAAATATCAAGTATGTGATGTTTTCAGCATAGCAGTGAGATGAATTACACCATTCCGATGGCAACCCGAGCAGTCAAACGTCTGTAATTAAAAGGGCAATTGTTAGCCACTTCGTCCAGTTGTAATACAAAATGAAATAGACTCTACAGCCCCGACGGATTTTGCCTCCAGCTTCTCAGACTGCATAATTAAAACACAGAGGGGTGCGTACACAGACCTGCCTTGGCAGACGATCACATTGGTTTACAGACTGTTGTAAACTGTGGCTTTAATTCTTTTCTCTTTAATAGGTTGCAAAATGTCTTGCCATTAATTGTACAGGCCTAAGTACTTTACTGAATTCAGAGTCCTGAATGTATCTTACAATGAATCCAATGTCAAAGGCATGACAAATTAGCCTGTGGAGGTGAAAAAAGTTACAGGTCAAATGGGACAATATTGTAAAGAAGAATAAATGTGTTTTAAAGAAACTGGATTCAGTTACTGATCAAAGAGGAAAACAGAGACATTTCAGCAATGATGATAAGTAGGCCTATACATACACACAGTATGTCTTTTATCAAAAAAGCACTATTTCCTGAAGTGTCGTTTTGATTCACTTTCTGCGTGCAGGAATAAACTTTTATAAACGTAGGTAATTAATGCTAAATTTGGTCTCTCAGACGTTATTTATTTTCTGGCTGGGCTCAGGAAGTGTTTTTCGCTTTGATGCGCTCCTCTGCTTCAAAGCTGCACGGTATTTACTCAGTATTGATTTGCTGCGCTTCGGAGGGATCTTGTTGAAAGAAAACATTTTGCCGGCAGGGTCAGCCGCATACCTGAGTTTTTTGGATCGCCCTGAATCGCGGCTGAAATGTTTGCCTTTCGGACTTCAATCAAGTGATGACCACAGCGTATATAAAGCAGAAGGACGGGGGGCCAGCAAGCGGTCCATTGGATGTGGTCATGAGAGACTCCCCTGGGAGGTAAGTTATTGGGGAGGGTTACACCACAGTGAGCGGTCTGTATCCACACATATGTCTGACTAAGTAAGCCCTGGTCATGAGCTCCTGAGACGACTTCTCCCTCTCTCCTCCTGTCATAAACTCTGTCACAGCCTCCTGCTGTTGTGGACTCACTCACAGACTCCTGCTCTCTCTCCTGTTATAGACTCACTCACAGACTCCTGCTCTCTCTCCTGTTATAGACTCACTCACAGACTCCTGCTCTCTCTCCTGTTAGAGACTGACTCACAGACTCCTGCTCTCTCTCCTGTTATAGACTCACTCACAGACTCCTGCTCTCTCTCCTGTTATAGACTCACTCACAGACTCCTGCTCTCTCTCCTGTTATAGACTCACTCACAGACTCCTGCTCTCTCTCCTGTTATAGACTCACTCACCGACTCCTGCTCTCTCTCCTGTTATAGACTCACTCACAGACTCCTGCTCTCTCTCCTGTTATAGACTGACTCACAGACTCCTACTCTCTCTCCTGTTATAGACTTACTCACAGACTCCTGCTCTCTCTCCTGTTATAGACTCACTCACCGACTCCTGCTCTCTCTCCTGTTATAGACTCACTCACAGACTCCTGCTCTCTCTCCTGTTATAGATTCACTCACAGACACCTACTCTCTCTCCTGTTATAGACTCACTCACAGACTCCTGCTCTCTCTCATGTTATAGACTCACTCACAGACACCTACTCACTCTCCTGTTATAGGCTCACTCACAGACTCCTGCTCTCTCTCCTGTTATAGACTCACACACAGACTCCTGCTCTCTCTCCTGTTATAGACTCACTCACAGACTCCTGCTCTCTCTCCTGTTATAGACTCACTCACAGACTCCTGCTCTCTCTCCTGTTATAGACTCACTCAGACACCTACGCTCTCTCCTGTTATAGACTCACTCACAGACTCCTGCTCTCTCTCTCCTGTTATAGACTCACTCACAGACTCCTGCTCTCTCTCCTGTTATAGACTCACTCACAGACTCCTCCTCTCTCTCCTGTTATAGACTCACTCACAGACTCCTGCTCTCTCTCCTGTTATAGACTCACTCACAGACTCCTGCTCTCTCTCCTGTTATAGACTCACTCACAGACTCCTGCTCTCTCTCCTGTTATAGACTCACTCACAGACTCCTCCTCTCTCTCCTGTTATAGACTCACTCACAGACTCCTGCTCTCTCTCCTGTTATAGACTCACTCACAGACTGCTGCTCTCTCTCCTGTTATAGACTCACTCACAGACTCCTGCTCTCTCTCCTGTTATAGACTCAATCACAGACTCCTGCTCTCTCTCCTGTTATAGACTCACTCACAGACTCCTACTCTCTCTCCTGTTATAGACTCACTCACAGACTCATGCTCTCTCTCCTGTTATAGACTCAATCACAGACTCCTGCTCTCTCTCCTGTTATAGACTCACTCACAGACTCCTGCTCTCTCTCCTGTTATAGACTCACTCACAGACTGCTGCTCTCTCTCCTGTTATAGACTCACTCACAGACTCCTGCTCTCTCTCCTGTTATAGACTCACTCACAGACTCCTGCTCTCTCTCCTGTTATAGACTCAATCACAGACTCCTGCTCTCTCTCCTGTTATAGACTCAATCACAGACTCCTGCTCTCTCTCCTGTTATAGACTCACTCACAGACTCCTGCTCTCTCTCCTGTTATAGACTCACTCACAGACTCCTGCTCTCTCTCCTGTTATAGACTCAATCACAGACTCCTGCTCTCTCTCCTGTTATAGACTCACTCACAGACTCCTGCTCTCTCTCCTGTTATAGACTCAATCACAGACTCCTACTCTCTCTCCTGTTATAGACTCACTCACAGACTCCTACTCTCTCTCCTGTTATAGACTCACTTACAGACTCCTGCTCTCTCTCCTGTTATAGACTCACTTACAGACTCCTGCTCTCTCTCCTGTTATATACTCACTCACAGACACCTACTCTCTCTCCTGTTATAGACTCACTCACAGACTCCTCCTCACTCTCCTGTTATAGACTCACTCACAGACTGCTGCTCTCTCTCCTGTTATAGACTCACTCACAGACTCCTGCTCTCTCTCCTGTTATAGACTCAATCACAGACTCCTGCTCTCTCTCCTGTTATAGACTCACTCACAGACACCTACTCTCTCTCCTGTTATAGACTCATTCACAGACTCCTACTCTCTCTCCTGTTATAGACTCACTCAGACTCCTGCTCTCTCTCCTGTTATACTCAATCACAGACTCCTGCTCTCTCTCCTGTTATAGACTCACTCACAGACACCTACTCTCTCTCCTGTTATAGACTCACTCACAGACTCCTACTCTCTCTCCTGTTATAGACTCACTCACAGACTCCTGCTCTCTCTCCTGTTATAGACTCACTCACAGACTCCTACTCTCTCTCCTGTTATAGACTCACTCACAGACTCCTACTCTCTCTCCTGTTATAGACTCACTCACAGACTCCTGCTCTCTCCTGTTATAGACTCACTCACAGACTCCTGCTCTCTCTCCTGTTATAGACTCACTCACAGACTCCTGCTCTCTCTCCTGTTATAGACTCACTCACAGACTCCTACTCTCTCTCCTGTTATAGACTCACTCACAGACTCCTGCTCTCTCTCCTGTTATAGACTCACTCACAGACTCCTGCTCTCTCTCCTGTTATAGACTCACTCACAGACTCCTGCTCTCTCTCCTGTTATAGACTGACTCACAGACTCCTACTCTCTCTCCTGTTATAGACTCACTCACAGACTCCTGCTCTCTCTCCTGTTATAGACTCACTCACAGACTCCTACTCTCTCTCCTGTTATAGACTCACTCACAGACTCCTGCTCTCTCTCCTGTTATAGACTCACTCACAGACTCCTGCTCTCTCCTGTTATAGACTCACTCACAGACTCCTGCTCTCTCTCCTGTCATAGACTCACTCACAGACTCCTGCTCTCTCTCCTGTTATAGACTCACTCACAGACTCCTGCTCTCTCTCCTGTTATAGACTCACTCACAGACTCCTGCTCTCTCTCCTGTTATAGACTCACTCACAGACTCCTGCTCTCTCTCCTGTTATAGACTCACTCACAGACTCCTGCTACTTCTCTCCAGTGTATTGGAGGAACCCTCACCTATCTGTCAAAAAAACGGGAGGTTGCCCTGTGAAAAAACCTGATAACAAACTTGTTAAAGCACAAGCAATGAGTTAAGAGAAAGAAAACTTGATTATCAAATTTTACTGCATTAATTCTACAGTCATCGGTGTATGTGATGAGTCCATGAACCAGCATTGGTATTTCATTATATTGAACTGAACTATATTGGACATTGCTATCACCAATTTAATTTGCAATGAGCCTGAAGTGGTATTGGAGCGGCAGTGTGGTATAATGCTTAAGGAACTGGGTTGTAACCGAAAGGTTGCAGGTTCGATTCCCAGGTCGGACACTGCCGTTGTGCCGTTGTACCCTTGAGCTAGGTACTTCACCTGCATTGCTTCAGTATATATCCAGCTGTATCAATGGTATAATATGTATAAAAAAAAAAAAAAATGCTGTGTAAGTGGCTAAAAGAAGCTGCTGCTAAATAAATGCCTATAATGTAATGTAATGTATTGCAGCTGGAGAAAAACATGATATTTTAGAGCAATGTTACTTATTCATATGCATATCTATTATTTATTAACTCAAGATTGGGAAAACAATGCTTATGTAGCAGACATGAAATCACAGTGAAAATGTTGATGACTTCAGACCTCAGGGAATCGCCCACATCATACCCAGGGACATGAGACAGCGGATTTTATTCTGCACACAGTAGCAAGGGGCAAATACAAACCCCAATTCAAAAAAAGTTGGGACAGTATGTAAAATGCACATAAAAGCAGAAAGCAATAATTTGTAAATTTTCTTTTACATATATTTAATTGAAAACAGTACAAAGAAAATATATTTAATGTTTTACCTTTTTTTTTGTAAATATACGCTAATTCCGAATTTGATGCCTGTAACATCCTCCAAAAAAGTTGGGACTGTGGCAAAAAAGAAATGCATGTTTGTACATGCACAGAAAGAATATGGTTAGCTCTCTCCCACTCCCATGAAAAACATCCCCTATGCTTCTTGTGTAAATGCATGTACAACAGTTCAAGATTTAGGCCTATAAATTAAATTAATCCAGTATTATAAGCTACTATTGCGAATTTTCCCCAGTATGCAGTGTATTGTTGCTTCCAATATGAATTTTCAATGAAATACATTTTATTTAAATACAAAAATAAAATTAGTACAAAATAATTTCCCTACTAGTAGAGTATACAGTGATTGTGACAGTATAGTGGCTTGTACATTTTAAATGCATATCCCTATCTGTTTTTTTTATTGTTTTTTTTAACAGGTGTAACAATATTAAAACACATTTTAAAACTCATAAATCATGTCACATACCTGTCCACAAAGTAGCATGGGGAAAATACATGCTGAGAAAAAATACGATTAGCCCTCTCCCACTTTTTTGCGTCACTACATCGTCAATAAAATCGCTAAATTACATCAACGTTTACACTCATTAATTCGTGTTAATAACTTCATAAGTTTCAAAAACAATTTTGCAATTCCATGCTATCACTTGCATGCAGTTTAAACCAAGTAAATGGCTTTATTAAACTTGCTAGCATGAAATAAACAAGAGAGCTGAACAACACGTCTTACCACGGAAAGCATTCGTCCACTATGCTTCTGATAAAATGCGATAACAATGTTGCCAGATTCCAACATTAATTCCTTCCAAAAAAACGACTCAAAACCCCCCACAACTCCCATACAATTGTCTCACAATTTATCCCCCATACCCCTTTTAAAATCCCCCATCTGTCATTGACTCCCACACATTTTTACTGTAAAACTTCCCATATGAAGTTTGTTAAACTCCCTAAATTTCAATCCCCCAGTCTGGCAACTCTGGCGGGTAAACAAGGCACGCGCTCGTTAAGGGTGTTTCGCTAATTAAAGCCCCAGCTACAACAGGTAATGGGAACCCAAAATGAACTTATTTTACTGCAGCCATACATGTTAACTATGCTTTGGCACAATGCTAATAGTCTGTAAATAATCTGTGAATATATAGTCTGTAAATAGTTTTGGTGAAGTTCACAGAAAAACATTTAATAAAATTACATTTTTTCTCAGCTGCACTTAGCATTCGGTCAATCCAAGCAGGTGGACCCAAATTTACTCATCTCCAAAAGGAATGATCAGCCACATCACACATAGATGGACTAACCCCTCGGACACACAAACAATTTGGGAGAGAAAAACAGCGATGGGCAGTGCTCTAACCTATGAGGGCTTAAAGAAGGGGGGAAAAAAAGAAGGGAAATCTAGAGGGGAGTGTATTGGACTTAGTGGGTGAAACTCGTAGAATTGGGATGGGGTAGTAGGAGCTTCTTGACTGCTATATAATATCTCACCTGTCTGCCTCCCTTTAAGCATATGCTGTGATATATGCATTGCGCTTGTCGTTTGAGAGAATGACGATAAGAAAGGTAAGATTTGGACAGGTGGGAGGGCATGCTGCCCGAGCTCACGCAGCCCAGGATGGGCCCCGCCCATCTGCAGACTACTTGGCACCTAGCTGGCTTTTTAAAGCTGACTCTACTACTGAGATTGCTTAAAGCAGTGTGATACTGCAGTGTGAATGGAACCTGTCAATCACTGCTGGCTTTGGCCAGTACAGAGTGAACGGTACTGGTGGGTGGTGGTCAGGACAATGACCGCATGCTAAATCTTTTCAGCAGCAACAAATCGCAGGCTTGTTTTATGTTGAATGAAGTTAAAGAAGCGATTGAGTTCATTCCAAATCAGCAGAAAACAGTAGAACATTGTATCAAGGTTAGGAGAATAAAAGCAGGGCTGTGTGTCCATCTATCACTTTTAGCACCACTGCGATTCACCTGAGAGACGCGTGAGACTCATAGCTGCACGGATCTGATGACCGGGTTCATTGCAAGTGGAACGTGACAACCAAATTAGCCAATCAATGAGGATTATCTCCCCAAAGTCCGTGCACTGATACATTCCGCATCACAACACCAGCACGTAATCTCTGCATGGTTCCCTTGGCTCCGAATCACAGCACGGGAGCAGGGAGCAGTCGTAACTTTTAAAAATAATCCCCGCATAAGCAATTTTGAAGCATTGCTCTTCCAAGGCACACACTGGCTGTGGTACAGACCAGCTATTTATTAATTGAAAGCCCTTGGAATAAAAAATAAGTTTCTACAAGATTCTGTTTGGGATCAAATGTGTACTGTAGTCAGTATAAATACAGTCTTATTAAAATTGAACTTTGACTATGACTAATAACCAGACGCATTCTCATAGACTTTCTGTCATGTACAGTAATGTATCGTAGATTACACATGGTTTTGTTTTTATGTGGAGAGGTGAGCAGAGGTACAGACTGTCGCTCTCTCCCCCAGTGTAAAATCTGCACTGCTGGGGTACCTTCCCAAAAATACACACGCAAAAAAGACATTTTAAAATGCTTAGGGGTCAAGGTTTGCACACAATGACTTTGTTCGATGTTACCCTGTGACAGAAAACAGTCAATCAGAAAATAAGGCTGCTCTGGCACGCTCGTTTGAAAACAACAACTGGTGACTTTCGCTTTTTGTCTAATGAAAGGCAAACTCGTTAGGTTTCCTCTGTCCCTTCCCTGCTCCACCACCTCCGCTGTCTAACCCGCGGGACCAGCCAGCCTCTGTCTCTTTGAGCGGACTGGAGTTTCACAGCGTCAGATCTACAGAGCTGCTTTACTTGGCGTTTGATCTGAAAAGTCACTCCAGAATCCCCCCCCCCCGCCCCCCTTCACCCCATCCCCTGCGGAAGTGCTTTGAAGAGAAGGGCTTGTAGGTTTTTACACAGGGTAAACTCCTCCAGCTTCCTGAAAAAAACAAACAAACGCCGGACAAGTGGCGCGATCATCTCGAAGGTGCCCTCGGCCGGACCCAGGTGCCGTAACAGACGCGGGAATGAACAGATGCAGGGCTTCGGCTCTTTAACTCCAGAGCTCTGCTCGGTTGCTGAGGTGTGAGGAAAGTGCAATTCTCAGAGCACCGTCGCTCTGTACCCTCACTTCACTGGCCCAAAAGGACCAAGCCACTGCCTACTCATTAGAGGTGATTATTATTCAGTCACACTCCAGATCTCTGTACAGCCAGGAGCAACAAATGAAAAACAAGATAAGTATTCTTTAAGGAGAGCCTATAAGAAAATAACTTCAAACTGCCTGGAAAAAACAACAACCGAATAACTGAATATCAAATGATTGTAAAGGAAGCTCCTGGCTCTCCTGCAGTGCTGTGTACCCTATAGAGAGTAAAATAGACACTGGCTCGTGGGACAGTGGATCAGAGGAGTGCACACACCACAAATGCACTGTCTCTGGTGCCTGTGGCACAGTGATACTGAGGGGGAAAAATAGTATAAATTCATATCCATACTTCTGCCGGCCCTCATCTGCCTTCCTGCAACGCATAGAGACTAACTGTCACATTTGCCGTTTCATGCCTTTTTTTTGCAAAAAAAATACATTTGCATGTCGATTTGATATAATTTCTCAAGATTTGCATTTTCCATCCACAGCCCTTCTGTTTCTGACAAAGCAAGCCACATGGACGTCTCTGTCTGGTGAGCTGTTGTGCAAGCCAAACAATGACCTGAAACATACTGTGGTTTCAACTGCATCACTAGCCCCAGGCCTCCTTTTGCCCTCCTGCACAGAGTTGCTCGCGGCCGTGATTTTAGCGCGTGGTCCACACGGCTCATGCTGCAAGTCATATATCACTGATGTGTATTTGGAAGGATCAACCCATTCTAATATATGGGGCATGAAACAGTCTGACAGGCAAGCAAAGCTGTCTGTTCTAGAACTGGAGCAAACCAATTCCAATTCCAAGGGGAAGGTAGCCATAACTACATGGGCTACTTTTGAAATTCCGTGAAATGGAATTTCTTTTGAAAAACTTTTTTTTCCTCCCAGCTCTTAAAAAAATGCCTTGTGTCAAACATTCTCAATCAGAGGTAAAAGTAAAATTATGCTACCACAAAAAAAAATTTGAATTGCAAAATGCCACACCACATAAGATTAGAGGAAGGGAGAGGGGCGTTAGCTCAGGCTTGGAAATGATAACCGCCTCCTGCGCTTTTAAACTCAAACTCTCCAGGGAATGTTTTTTCAGTCATGTCAACAGTGCTGCATTTAACCCCAACCACAGGACTCAGTGTCAGGCCTCTATGTGGCATTACTGTGGCTGTCTGCTGCTCAGACTGATGGTGAGATCCTCTTTTATTCCTGAACTGAATTAGATGTAGCCCATTCCAACTCACTCCCCTTCCACTTCAAAATAACTTCAAAGGGGCATCTTAATACAGAGCAAAAGTGCAGGTATGCTTAGGAGCTAACAATGTGAAGGGAGTATAATAGACAGCTTTGGGTCTAGTGTGGCCCACCCATCAATGTGGTCCCATCTTTGCAGCCTCTGACTGCCTGCAGCTGACCTTCTAGCTCTCAATCTGATTCTCCGTTTGTTCCAGTTTGATGCTTGGGAAGAACGGCCACATATTGGCTGGTAATCACGGCCAACGAAATGAGGCAAACAAGACTAAGGTGTTTACATAAACACGTTTGACAGAGGCATACTTTGCTTTGACACTGGTACTTAAGTTGCCAGGTCTCCCTTTTGTTTGAGTTAGAAAAACGAATCTCAGTGCTCCACTCAAGCACACCTATACACAGTAAAATGTCCAGCGCTAATTCAACTCGAACAATGTACATATGAGCCTGATCTGGCCAGAGTACGCTCATATGTACACTGCTAGAGTGGAATTAACACTGGACATTTTGCTGTGAATTTACTGTGTAGCTCTGCTCACAAAATGACAATTGAAACCATCAAATATGGTGGAATTTGTTGCGATTGTAGCCTAATGTGTTCATTTTGAGTCGGGAATTCCTCTTTTATTTTCCCTTACCATATTATATTCCCAACTGACATACTTCGAATGCCGCTGGAATTGTTCTTGTTTTGTTGCTCTGGCATCAATATCATATATAAAAACCACGATTATATTATTCCCTTGTTAACTCTTGTTGGCTGGTTTCATGGTGTGGCAACAGTTAAACTGGTGAAACACGTGTTATTCCTGAGTTATGTTCATGTTTATATTCTATATGCGACATGATGTGGACATTAACGGAGCTGTGTATTTCCAGCCGGTGAGCTCATTGGATTTCTTTTTAGCATCACCGGAGCTCGCTCTTGAGCGCTGAGTCATATGTCTGGGGTAGGCTAGTGGATGTCTCTGTCATAATTTGTCATGTCGCCTTTCATAATGTAGCCTAATTTACATTTCACAGCGCGAGTGGCACCGCGAATCATGAACTGTCTATTGAGCCAGGAGCAACAGCATCATATAGCCTGCACATGGTCAGACCATAGACCATAGTATCAGACATAAAATTTGCAAGAATCACTTTATAGTAACTTCCTCTCGCTCTCTATGAAACAAATTGGACTATTTCTGTTTGACATCATTCCGGTGGTACTGAATATAGGCTACCACAATTTTACTTCAAAAAAAATTTTCATTCTGTCTGGATTACATTTTTCAGATAGCCTAAGGTTACCTGCCTTGGAATAGCATCAAATGGTTGAAATAGCTGCGCGTCTGCACACCAAAAAGCAATAGCATCCAAGCACGAGCCTTTCTTACGCACTAACCTGTTCCAGGTGTTTCGGGTACCCATTTCAATGGACCAATCTGGCGCAGTTGGAAAGCCGTTTTCACTTCATGGCAGCTATGAGCTTTTACGCTCGATACATTCACCAGCAGCGTGGATGAGACCAAAATCCACCAAAAGTTAACGCGTGGAAGTATTCCTCGGGACATTGCAGCATGTCAACCCACAGCTATCCAGGAAGTGGTGTGGAATAGACAGCTATGCTAATAGGGCCAATTGTGTATTAATTAAACAACTCAGAGAGAGAGAGAGAGAGAGAGCGCGCGCGGTTGGACCGTTAAGTAAAATAGCCCGAGTCTTCAAAAACGGTGTCCGACGGATTTTCACATTGTTGAGTTCAGAAGGGTAGTCTAGAGATAATTTCCTCTCAGAAATAAAATTCCTATGACAAAACAATATTGAAGACTGGTTTCCTTGCTGCCCGGTTTCTACTGCTTAGCGAGAAAAGGCTTGCTGAACTACTTGCATCTCTCTCTCTCTCTCTCTCTCTCTCTCTCTCTCTCTCTCTCTCACACACACACACACACACACACACACGCTGTTTCAATAAGACCAGTTAGGATTCTTGACTTGCCAATATAATTAGTCTTGACACTTGTCATATTTCGTTTAAAGCTACACTAAACAAATGCAGATGCCTAATTACTGCATTAAAAAGAGAGATTGCAGAAAAAGTCGCGTATCAGTGATTGTCATCATAATTTTTATTCCGTAACAAAATACACTTTGCGTTGTTTTCTAGCCTCTATAGCCTAAGGTTGCAAATAACCCGAATCAAAACTACCCGATTAAATTGAAAACTGTTATTATTATTATTAATGTATTATTATTGTTATTATTTTCTTTCATTGAAGTACATAAGTAATTGAGATCATTTCATGTTATTTATGTTATTATTATTATTTATTCATGGGTTCTTCATACAGCCCCGGCAGCAAACAGTGCCCACTAGCTGCCAGACCGACTGCTGGCACCGACTGCGGTCTGATTGATAGGTGCTTGCTTTCTGGAAGGTCTATGCTGTGATTAATTAATATACAGTTTTTTTAGTCACTAATTGATTGGGCTACTTAATAAAAAATACTTTTCTTGTTTTACAAGGTTCTGCAACTGAGTCCAAGTTACAGTTGAGGAACCATGAGCTTGCCAGGGTGAGTGCAGCCTAGCCACAAAGTATGGCATTACCAGAATACTTTCTGGCTTTAAGTGCTGGGGGCCACGGTCAAAGACAGATGCCGCAGCTGCTAAGATGGGAGAAGGAAGACAGACACGTGTGGCTGGTAGTGAAAGTGTTATCCTCCAGCTCCAACACTAACTCCAAGGGAGTCTAACTGTTGTTGCTCAGAATAATCAAATATTCTGTTCAAATTGTTAAATGCTGCAAAGGATATCTCATCAGGGTGGTGACAAGAGCATTTAGCCAGAGGCTCCCATAGATCTGGGGTAAATTAGATTTCTGCTGAGCAGCAAGGAGCCCTGAATATCTTGCATTTGTAACTGGAGCTGCGCCAGGCGTGGGCTTTCTTAACTTAACCCTAAACTCAAGGCCAAAGTTAGTGAACAAGAACCAAGTGGCATCTTAATTTCTCTAAGATGGCAAATCAAAAAAAGGTTTCTGTGAAGGATGTGCGTGCGCAGTGAATACATCGACATCACCACACACATTTGTCTGGTTCTATTCTCTTGATGTTGTAAGTAAGAATTCTGTAGCACAATCTCTTTACAACTCAGCATCAGGTTTTCACTTAATGTCCTGCCAGCTGTATGTTATTGACCCTGCAATTGATCTGTGGTTCACATCAATAGGATGTGTTGTGTTCAAACAAACAAACTGTTGTGTTGTCACTCTGTGGGTTTTGCAGATTGTAGTTTTATTAATGCCCTACAACACTGCTTCAGTAATGTCAATATTAGGGCTGTGCCCTTTGGGGTTTATTGTAGGATAGCTTGGGTATACATTATTAACCCCCCTGGCAGTCCATTCCAAAATAAATTAGATAGCTAAACCTGTGGAGACACTCAATTGACTTGGAAACTAACAATACATCTTAACTTGCACCACGACATTTGTCTGTATGTAAATGTGCATATTAATGTTTTTTCAACTACAATCATTTAGTCTCAAAATGTATTCAAGCACTGAAATTGTCATTTATAAACTGCAATTTATAATGTATGATGATATGCACATCAAATTTAGCATATCTCTGTGACGGTGTGGCGTATTTTAAATGTAGAAAGCTAATTAGATTAAACTGGCTAATAATTTAGACTGCCACGCGCAGAAGCATGAGACAGAGCATGAATATTATTTTTTGAAAGTGTGATGCGTTGTGGACTGGGCTTGTCTAACGTTAGCTAGCTAGATTTTTTTTCTTTCTTTCTATGTGCCACACAAACAAAACCAGTAGTAGGCACCTAGGCTGCTGAGAGGTTGATGAATTGAAACAATAATAGCCTACATCACGTTACAAACAGACCAAGTTATAGGTTTTCCCTGCAAAATGTTAAGAAAAGTAATGTAACGTCAACGTTAGCTCCGTTGCAAATGACCAACTGAGCTGGTCGCATGGCTAGCCTGCCCCAAGATCAACTAGTTGCAAAACTAATTTAGCTAGCTCTGGACATCTGTTATCTGCTGCAGACTGGACACTGAAAATAAACTTTATAAGTTACCGACAAACACAAAATGTACTGAACATCAACAAAAACACTTTCGGTGAGTTGCAATGTATTGCTTGTTTGCATGAGTGCTGATACAATGTGCGGCCTATAGCGCTTAGGCTACTGTGTAGGACGCTTAACCTACTGGCCAGATAAGTCCTGTTTAAACTGTACAGGAAATAGGCCTACTAACGTTAGCTATTTAGCCGCTAATAAAATAAGCCAAATTAATCTAGCTAGCTCGATGAATACACATCCTAGTCCACGTCAATCAGTTCCGCATTCAGTGTTTCCATATTTAGGTAAATTATCTAATATCTGGGTTCAAACTTCCAGTCTAAGCTGTTGCTGGGGCGTAGGCTAGTTAGCCTAGGCGGCAGCTTGGACACCGTGTAACAGTAACGTTAACACTTGGTGTGGCTGTCTTATTCCAGATGATCAATTTAAAAAGCTCGTTTTATTCTCATTTTTATTATCGTTTTGACTTAAAAATAACCTGACGCGTCCTTCATTGTGTTAAGGCGACGTTTTGTTTTATTATACGAGTAAGAATTAGATGTAAAAATAGAACAGTTAGCTAGCTACAATAGTTATGTACGTTTATACGTTGTAGTATGGGCCTACTATTAAGTTACCACGGAGGGCAAGGACGGCTGAAGTCGTAGTGCCTCGTCTGCCTAGATTCATGAAAGACGGAGGAAGAGGCTAACGTACGGTCCTGGTCCAGTTCCTGTTTTTTTTTTTTTTAAATCAGTGTTTATTTTCAAGCGTGGAGATGATTTATGTATTTTTTTTCATAGACGAAACATATTAAACGTTACTTGATCATGTCACAAATTATTGACATTTGGTTAAGCTTTAAACCTTACGCTGAGTAGTTCCACTGCTGAAGGCGACTTTACGACACATTATATCACTACACCAGACGTGTAGGCCCACGTATTCCAATTTCTTTAACATATAAGGACATTTATCCTCTCTTCCACTGTAGTTGAAGTGTGCGTAATGGAATACATTTAAAAAGGACACGGGTCCAAGCGCGCGTGGAGTTGCTCAGGCAGGGTTTGTACTGCTGTATTGTTTGTGGAATAAAGTCACCCCCTAGCGTCCTTAAAATAATATTTCACCTTCGTGTGACATAACTCATTTTAATGGGGTAAACTGTTATTATATCATTCCGTGGGTAAGCTCCACAAAATAGATTATGTCACACTAAGGTGAAATATCTTTTTAAGTGAATATGCATTTCTAAAACGATTGCGTTGGCCGGGAATCGAACCCGGGTCAACTGCTTGGAAGGCAGCTATGCTCACCACTATACCACCAACGCACATCCATGGGTTGCTGTTGCACGGTCTTGGTTAACTGTTTTCCATAGCTATTTTGAATTCATATTAGTGCATACTAAAGTCGCCTTCAGCAGTGGAACTTAACTGCACTCAGCGTAAGATTTAAAGCTTAACACAGACTGAATTGTGTTAGCCTACTATTGTATTCAGAGTTAATGCATGTTCAATCATTTGTGACATGATCAAGTAACGTTTTCTGTGGTTTATCTGAAAAGTGTGTAGGCATGAAAAATCGTCAAAATTTGAAAAGGAACTGCTGGCCAGTACGGGTATCGAACCCGCGACCTTGGCGTTATTAGCACCACGCTCTAACCAACTGAGCTAAC
Organism: Ilyophis sp. 1 JC-2022; assembly: GCA_022702515.1. Lineage (NCBI taxonomy): Eukaryota > Metazoa > Chordata > Actinopteri > Anguilliformes > Synaphobranchidae > Ilyophis > Ilyophis sp. 1 JC-2022. Next base: position 135,060,055 of record CM040395.1, read on the forward strand.
CGGCCATGATTTCGAGCAGGGCAAGCGAGTATTCAAAGAAAACTTAACAGTGGAAAAACCTTGGTGTAACTAGACGTAGTTATAATGTCAATATTTGCTTCCGTGTTTTCAAGACCTCGTGGCGCAACGGTAGCGCGTCTGACTCCAGATCAGAAGGTTGCGTGTTCAAATCACGTCGGGGTCAAGCTTTTTATTATTATTGTGTAGTATGTTTTGTAAGCTCGTCAACTAATATTTCTCTGTACATACTCGATGTAGTATTTTATAAAAAGACAATATTTATATCTATATCCAAAATCCCATATAATCTCACAAAAGATACAACATTTATTAAACTAAACCAGATTATAGGCCAACCCTAGCAGTTGTCAATGTTTAAGCAGATGAATACTATATAAGAACTGCATAATAAAAATATAAAAAAGAGGGCTCGTCCGGGATTTGAACCCGGGACCTCTCGCACCCTAAGCGAGAATCATACCCCTAGACCAACGAGCCATATTCTCGAGGTTGTGTAGCAGCTTAATTACCTTTCATCGTCCAATCTATTTCGGCAATATAGATGGATGACGAAGAACATATAATTACATCATATAATATAATTTCCCAGTATACATTTCAGGTAAAATAGATGTCATTGTATTTTGGATTGTAGGTTGACATCTTTATAGTTATATAGGGTAGTTTATCCATTGCCATCCGGGTCCCTGGTGGTCTTTATGTGGTCATGTGACCGTTTCTCAGCCATCTTGTCGAAACGAAGGGAGACTTGCAATTCGCATAGCAAACCCTGCACTGTCAGTTAAAGCAGAGGTAAGCAGTGGGTGGTAATTCTTGTTATTCATGTATAATAAAGCTAAACTATAGACATATATATTCCCCATTGGCATTGGCCCCCCGTCCAGTTGGATCGGAAGTGCTTGGTGGTTGTGTTGATATCCGCATGGTTGCTTGGCCGTAGAGCTTCGGGGTCTAGTATGGTAGGCGAACCGTTGTGGGAATTATTATGGCCGCTGCGGATAAATAGGAAAGTCCGGTCTGGCAGCAGGCTTTGTAGGCCGCATGGAGCGATATGTGGTTTATGAGAAACTCCCATTACCATACTTTAGTTCAGTTTTGCCATTTTTTTGTCCTGCGTTTCGGGCACTTTGGCGAGATTCCCAAATGAAACTTAGCCTATGTGGAGTGGAAAACGCGAAACACTGCTGTGATTCTGGTGTTAAAAAGTTGACAGTGTTTTGTAGATAGCTCACGGTTATTGTTATGCGAACAGATAGCTAGTGGGGTTTGTAGACGTGTGCTCTGCAACATTACATAATGTTTTTAGCTTGTTAGCCGTAGCATGTGTGTAACTAGTTAGATTGCTAACTAACGTTAGCTAGCTAACATTTCAATGTATGTCTCCGCTTGAAGCTAGGAGTTTTTAAGGGATTGAAAGTATTCCCGTGCGGATGCGTGTGGTGCTTTGTCATGACTGTCACGTTTTTTCCCCAAGTTAATGAAGTTTAAAACCAGTGCGTTAGTTAGTGTTAGCTGGTTGGCTACAAACGCATACTAGCTAGCTGTGCGTCGTGGCGAAGTAGGTAACATCTAACGTTAGATTAACGTTACCAATCGTACTTTTCACTTTAGTCAGTTGTCCTGCTAGTGCTAGCTGAAAAGTTTTATGTGCTTGCGTTAGCTAATCAACATTAGCTAGCCAGCTGCCCTTAGCTAAACAAAGTTTGTACGCAGACGTGGAATTAGCTGGGGATGCTTCCATATTATTGTCAGAATCTGCAAAATAGCTAACGTTAGCTAAATTACCTTAAATCTGATTTGTAACGTTGGGCTGGTTAGACATTGCGTTCCATTGCTAACAAACCAGTGAGCTAAGCAGACACTGGATTAAAGTGTTACGATAACATCGAGTTGGCTGTTTAAAGTAACATTAAACCAAAGCAGAACTATCACTTTGCACGGATTTATAGCAGTTGATAGTCATGAGTTTGTTTATGCCAAGCACACACTATTTGCACACACTATGCGGCTAACTACGTTCTTAATTAGTTGGTTAGTCATCATGGCTTGTAAAATCGCTAGCATGTCGCATTGAAAGTGGCAATGTCCAGACGTCGAGATGCCACTGACGAACCCTTCTCGCCTGAACGAACCATTCCCGTAATCTTTAGCTATTATTCACTCCTGTTCAATTGCCGTGAGAGTAGTGGCCAGCAGGGGGCGCAGCCAGCAAGGGAAAACCTCTTGTTGAATTAAGGGTGCATTGGAATACCCTTCCTAATTGGGCAAGAGCCTAAAATAGCGGGTGGGAATGAAACTATATACCATGTGTCTGTTGAGAGAAGGGTAGGGTGTATTCTGCTGTTGGCATCCTTGAAAATAGCTTTATATTCTGTATGGGGGTCCAGCCGTTGGAAGCCATAGTCCTATAAACCCAGTCTCAATTAAATAATAGGCATAGTATATTGCATATATACCATATTTCTTACAGTGTTGTATATTAAGTGTTTGTATTTGTATTTCTGCTTGCAATACCTGTTTTCTGTGGATTGAGGTTACAGTTTGCCAAATCATTGTTTGAAATTTGACATTTTTTAAAAAATGGATCCATGTTTGAAAGCAGTTTCAAGATGATTAAATGCAGTTGTTGTCCTTTGCTTATAGAATTTCAAGGAACAATGGCAGAAACCCAGACGCTGAACTTTGGACCTGAATGGTGAGTAAATGTACCCTCCTGATTGGGGTTCAGGGGTCTCTGGGTTCAAATATGCACTCAGCGTAAGGTTTAATTTTTGGACTGACCTGCTGACGATCCACTTGGATTTATAGGTCAGACTAAAAAAACTTGCTTTGTGAGCATTAATGCTGAGCAAACGCAGCTGTTTCTTATGTAATACTTGTCTCTGGTTTATGTTCCAACCAGCCCTTAACTTGGTCATTAGTAATTCCTGTAGGGCATGTGTATCACCTCTTTCTGCAGCATATCAAAGTATGTGCTGATTAAATTTAGTGCAGAGCTTGGGGTAAAATCCAGCATGCACTGCGGCACTGCTAACCACGAATCGTCTGCAATAGAATATAATTCCCTGCTGTGAATGAAAAGCTGTCGCGGTCCTTCCCTTCCGCAGGCTCCGCGCTCTGTCCAGTGGAGGCAGCGGCAGCAGCATCGCCTCCCCTCCTCTCTCGCCAGCGCTGCCAAAGTACAAGCTTGCAGATTACCGCTACGGTAGAGAGGAAATGCTAGCACTTTATGTAAAGGATAATAAGGTAAGGGTATCTGCAGATGTGCCCCGTGGATGTTGTGTGACTGACTGAAGCTGATAAGTTTGTCGTCCTCTGCCCTTCAAGTTTAGTTGTCCGACGCAATGGAGATTCCAGTTTTTAATTGGCTAATTGGCATGTTCTGAAAGTTCATTAAAATGTCGCTGTTACCTTGCTGTGTATCTTTGGTTCTCATATTGTAGCAAAGAGGATAATTCCATTATTCCTGAAACTAGCTATTAGATCATTTCAGTAGGGTGAACTCAAGTATAACAGACCCTGTTGATATCTGTTTTGCTGTTGCTAGGCCTTTAACTGCTGTAAGACAGCTTGCATCCTGTTGTGGGGGGGAAAAAATACTTGAGTTATTGTTGTGTCTTTTGATGATGGTTTCATATCCTAGCAGAGTTTCTTTAGTGGTGTTCTCCTACTACTGGCAGATTCCTCTAGACCTACATGATAAGGAATTCCTCCCTATTTTGCAAGATGAGCCCCTCCCACCGTTGGCACTCGTACCATTTACAGAAGAAGAACAGGTGAGTTCTGCATGTGAACAGTGACATTTTTTCTTTACAATAATCACGCACAACTGTCACTCGCAATACCTCTTCTGTGTAACAAAAGCCAAATTGCTATGACTTAAATGAGGCCTGCATTGTGTTTTCCAAGCCTATAATGAGTTCCCTTGAATAATGCAAAAAAAAACAAAAAAAAAACACGCTTTCCATTTTTGAAAAGTTCTTGCGTTTTGCGTCACGTGTGTTGTAGGAGCCCCATTGGTGATGTGTCTGTGTGTCTCTGTCCACAGAGAAATTTCTCCATGTCTGTAAACAGTGCAGCTGTGCTGCGACTCATGGGAAGGGGGGTGGGGACGGTGGCGGGGGCTCCCAGGGGTCGCAGTTCCTCGCGGGGTCGAGGTGAGTCGAGGCAGGCCTGCTTTCCCAAAGACGCTGATTGACAGGAAGCAATCCTAAGACTTTAAGGCCCATCTGTGTAGGCTTACCGTGGAGGTCATTTCCCACAATGCAACACATTACTGCTGGATTTGATTGGTAGTGTGCATTATTGGTGTGAGCAGTTAATCTGTAACGTTACATTCTTGCAGAGCTATTTCCACTCTGTCCAACCACAAATGCAAGGGGCATGACACAAATAGTTTTGCAAAGTCATTTTAAATGGATAGCATATCTTAATGTGCAGAAGGTGCCATGAGTAGTCATGTTTCACTGGTACATGGTAACGTGTGTTTGTATGTGTGTGTGTGCATGCGTGTGTCTGTGTTTGTGTGTCTGTGTTTGTGCGTTTGCGTTTGTCCTCTCAGGTCGAGGCCGAGGAGAGGGAGGCTTTTACCAAAGAAGCTTTGATGACGTGGAGGGAGGGTTTGGTCGTGCAGGGAGAGAGATGCACCGATCACAGAGCTGGGAGGAAAGGTACCCCACTTCCTGTCAGTACAGAAGTGCAGTACATGGGCCTGTTTGAGTGGGTGTACAACTCATGGGAATGGGGTGTAATATCATCTTTAAATTGCATTTCCAGGTCCCTGTGTTGTGGCCTGTGCTTTGTGTGACCGTATAAACCAAGTGACGTGCCTGTTTTATCCTAACCACCTGGAAAAACAGTTTATGATTTTTAGATCCAGGGAGATGGGGGTGTGGAAATGGGTGGTTTACTTCTATTATAGCTGGAGTAGACAACTTTCTCAACGGTCGCAACGTTGGGGAAACATTTTGAAAGGCATAACACCTGTTTGCTCTGCCCATAAAGAGACACACCCCCCCCCCACTGCTTCTCCACACACCTCATCGTGAACGCGCATCAAAGTTTCTTAATAACATTAGCTATCTACCTGATGGTTCATGATAGCTAATGTTGGCAAAGTATTTTTTATACATGTAAAATGTAGAACAAGGCTATCGTCTATCCCAGACTTGATACGCCTAGCCCCAATTCGGTACTCTGCTGGACGTTTTACAATAGGACCTTTTTTCTTGTTTTCACAACTGATAAATAAAGGCGAGAATCTTTCAGCTAGCCAGTATTACTCAAACACTACAATTGACAGTGATGCTTAGTTGAATTATTGTATATAGCTAGCCAATTTTATTAAGACCCCAAGATATATTAACTTATGCCGGGTGGTAGTCCCGTTCGGCGATGTAGGAGTGGGTGAAACTCAACATTATTTTGCATCTAGCTGTAGTGTAACCATAGACTGTAGAAAAATAGACTGTAGCACGTAGGGTTAATCTCGTTATTGTTTGGTTCACAACGTGAACCGCCCTCTTTCTGATTGGTTCACGTAATGAGCCATTTTGTTTTGAAAACAAGAATTCGGGCCAAATAGCTGGTGTAGAATGCAGAATTAGAGGGCATAAACAAACACTGTATGGTGCTGCATTTCTCTCTCAGCCGCTGTTTCTATTATCAATACCAACTAAGTATGACTGTTCCCCAATATCTTTCTTAAAAGAGTTAAGTGCTTGTAAATCATATAAGTGCTTGTTTGTTGTTTTTCCCCTGAAATTGTATGTGAAGTTAAGCAATATGTTTGTGTAAGTTTTTGACTCTCTGCTGTTTGGTTTTTCTTTCAAGGGGAGACAAAAGATTTGAAAAACCAGGTCGAAAAGATCCAGGTGAGAAAAGTTTATTTTTTCCTAAGTTGGCCTGTTACTCACAAGCTATTTTTATGCAATAAGCGTGGGAGAAAATGTATGATATGAGTGAAGGTAGCATGTTATTCATTATTTTTACTTCCGTGGAATGTGTGATTTCTGCTCAGGTAGTGGGCAAGTTGTCCCCAGGTGCTGAACTATGTTAGAGCGGTCTGCTGTTTCTTTCTTCTCCTTGGACTCATTCATGTCATTTTGACCCAATAGAGGTTGCTACAGCCCACTTCCAGCTGAATCACAGTAAGTGAGCTCTTTATCTTCTCCTGCCAGAACACGGCCCTGTTCATGTTGATCGTTAGTTTCAGCAAACCTCTCCTTGGATAGCAGTGTGCTATTTCTGAAATTAATTGGCTTGCTCTGCATTAGTCAGTGAAGAACTTCACCAGGGCTAAGTTTTACAGTGTCGTGTGCACGAGGAAAATTCATGTTTTTTTCTATAGTGTCTTTCTGTGGGCAGGACTTAAAAATGACATGTAAAGGGTGGGTTTGGTACTGGGTGCCCTCTGCTTGATGTAAACGTGTGGAATAAATGGGTTTTAGAGGCGTGTCCCTCCGCCCCACATACTCGACCCCAAAACGATCTCAGTCCCAGCCTCCTGACGCCCCTCCCTCCTGCAGTTAGGGCCAACTATGAGGAGGGCGGGGCCGTGCCGGGCAGGAAGCATGAGTTCACGCGCTCTGAGAGCGAGAACTGGCGCGTAGCCCGCGAGGAGCAGAACGGCGAGGATGACGACGGGGGCTGGCGGCTGGCGGGCGCGCGGAGGGACAACGACCGCTGGTGCCCCCCCAGCCCAGGTACGGCTGATCCCGAAACCCCCCTCCCAGAGCCTGGTTTGAGCTCGTTTCGGAAGTGACCCCTCTCTCTCTCTCTCTCTCTCTCTCTCTCTCTGCAGAAGGCCCACGCTCAGCAGGGTGGGACCAGCGGCGGCGCTTCCCGTTCGACGGGCGCGAGGAGGACCGCGGGTACCGGCGGGTGCAGGAGGACGAGCGGGACAGCCTGCCCGAGTGGTGCCTGGAGGACGCCGAGGAGGAGACGGGCACCTTCGACTCCTCCGGGGCCTTCCTCTCTCTCAAGGTCAGGGGGGCGGAGCTCTCCAGCCTCCCACAGATTAAGGTGAGAGCGATCTCCCGGGAAGACATTTTGTTCTCTTTGTTGGGTTTTAATTTCAAAGTTTCGTTCTCACAGCTGGCTCCTCATGCCAGAATCTTTACGGTTGATGTGTTTCGGCACTTTGCTTGCAGCCAAGATTTGTGGTAATGGTTTTTTGGAGCGGAGTGTGCATTTCAATTTTAGAAAAAGCTTCAAGTCGGGCTTTCTTTTTTTTAGAGCAGTAATTGGACATTGTGACCGGGGAACTGGCTGCTGTGTTTAGTCAGCCCAGCCCTTTTTGAGGTTTATACTGTGCAGGGTGACACGAGTCTCCCAGAATTCCCACTCATTAGCCCCTCCCCCCCCCCCAGAAGGCCCCCAAGGAGCCCATCCTGGAGGAGGCAGAGCTGGACTTCCGGCCGGCGGAGGACTACGAGGCGCACAACGACCCAGACGAGACCAAAGAAAAGGACACCCCCGCTGGGAAGGAGGCTGACAGGAAGGAGGGTGAGTGCGTGGCGGGGGCGGGCCTTTGGCGAAGATGCAGCCGCTACGTTATAGCGTGAGTCATTTTATGAATCATGTTGGAAACGAACGGTGAAATTGGCTTCCCTGGTGTATCAAACGGTAGAGTACAGCAATGCAATTACAGTTCGACAAAGTGTTAGTTTCACAGTACTTAAAAGGGATACTTTCGAAAGACTTGCGTCAGAAATCATAAGGACAAAACTCGCTAACACTGCAGTCGTGTGAAGCTAGGTGAAGTTTGAATTAAAGTATTTGTTTCTCGTTTCTCTTTATTCTGCCTCAACTTGTGACCTGGCCCTTAACATGGCCCCAGCAGAGTCTGGGAAGGCGGAGGAAGAGGCAGCCCCTCCCCCGTCGCCGCCGCCTCCTTGTCCAGCGGAACCCCAGCTCCAGCGCCCCACGCCCTCTCCCCCCCATCAGCCTGAGAGGGAGGAGGAAACGCCTCCCGCCCCCGAGGTGTGGCCCAGTAAAGCCCCGCCCTCCATTGCTCTTCCCTCCATTGCCCCTCCCACCAGCACAGTTGCGCAGCAGCACCAGCTTCCCCCCTCCCTCCCAGGTAAGTCCCCTGACTGACACGCGCCGGATAGGCCTTTAGTCCTCACCGTGCCGGAAGTGGTGACCTCTGGTCTCATGGTCTTGCAGAAGCCCCCGCCCCCACGCTTACCCCACAGCAACGGCGGCCCCCAGACACGCACAAGCTGCTCCCCGGGTCCCTCCCATTTCCAGCAGGCATCATGGCTCTCATTGGGCAGCCGCAGGCCTCGTCACACGACACAGATGTCGACGAGGGACTGAAGCACTTCGAGCAGGTGCGGCGGGGGAGTACAGAAATATCAAACGTTTCACAGTACTTAAGAGGGATATTTTCAAAAGACTTGCGTCAGAAATCATAAGGACAAAACTTGCTAACACTGCATGGCCTTCAGTGCTTTAAAACTTGATTCAAATCCGCAGCTCGAGCCAATTTCGCCTCTGATTTAATTTAATAATCTGAGTGGGTTCTAGCAGCTTCCGTTTGTCTGAAATTGCTAGTTTCTCCCCCTCCTTCCACCCTCCCTCTCTTTCTCTGTCTGCCTCTCGTTGGGTCTTTGTTTTAACTGGGACAGGAAGCGGAGAAGATGGTGGCGTACCTCCAGGAGGACGACAAGCTTTCGGCACCGGGTCTGGAGCCCGCCAAGCCCGCCGCTCTCCCACTGTCTCACGATGCTGCGCTCAAGTGGTTTTACAAAGACCCTCAGGGAGAGATACAGGGTGAGAGCGAGAGAGAGCCCACAGATGCTAACCTCCCATATAGGGTTACAGAGAAGTGAACCTGTAGTCCTAATGAAGTACCGGTTTGCTGTACGCTTCCAGTTCTCTCATGGCAGAAATGCAGAGTTTGTGCTGTATATTATAAACCTAAACAGTGAAGCCATACGGCTAAATGGCTTTCTTTTTTTTTTTGTCTAGCTTTGATTGTAGCCATCAGTAAAATGGCACTCTGATTATTGGTAGTGAGTTGCTCCTGAAAGGTTACCCCTATCCCCTCTGTCTCAGGACCCTTCTCCAACCAGGAGATGATGGAGTGGTTCCAGGCAGGGTACTTCACCATGACCCTGCTGGTTAAGAGGGGATGTGACGAGCTCTTCCAGCCCCTCGGCGAGATCATCAAGATGTGGGGGCGGGTCCCCTTCACACCTGGTCCCTCCCCCTCGCCCTTGCTGGTAAAAACAGAGCTCTGTGGGAAGCCCTTAATTGTCCCCCACCATAACGAAGTTGTGAAGGGGACTCTAATTTGATCCCCGTGTGCGTGTCTGTCTGTCTGTCTTGTCTGTCACGCATGAATCCACCACCATGTTCATTAAAACCCTGTAACCGCCCCCTACCCGGGTCCGGGCTTTCAACGGTCGTTGCGACCCCTGGAGGAGCGGTATCAGGGTCGGCGTTCTCAGTCCAGCCCGTGAACGTGACCATGTGACCACGTGACCACGTTCTGTGTTTTTGTGGCCTCTGTTTGCAGGGGGACGTGGACCAGGAGAGGCTGAAGAGACAGCAGGAGCTCACTGCCCTCAACCTGTACCAGCTACAGCAGCTGCAGTACCAATACATGCTCAGGTAGGCCTGGACTCCGAGCCTGTGTGTGTCTGCCGGTGTGTGTCAGTGTGAACGGCACAGGCCAGTATACGTCTACACTGTACGTGTTGCATCCGTGTACGTGCAAACGTGTGTTTGAGAAGTAAAGTGCTGCAGCACCTTGCAGTAATATTTAGTTCGTTATTTAACCAGCTAAGTTTACTGAGAGAGGAGGCAAACCTGGTCAAGAGGCTCACTCTACAAATGTATGGTTTTTCCCAGAATAGACCAGGTACCCATCTTATCTCACTGAGCCAAATTTTTAAAAATAAAAAATGAGTACCTGTCAGAAAGGGGCATTGAAACGTGTGTAAATGTATGCTCTTTAAATCCGTGCCAGTCAGTGATGTAATGTAGCGCCCCCTGCAGGCAGCAGTATGCACAGGCTCTGGCCCAGCAGCAGAAAGCGGCCGCCCTGGGGGCCCCCCCGCAGCAACAGCAGCAGCAGCACCTCAACCTCCTGCTCCAGCAGTACCAGGCCCTCAAGATGAGGTGAGACACCATAGAAACAAGGGGAACCTAGAATGGTTATACTCTGCAGTGCTCATGTGATTGGATGGAATTGGAGTATTTTCTAAAGATAAAAGTTCATCCACAAAAGAAGCTGCTTTGATGATGAAACGGGAACTTGCTGGTGTCACAGAAATCTGATCTTTTGGATCATCTAGTTATTGCTGATCTGGGTGACGCTGCATGGGTGTGGTGTGGAGCTTTTGTGTTCAGGACACGGCTTACATGACCTGGAAGTCACTTTTGAAAGTGTGTGTCTGTGTCCGATCTGCCCATTCTTCGACCATTCAGGAGAATTAAGGAGTAAAAGCAATCCTTTTGGTCACTTAAGGTGATGCTGCAGTCAAAAACCGACTTCGCATTGAAAACCAATGTTTTAGGTTAGACTATGATCATACACAACAGTTTTTACCCGAAAATCTCATATTGCATCGAAGGGGGTGTTGTCTGAGTTTCTGTGTCGACAACAGTGTCGTTTCTGTGTCATGCGCTGCATTTCCGGGGATTCATGATGTCCTTAGCATAAAAATAGGTGGAGTCTCTGCTAGTAAAGTGAGCAGAGAGTTAAAGTGAGCAGAGAGTTAAAAGTGAGCAGAGAGTTAAAAGTGAGCAGAGAGTTAAAAGTGGGCAGAGAGTTAAAGTGAGCAGAGAGTCAGTTCTCCAAGACGCACTGTTTCACTCGTATGAATATTCATAATATGACCTTGTGGCATCATCGTCATACACCTACCCACGGCTCCAAGTTCCAATTGAAGCTGTAAAAAAGGGTTTAGAAAAACGATTGCAGTATCACTTTAAAAAGATGAGCAAAGTTGATATTACTATGAACAGAACAGGCCTGTGCCCGGCTATTCCTCATCTCTCCCTGCCTACTCCTCCTCTGCTTTTTTCTGCCCAGGACGTCTGAACAGAGCCTGGTTCCGCCTGTGACTCGGTCCATGTCCGTGCCTGACTCGGGTTCTGTTTGGGAGCTGCAGAACCCGTCCTCCTCACAGGCCTCGGCCTCTAGCAACGTCCCGCACGCGGCCCGCAACGGTAAGCCGGCTTCAACGGGAACTGTGGAGCCGTACGTTTGTTCTGTACGCTTGTGCGAATGACGACGGACCTCAGAGATGACGCACGGTTGAACACGGCTTTAGGGTTCCGGCCTGAGGCAGATCGTCATAGTGGGTGCACAGTCGTGTGTTTAACAGCCTCAGCAGTGGGACGTCTTTATGTAGTCAGTGATTCAGTGCACAGTATGTCTGCGCCTCAGCCGTAGAAGGCGTTGGTAAGGTGCAATTCTTGCCGCTTGCGCTGAATTAATTTCTCATTGGAAAGGATTTGTCACAGGTTTGTTGCATTTTAACCTTCAAGACCTGACTCCTTAATGTCTATTAAAATGAGCAGGTTGGCGGTAGCTCTGGCATAACGGCGAGTTGAATCATACACGCAGTAGAAATGGGCGCAGTGCAGTGGGGCCCGGCTCTGGATGATGCTGAGGTGTTGGCAGGCCATCCCCATCATTGACGTGTGTGTACGTGTGTGTACGTGTGTGTACGTGTGTGTACGTGTGTGTACGTGTGTGTACGTGTGTGTACGTGTGTGTACGTGTGTGTGGAGCGTAACCGAATGTGGTGCTGTTTTTCATGCCGTGCGTTAGCGTGGGAAGGGGGAAGTGTGTGGGACCTGCCCAGCGACTCCATGGCACAGGCTCCCACCCTGGAGCAGATCCAACAGCTGGAGAAGGCCAAAGCTGCAGTGAAGGTAGGACTGAGCCACACAAGCACCAGCGCTCTCCTCAGAGACATTCGACCTCTGCTCTTAGACCTGCAATCATTTGGCATGAATCACTGTGTAATTGAGTCGTTGCGAGTGTTATTTGTATTATGAAACGCGTTCAGTGTTAGTATTTGCTAGTAGCTGCAGGGCTTAGCCTGTATTAGCCCATAGCGCGTTGCGTTAGCCAGCGGCTCTGAGGCGCCGTGTCCCACGCCGGGTAAGATGAGACCTTTCCTTTGGCCTCACAGCTGGAGCAGGAGCGCAGGGAGGCGGAGCTGCGGGCTAAGAGGGAGGAGGAGGAGGAGAGGAAACGCCGGGAGGAGGCCCTTCTGGCTCAGCAGGAGGAAGAGCGCAAACGCAGGGAGGAAGAGGAGCTGGCACGGCGCCAACAGGTAAGAGACAGCGGGCATAGGACAAGTGTGGTTTAAAAAAAATTATAATTACAAATTGTAACTTTAGTGTAAGGCATTATTCATTGCCCATTGCCCTTTTTAAAACCTTTTCAGCATTATGTTGCTTTGAGGTAGTTGCTTGCTCATTGAGTGAGTGAGTGAGCGAGCTGGGGATGATCTTATTCTCAGAAGCTCAAAGTGTGTGTTGGTGATTGGAAGCTCTTAAGTGTTGGGTTACAGGTTTAAGGCAGTGGTGATTGAAAGTTCTAAGGGTTGGTTTCCCAGACATAGATTAAGCCTAGTCCTTTCTTTGAACTAGAAAAATAATTCCGCTTATCACCACCTACTCGACATTCAGCCAAATGGCGAACAGAGAAATTAAACGGAACCTGGCCAGGATTCTGCAAGACACAGACCTGCTCCAAGAATACAAAATAATTTCGGCCTACAAAAGAAACAAAAACCTTAAAAATCATCTGGTAAACTACCGGAAATCAACATTTTACCCACGCAAGGCCCGATATTTTGCAAACAGGCCACTACAGTGAACAAAACACAACATATCTTATTAAACAAACACTAACAGCTAGCACATATAACTGCATATATGTCATAAAGTGCACACACTGTGACATAAAATATGTAGGAGAAACAAGAAATACAATTAAGACCAGATTGGCACAACACATATATAACATAAAAAATCATAGAAAAACAGACACACACATAGTGGCTCATTTCCTACACCATGGACTTGAAGCAGTAGAAATATCCGGCCTGCATTCTAACATTAACTGGACACAGGAGGACAGACGTAGGACAGAAAGACATTGGATTAGAAAACTCAACACCATATTCCCAGGAGGATTAAACAAACGCTGGTAAAAACTTCAACACAAGAGGGAACAAATTATTCCTACTTAAAGGCTGCAGTACACTGAATGGCCAGTGCAAACTTTTCTTTCCCAAGGGGCCCTCATAAGGGGTAACTTGGGAAATAAAGATTTTTTCTAAACCTAGTCCTAGACTAAAAACCTTTTTCAATCGAGATCTTCATTGAATTTGTATCTTAGTCTAGGACTAGGCCTAATCCATGTCTGTGAAACCGGCCCTATGTGTTGGGTGAGGGGTGTAAGGCAGTGGTGATTGTAAATTCTAAGTGTTGGGTGAGGGGTGTAAGGCAGTGGTGATTGTAAATTCTAAGTGTTGGGTGAGGGGTGTAAGGCACTGGTGATTGGAAACTGAGTTAGTGCTTGGGTGGTGTGAACAGGAGGAGGCTCTGAGGCTGCAGCAGGAGCAGGAGGAGGCGCTGCGCAGGCAGAAGGAAGAGGAGGAAGAGGAGGCGCGCCGGCTACAGGAGAGGAAGAGGAGGGAAGAGGAAGAGAGGAGGCAAAGGGAAGAGCTGCTGCGCAAGCAGGTGAGTGTCCTTCTCCGTCTCGGTCCATCTCTCTGCGTGTCCGTCCCTCTGCCTGCCTGTCTGTCCCTCTGCCTGCCTGTCTGCCTGTCCCTCTGTATGTCCGTGCCTTTGACTGTGTGTCTGCTCCTGGCTCTGGCTCAGGAGGAAGAGCGCAGAAAACAGGAGGAGGTGGAGGCACTCCGCAGGCTGGAGGAGAAGCGCCTGGAGGAGGAGATTCGGCTGCAGCAGCAGGAGGAGCAGAAGAGGAGGGAGCAGGAGCTGCAGAGGCAGAGACAGCAGGAGGCTCTGCGGAGACTACAGCTGCAGCAGCAGCAGCAACAGCTGGCTCAGATGAAGGTGAGGAGATGAGGAGCAGCACTGGGCTTGGGGCCAGGTGCAGCACCGGGCTTGGGGCCTGGAGCAGCACCGGGCTTGGGGTCCCGTTTTGTAGCGTCACACAGACCGAAATGAGCAGAACCAACAGAAATCAATGTTTGTAGGGAACGTTCTGAGCAGTGTGACCACGAGTAGGGGTGTGCCCCGAGCCCCAGTGTTATATGGGCCCCAGTTTAAAATTATTAAAGACCGGAGTATCGATAGGCTCCGACGTCCCCGGTTCTGCTATCGGTATTAGAGAAATGTAGGAGATAGATTTCCTGTTTATTTAAGCTACATAAACGTCACAAGCATTATCTTGCAGCTTCTCTCTCTCTCTCTCTCTCTCTCTCTCTCTCTCTCTCTCTCTCGGAGTCGGAGTCTTACGGGCAGGGCCGGCTCCCTCTGCCCTCTCAAACACACGCGTGATACGGGAGGCAGAAAGACCCTGCTCTGAGTGACAATGGCGGAGAGAACTAAACGTTTGGTTGAGTCGATGCCGACAATGCTCGTTGCCACAAGTGCAACAGGTCTTTAGCATGTAAAGTGAGGGAACACTAGCAATCGTTCTAGACATCTAGCGAAAGTAGTCGACATCAAATACGTGTGGAGAGACGCGCTGTTTTCAATTCCCTTGCTCGCAGTTCATTTCTCACTGACCTATCCACTGCAGGTAGGCTGTGCTTGCTATACCAGAGCCGTTTGCCCTCGGTGCTAGATGGCTAATACAAGCACCGCCTCTTCTGCCTGACATGTGTAGTTTTGAAAAGCCAAAAGAAACCAGAGAAAGGTGTTTGCATGGACCAAAAAATCTAAATCCCTGTTGTGCTTTAGGGCCCTGTTATTAAAATCACGGTCCTCATGGTCAACCTGCTGGTTTTCCACCCTCCCTTTAGCTTAGAGGCAGGTGTCCAGGCAATCTGGCCAATCAGTTAGCACTAATTGTTCAGTTGATTACCTGGCTGGATTTGGATTTGAGGTCCAGATTTGAATATCCATGGCTTAGGGTCAGTGTGAGGCCCCAGTGTAAGCTGGTACGCACTCTGCAGTACCGCGAGTAAGTCCTGATTTGCGCCGGCTGCTCACAGTAAAACTACTCTGTCCTCCCGTCCGCAGCTACCTTCGTCCTCCAAGTGGGGCCAGCAGGCAACCAACTCCCTGCCGCTGTGCCAGGCCCAGAACGCGCAGTCGCTGGCCGAGATCCAGAAACTGGAGGAAGAGAGGGAGCGACAAACCCTGGAGGAGGTGAGGGAGCTCCGAGTATTTATCTTTGGGGTCTATGAGAGATTTACCAAGTGCACATCTAGCCCTGATGAGTTCCTCATTATAGATTCGGTTCACAAAGGGCTCACTTGCTGTATGGTTTGCAGTCTTTTTTCACTGTACGTTTCTGTGGCTACTTTTACATGCACACCAATAACCCCATTATTGGGAGTAATCAGTTTATGCCAGAATTTAGATTATTGCGCACACATAGATATAAGTAATGTGATGACTCAAATTACTCAAAAATGATTTCTTTCCATAATCAGAGTATGCTCAACGCAAACTGCTTGTTTTCATCCGTGATCTTTGACTTACGCCTGTCATGCGCATTTCCAAAAAGTCGCAAGTAATCGGAGTAATAAAATAAAAAAACGGAAGATTGTACAAAAATCTTAATTGGGTTATAATCAGATAAAAGCGGTCACATGTCCATTTCAATAATCAGAGTATTGCCATAATCGGGGTAAGATCGAAGAGTGTTTGCAAGTAAACGCATCCTGTGTGTCTGAATGAGTGTGCGTGTGCCGGAACTGGCTCGGTAGTGCAAGTAGCTTCAGGAAACCAATTGCTTTCGAGGGATGCTGTTACTGAGATGATCTTGCGTGACATTGCTGCGCCGTATATCACATTAAGCGGTTCAGCTCTCTTCACGATTCATTAGATATCAGGGTTCATTTGCAAAACAAATCTTGAATGAAAATATGCTTTGAGTCATGACACGTACAGTGAGCACCGTAATTCATTGTACAGTGAAACATTTTTTGTTATTTTGGTTCTGTACTCTAGCACTTTGAGTTTGAAAGGATACAGGTATCAAACGGGCCTCAAACCATCACTCTGCTGCCAGATATGCAGTAGATATGGATGGATCACTTTATGGGTTGTTTCTCCTGACAAATTTTTCTTTTGAAGAAACCATTCAAGTTATCCATCCATATCTACTGCATATCTGGCAGCAGAGTGATGGTTTAAGGCTTGTTTGATACGTCAGACCCTTGATGACTTCGAGCCATTTAGCCAACCATGTAAAAAGGTTCTATAATTTCTAAACGGTTCATCCGATATGGATGAAAATATCCTCAAATTAAAGCTGACAGTCTGCACTTCAACCTCATTGTATCCTTTCAAACTCAAGTGCTTGAGTACATCACCAAAATAACAGAAAATGTGTCGCTGTCCAGTTATGGAGCTCACTGTATATTAGCCAGCACTGGTACGCACATTGTATTATTCACTGCAAAAAACAAAAGTCAATCTCAAGTAGTATTTTCTTACATTTAGACTTAAAATATTATTTATATTACTTCTGTGATAAATAAGACAAAAATATTGCCAATGAATGAGGTGAGACAGTTTGACTCATTTCACGATTTACCATTGGGGTGAGAATTTCAGTCGTCAAGGAAAGAATAACTGAACACAAGCTAATATAAGACTCATTACAAGACTAAAACACTTGTTAAGGCAGATCTTTTATGCAGTGCGGTGTGGAGAAACGGCACGTCGCCCACCTCATTGCAGGCTGTATGGTGCAGGAGCTGTAAAAACAGCCACAAACCACAATCACCTTTTCCACTTTCTTGAGTCTATGACTTGGTAATGGTTGCCGTTAGCTACCTGGTTAACAACCAGGGAACTTCTAAAAAAAATCTTTGTGGGACATTAAACGCGAATGATGGTTTGTTCTGTGGGTGGGAGAGAGTGAGAATGTTGTTGGGCTTTATATACACAATGTGTGTGGGTGAATTTAATATGCATGCACTTTATGTATGTCGGTGAGTTTGAGAGAGAAAGAGTTGTATACAGTCGTGTGGGTGTGAGAGTTGCGCGCACATAAACGCACACGCACACGCACACAGTATGGCTGAGAGTATGACCAGGTGTATGTGTATATGCACTCCGTGTGTGCGTGACAGAGGCTTGTATACACGTGTGTGGGAGAGTTGAATGTACATACACACTGTTTGTGCGTGTGAGAAAGGGTTTTACACGTATACACACAGTGTGCAGGGAATATGGCCATGTATATGTGTATGTACACTGTGTGTGTGTGTGCATGACAGAGAAAGGGTTGTATACACGTGTATGTGGGCGTGTTGCATGTGCGCACACACACACACACTGTGTGCTTTTGAGACGGGGTTGTAGACACACACACGCACACACACTGTGTGCTTTTGAGACGGGGTTGTAGACACACACGCACACACACTATGTGCTTTTGAGACGGGGTTGTAGACACACACGCGCACGCACACACAGCGGCTGAGCGTGTGACCAGGCCCCCTGTCCCCACAGAGGCGACTGCAGCAGCAGGAGCTGATGAGGGTGATCCAGCAGCAGCAGCAGACTCAGGTTCAGTCCCAGGCCCAGGCTCGGCTCCCGGGCTGGGGCAGCGCCTCCCGCCAGCCCTCCTCCATGCCCAAGTCTCTGCTGGAGATCCAGAGGGAGGAAGCCCAGCAGATGAAGCAGAAGAAGGAGCCACAGCAACCAGTTGACCGCGCAACCCAGCAGAGCCGAACCGTGAGCCCCAACTGCCCCACAGCTGTTCCCAGAGCCAATGTAGAACGTATTCACGTTCCCGGTTCTCTACGCTGAGTTCACCAAAATTGGACATAGGGGTCGTTCCAAAGGCCTTTTAGCTTAATATATGACTCGTATAGATAAAACAAATCAATGTTAGAGTGTGAAACTCACTCTAAAGAAGGATATTTGTGATGACCTCTGTGTATAACTGTTACTTGCCGTACAGGGTTTTCTAAGTTTGGTGGCAAATGATGGCAGACGGTTCCTCGGGGGCTGAGCACAGCTAACCTTCCGGTTTGAGCCTCCTGTCCTTTATGTCATTGCCGTGGTAACAGAGCAGCAGCAGTCACTCGGTGTGGGGCTCGTTGAGCAGCGGCAGCCCGCAGTGGGCCTCGGACGCGGGGAGCATCTGGAGCAGCTCCGCGGCGGACGCCAGCAACGCCAACCTGGGCTTCTGGGACGAGGCTGTGAAAGAGGCGGCGACGACCCCCCTGCCTAAAAGCACCGCCAAGAAGAACAAGAGCAACGCCAACCTGAGGTAGCGCGCACGCACGCCCGCCCCCTCGCATCGTTCGCTAGTCTAGGCTGCGTTCGCTCCGCGACGCAGGAGGGAGTAGACCGAGCTGTTCTGTGGCTAACCTAGCGCCGTCTGTTCGCCCGTGTGTACGCGCAGCCAGCCGTCGAGCGGCCGAGCCAACAAGAAGGCGGAGGAGGAGGAGAGGCTACTGAAGCTGTTCCAGGTGGTGAATCAGACTCCGGACGGGTTCACGCAGTGGTGTGAGCAGAGCCTGCACGCACTCGACACCGCCAACAACCTGGATGGTGAGTGACACGCATACACACACACACACACACACACACACACACACTCAAAAAAACGTGCGTGCATACACTGCAGCATTTGCCGTTTGTGCTTGGTTGTTTCTCCACGGTGATTCTTCTTTAGCATTGCCCTCCATAAGCGAGGCTCGTGTCGCCGAGAGAGAATGTAACCGAGGGTTTCATAACCCTTTAAAGACGTTGAAACTAAAAAAACTACCGGTCATGTGTAGTTACATGTTTATTGGTTTAAAAGTTAATTTATCTCTTTTGTGAAGAAAAAAGTCAAATAAGATTGAGCCAATCTCTTTTAAGCCAATAAACGATAATAGGGGGCCCCTTTTTTGACAGTACTGTCTCATCATGAGCCTGGTCTCAACCCCTCTCTTCTGCTCCGGCAGTTCCCACGTTCACATCCTTCCTGAAAGAGGTGGAATCTCCCTACGAGGTGCACGACTATGTCCGAGGCTATCTCGGAGACACGCCGGAATCCAAGGAATTTGCCAAGCACTTTCTGGAGCGCCGCGCCACCGCCAAACAGAACGCCGACCACCAGGAAGCACAGCCGCGACCGCAGCCTGTGCGCCAAGCGCCGCAGCCCAAACCGCAGCAGCAGCAGCGGCAGCAGCAATCGGTGAGTGGAGGGGGGGATTGCAGGGACAGCTCACAACTGCCCTAAAGAGAGAAGACTGTTTGTATATTAAAAACCAAAAGGTTTTTTTAAATGCATTCTTTTATTATTTTTGTGTCACATTGAGTGTTCACTATCTATTTTACAAAAAAAACATCAAAAGCCAAAAAGTAAGGGTACATTGAAAACCTGAAGTGTTTCTGAAAAACAACTGCAAACATGCACATGTAATGATGGAGCAAAATGCTTAACTTCCCCAGAGAATACATTGTAGGTGTCTTACAATTTCAGAGGTGCACCAAAATGTGCCGATTTCAGTCTTTGGACCTGTTTATAGTTGGTAAATGGATCACGTGTGGAAGTGCTTGCCCCTTTGACCTGACTCTGCCGTTATATCCGTTATATTCCAGGATTCTGTGTGGGGAGGGAGTCAGCCAGAAAGCCAGTCAATTTTTCAGTCCAATCACAGCACCCTGCAGCAAGCCCGCTTTGAGACGGTAACGTCAGGGAAGAAGAAGAAGAAGAAGCAGAAGATGGTACGAGCCGACCCAAGCCTGCTAGGTGAGAGCAGAGGCCCGGCACAACTCTTCAAATGAGCTCACCCGAGGGTTGCCAGAGCAACTCAAATTTATAAATCCCTTCCACTCCGCCAACCCCAGAAAAGATGATTGACCTCAAACTGAATGTGACCTCTTTGTTTTCATATTACTGATTACTGAATGTGATCTCTGACTTGGCAGGTTTTTCCGTTAACGCCTCATCAGAACGGTTGAACATGGGGGAGATCGAGACGGTGGAGGACTTTTGAGGCGGTGGGATGGGACTGGTGCCGACCCCCCAACTATTTCTGCTCCCAGGCAGCTTCTACGTGGCCCCCATTACCCGTTGTTTTTTTATTTTATTTTATTTTTTATTTTTCCTCCCCCCAGTTTTAAGTTGATTGTTTGGCAGGAGGATACAACTGCTCCTCCCCCCCAGTCAGAAGGGCCTATGACAGCCTCATGACAATAGCAACCAGTCAGAGGCAAACTGTACTGGGAACGTGGCTAAAGAGAGGATGGAGAATCGCTGGCTTGAGCTACCGGGCGTTTTGGACGTGGTTCTCCAGGAAGGTCAAAAGCCACTTCCCATCTTAAAGGGAGAGAGGGCTGGGGTCAGAATGCGCAGTAGGGAGGGGAGGGGAGGCGGAGTCAACCTCCCATTTTTTTTGGGAGTAGCATAGTGGGGTGTGGTCAGTTTGGACGGGGGGGTCAAAAGGACATTAGACAGCGGAAGAACCCCCTTTGCTATATTTATTGAAAGATTTTGAGCTGCCCTTTTTTATTTTTATTTTATTTTTATTTCAATTTTTATTTTTATTTTTACCCCCTTCTCATTTTTTGCCGTGGGAGACGATCTGCAGACTGATCAAAATGATGTCCTGTTTTAAGGATATATCCGACAGTTCCAATAGTTATCCATTTTCTTGTAAAATACTAGCCTGTTTAAAAGAATAAACTTTAAATTCTGCAACTGTATTATAGAGTATGGAAATGAGGTGTCATACTTTTTTTATTTGGAGGAAGCTTGAATGGGTTTACAGAAGTTCTCTGACTTTGTATAAAAAAAGAGTATATACTCCCATTTTATGCATGGGTGTGTGCAATTTTATCAATTTTTTAAAGTGCTGAATATTTAAAAAAATGGAATTACAAAAGAAAATGTAATTTTGGGGAAATGTGGGTTTTCCACAGCTCCTGTGCTACAGAACACACTTGATTGGCAGGTACACACAAACGTCACAAGGCAGTAGGCGGGGCTTTACGGTTCGGTATATAAACCTTGCCCTTTTTCATCGACCCACTGTTTACCTTTTCTATAGGAAATAAAACTATTGGAAATATTCAAAGTATCACTCGTTACTGTCGTTACTGTGTGATTTCCAGAGGTTAAGTCCTTCCACCCTCCCCAAACCGGACACGAGCAAGCGTCGGCATCAGTCTGGGTTGCGTCAAAAAAATTGTATATACCTACACGAGACACATTCAGTAATCTCGCAATGGATACTAAAGAACCAACCGTTAACATCGGGGGCGGGTCAGCTAATTGGCGAAGGCGGGACTTGTGCAAGGAGGTATGGAGCGTCGCGTCTCAAATAGAAACGGCGAGCAGGGTGAAGCATAAAGTGACGTGACGCACATGGCTGTGTAGGTTTCACAATTGATCATAATGCAAGCGTTAATTATTTTGACGTGACGCAGACCGTCGCAGATGTTCGCCCGCATCCGGTTTTGGGAGAGTGTTGGTCGCCGTAAACATCAGTCGTACGCGTAGAATAAGAAAGTATGAAATGTGCTGACTGAACATTTTCCGTCTGAAGCCCGCGTACATGCTGATTGTGGCAAACGGCGGCCGGGGCTCGAGTGGAATAGCCCCTCCCTTTTCTTTTTAACTTCAGCACAGCTTGGTTTGCGAATGTCCAACGAGAAAATGTTATAATGAAACCTCTATACACCCTTCGACTGCGCCTTCTTCGTGCGCACACTCGCGCACACACGATTTCCTTCTCTCGCTCGAGCCTTTAGACAGGAAGGCATTAATTGTTCGCTTGCCTTCACACAGTTTAGGGAGCTAATGAGCGGTCATATAAAGGCCTGCTGTTTAAGGAGGTCTTAAAGAGGTCGCCCTCCCGCCATCGCAGGTTCTAAGCCCTGTTCTGTGAGTCTGCTGAGGCGGCTACGGTGTCGAGTCGGGCCAGCTTCTCAAGTAAACCGGGAGTTTAAACGGTCCTCGTAAAGGTGTTGTGGCGTCAACATCTCATCTGTGTCCACTTCAGCTTCTGCCTATTATCAAGTTGTCAGCTAGATAGTGGTCCATTTTGAAGAAAGGGGGGGGAAAGTTGTTTGGTAAACTAAGCGCAAGGTAGCATGTGGTATATGAGGCTCCGTTTTACTATTATAGGCACTATTTAATGAAAAAGAAGAATAAAGTGGGAGGTTCTGGCTGACTGCACAGTCAGATTTCCCTGAACTGTATCACTCCACTAGAGGTTTGCAGAGACACAACATTTGGCATAATAGAGGGATCTACAGTATTGTGTAAATACCAGACTATATACTATATAATATCAAATTATGAAATGAACTCTGTACTTTATGTATTGGAAATATACAGTATGTTGGTACTATGGAGTTGTATCCGTAGGAAATGAATGTGAATTCAGGTCAATGTGTGCAGTATGAGTAGCTGTGCTTAACTCACCGAAGCCATGGTGAGATGTGTGAATATAAAAACTTTGTTCAGAGCGTTTCATATTTTGTGTAAAGTGGGAGTGTTTGGTCAAGCACTCGTTCGCTCCCGACCACACAGCTGGGAGCCACTAATGAACGCTGATGAGAGACGAAAAGGCCCAATGACGATCTTTCCACTGAGCGCGTCCCAGGATTTCGAATGCGAAGGCGGTCTCTGCAGGTACTGACATCTTGTACCATCAGTGCCCCGCCTTTTCTTTCTCTTCATGGCCCTCTCTTTCAGCCCCCGTCTGTCCCTCCCTCTCTTCCTCCACTCGCCCTTTCCCTCTTTCTACCCCCCTCCCTCTTCACTTCTCCCTTTTCCAGGGCGGTCTTCGCGGACGTGTGCGCCCAAAGCAGAGGAGATTCCCTCCAGACCCCGCACAGAAGCCATGGCTCCCAGCAGTGTTCTCGCCCTCTTCGTGGTGGCTCTCCTGAGTCTGCATTTGGACCCCATTCAGTCAGGTAGGGCACTTAAAGGGGATATTGGTGGATGTTGAGGGGTAATAGTAAAATTGAGCAATTAGTTATACAGTAAGTGTGTGTGTTAGTGGATTGAAGTGTTTTTTTGTTTTTGTTTTTTTTTGGAAGTGGCCAGAGCTTGTGTAACTTACTGCACTTAAGTGCAGAATGTTTCGGGCTTAAACCATATTGATGAAAAAAAACATCACCAAGAAAACAATATGCTTAAGTCATTATTCCAACGAGTTTTATCTGTGCTCACATGCAACGGCCACTGATGTGTCCTCCTCAAAAACTCACATGAACCATGTATAAAAGAGTGTTTGGTGAGACGGCACGAGTAAAATAAAACCGCTTGTACTGTTGAATTTTACTGTGTAAAAGCTGTCATAATTGCTGAAAATGTCTAGGAGGAAAGTCTTTATAGATAGGTTTTAGGCTTCTTTTTTTTTTTTTTTCCCCAAAACAGAATCTTTAGGCTTTGGGTCATCCTTGTGGCCATTTGTACAAGATGTACCTTTAGGTTGGGAGTGATTTGGGTTGCTGCTGCAGCTGGTTTTTGGAAGCGTCTGTATTACTGCAATGCATGCAAGTTTGAAGTGTGAAGGCCCTCGCTGGGCTGCAGATGAGTGGGCCGTTAAGTCACTGTCACAATTCAGTACGAGAAACTGTGTAGATGTCTGATGTCAATAATTTGGATTAATCCTGTGTGAACTGACTTTTTCCCTCTTAATGTAAAATGATGTTGTAATCTGAAAGACCATTCATGACTACCTCATGACAACAGCATTCAGCATTAGCTATTCTGGAAAAAGATATTGCCTTTCTTGGAGAGTATTATGTTGTTTTTTTAATTTTTTTTATGAGTGATGTCTTGGGGACATCACTTTATAGCACTACCTCAAGATGCAACTGTTATGAATCTCAAATTGGTTAAAAGGAATACTGATATTCGGCATTAGTTTGTCTCATAGTTATTACTATTGGCATTAGCTGTTGTGTAATAGGACAGCTTATTGGATTGGACAGTTATTTTCTCAATAAATTCTGAAGGAATTTTTTCGCAGAATATATTTCAGTTTGAAGAGAAGGCAATGAATGAACAAATATGGAATCTGTGCCTCAGGGTCCATGCCCGCGATGCTCGCACACAGTATCCCGACATCATTGTGATGTCATAGCAATATTACAGAGACGTTTAGTGGACGTTGTCCACCAGACAAACAGGCTGCTGCTTGCTGTCTTCTTCTGTGGTAACTAAAAACCCTAAACTGGAGATACCATCAGTCAAATGGAAGTTTGTTCTGGTTTTATAAATATAACGCTTGAAAGTTGTTTTGCTAGACGTGAACCAGAGCTGGTGGGAAGCGGCTCCACCAATCTACTGCTTGAGAGTCAAACCGTCCAAATATTTACAGTGGCCAATATGTGTGAAACTACTGGAGCAACAGTGAGGTGGAATGAATGTTCAGAACTGTTAAGTTTTTCCCCAGTAACATGCCAAAATCTACGCTCTTTGTTCCAGTCATTGATATATTTGTTCACTTGTTTATTTACGTGTGTATGCGAGTTTTTACACCGATACATAAGTGGGTTATGTTTGTATACATGCATACATGCATACAAACATACACGCATTTCCCACTCATAGAGGAGGAACGGCTCGTATGCTTGCTGCTTATATAGACCTTGGGTTAACGCGGAGGTAAGGTACACCGGTATGCCAGGGAAGTGCAGACAGGGCTTTTCCCAGCTCATAGTAGTGACAAGATGGCTGAAATCCCTTCACTCCTCTTCCCACTGGAATGGTGTATTCTGCAGAGCCTGTAGGGTGAGCTAAGGACATGAGACACCTTGTTGTGGATGTCACTACGGTGACGGTGTGGCTTGTGACATTTGGGTCTTGACCCCCTGAGCTCCGGGTCATCCTCCAGCAGCGCGTGAAATCCCAGCCATTGAGATGCCAACAACATCCGTCCGTCCAAATGGCTCATTCCAGGGCCTTTTATGTTGTTATGAGGAAATGCAGATTAATGGTCTGGTTCATTGTATCGGTTTAGAAGCACTTTAATACTGGTTATTGCGAGTTAAGCACTAGTTATTACTCTGTGTCGCTGCTCTATGTGATTATTCTGTGGGTCCTCAGTTCTGTTCTCAAGGTTTCTCTATGGATGGTCAGACCTTTGGCTTTCAGGCACCATTTAGGTAGGATTGTTTTAATTAATTAATGGCCTAATTCACTTTTCTTTTTTCTTTTTTCTTTTTTACCCGCTGCAGATAATACAACACTTAGTCACTGGAATATTGGGTATTGGCTGATTTTGGGTACTTCCCCTTTAGCAATACAGAATTGTAGGCCATATGTAGTGAACCAGTCGATTATAATTGAGTGGTAGAAAAGTCAAAAATATTGTTGAATTAAAGATGAAAGTGAATGAAAAATAAGCATGACCATGCTCGGATGTATTCGAGAAGATCTGAGTGGGGAGGGGGATGAGATCTGGAGGGGTGTGGTGCGCTCAGGCTGGGAGCCGTTACTCGGAAATAAACCACGAAAAACAGAAAAAGTCGGTAGCAACACAAACAAAAACACTTTTTTGAGCAAGCCTGCCTCAGGAACACTCTTTCCATGGATTTTCTTCCTTTCATAAGCGAGCGCGTCAGGGCACGCCGCCCCCTCTGGCACAAGCGCCCTTTTGTTGCCCTCCAGTGAAGGCTACATTGATGGGGGTGACTGGCCAGGGTTTGGGCGACGTACCTGCGGCCTCTTCCAACACAGGAAGCTTGCACAGCAGAGAGTAAACATGTTATTAATAAAAATACTCCACTGGTCAGCGAGTCGGACTGACTGCAAACATTGGGCCTGGCTTGATTTTTAAGGAGGCTTGGGCGAGATGCGAGAAACGGTCGAAGGCAAACGGCTGTAGTCGCCTGGTGTCGTGTTGGAGGCCGTCCTTGGGCAGCAGACTTTTATTAAACACAATAAATGATGGATGTACCTGTCATGTCTTATTTCCATATGTCGAATGTGTGGTCCTTTACAAAAATATCAGTAAAAGCTACTCACTAAAACTGAATCGATATTTTGTATAATGCAGCATATAGTAGAATATAAGAATAAAGCTTATATAACACACATTTGCAAAATCATGAAAGTGACAATAACTGCGACATATATATACTGTACATTTAAATGGTGATGGGATTTGGGCAGCCGGGGTTGGCTTTCATTGGGCGTACTGCCTGGGTGTGAGAAATCATGTGGTGCCTCTGCTCCAGAAGTGTTCAAACTTGGGACAGAGGGAGGGAGTGCTGTGAAGGTTACCTGCGGTCTGCACCAAACGGTTCTCTACAAAGACACCTTTGACCAACGGCCCCCGGTACAGCGGTGGGGGGCGGGAGCTTTGCGAGGCTTCGCACTGCATCATCAAAGTACTTGACTGAGGCTCGTACAAGACTGGGTTGCACTCCAAATAAAGGTGGCCTGAATCTCCCAAATTTCTACTTCTACTATCTGCCAATTGGCACTGTACAAACTATAGATTGGTTCACATGAAACCGCCAAAAAGGAACTGATTAAGTGAAAGCGTTTGAAGCCCCTCCCCTTTTCTTCATGTTTTGGTAATGAAGGCCGTTTCCAAGCCACCGCTCCGCCATGGCGGTTCAGAATTTTCTACAGAAGTGAGAACCCATTCATTTCAGTTCCCTCTTTTTTTCTGGGTTTAGGCTTTTTGATTTATGTACAAACCCCAATACCAAAAAAGATGGGACGGTATGCAAAGTGCGCATAAGCACTGATTTGTAAATTCTCTTTGACATATACTGTCAAATATACATATACTATACTCATCCAGAACGCAGCTGCCCGGCTTGTGTTCAACCTCCTGAAATTTTCACTGCATTCAGTGTTCATTACTATGGATAGCTGCTACTGTATGGGAAGAATGTGCTTTCCTATCCGTTCTGTAGTTACTTCGATGACCTTTCTGTATGCACTTACTGTATGTCGCTTTGGATAAAAGCGTCTGCTAAATGACTGTAATGTAATGTACTGTATATAATTGAAAACAGGTAAAACACTAAATATCTTTTTTTTGTAACTTTTGGGAAGTTCAAAAAAACACCTGTTTGGAACATTCCACAGGTGAACAGGTAATGCAATCATGACTGGGTATAAAAGGATATATTAGATATCTTATTTTCAGGTACTCTTACAAGTGATACTATAACCTCTGCATTGGAATGGATCTCTATGGGTATTGGGGGGTGGGACTAGATTAAGCTGTAAATTACAAGGAAATAGTATGGAATCCATGGTTGGCTAAATGGCTGCAAGTCATCAAGGGTCTGCAAGTCATATCTGGCAGCAGAGTGATGGTTTGAGGCTCGTTTGATGCCGCAGACCCTTGATGACTTACAGACATTTAGCCAACCATGGATTCCATACTATTTCCTTGTAATTTACAACTTAATCTAGTCCCACAAAAATCTATAAATTTGATGAGGTAAAACTTTTAATATATTTTCTTTGTACTGTTTTCAATTAAATATATGTAAAAGAGAATTTACAATCACTGCTTTCTGCTTTTATGTGCATTTTATTGGAATTGGGGTTTGTATTTCAGTTTGAGTTAATGCTACATTATATGGTAGAATTAACCAGAGCCTTGATCTATTGGCCTGTCACAATTCTGTGGTATACAGACTAAGTAAAAAGGAAACAGTCTAGTTAATCAGTGTTTTGATCCACTGATACTTCTTGAATAGAATCGGTGGCGGATCCGGTCCCCACCCCGGACAGGGACGGCCAGGACACGTCGTCAGGGGGAGGAGCATACGACGTCACTACGAAGGACCCCTTCCATGACCTCACGGACAACGCTTTCACCTTCGAGTACGAGGACTCCACCCGTTTCCAGGCCGTGGACGAGGACATCGGTAAGGGGCGCGGCTGCTTTTACGTTCGTTATCTGAGCTCGTTCTCGCTCACGCTGAGTCGCTTCAAGAGGCGTTTGGGCCACCGCTTGGAACAAGCGCTTTAACATTGGGCGAATATGATCACCCAGTATTATTAATTCAGCACTGACCTAGACCTTGTCTTGTATGTGCTATCCAAACCGTGCCAGGAAAATGTGCCCCGCCTCAAGATCCTTTGACTGTTTGAACATGCAGCGTTTCCATTTTATAGTTCATGACCTGTGTTTCTGGCAAACTCTTAAAATGTAATTACCCCAGAGATTTGTCACTGATTCTCACACCTTGCATGCAGTTACTTAGCAGTGTTGTTGTGTTGTTTATGATCTCCGCAGACGTCCTGGGTCCGGGCGCCATCACCGCCATTGTCATCGCTGTGTTCCTGGGAGCATCGGTGCTTCTCGCGCTCGTCGTTATTTTGCTCAGGAAGTTCTCAAGTGCCTAACAGCCCCCCCATCACTGCCCCAAGAACTCCAATCCATCAGTCTCATCGGCCGTCCCCTATTTTACACGCTCACGCACGGACACACACGCACGTACACACACGCGTGGACACACACACACACACACACACACACACACACACACACACACACACACACACACGGACACACAGAGCACACTAGGGAAAGAATATAAATGAGCCCACTTGGCCCTCCTGATCGCATGCCCATTTAGTCATGAGCCAGGCTGTCCTGTGCAGAGGCAGAAGAGGAGTCATTGGATGGGCCGCTGGGTCAGGACCACACCTGCTGGAACGCAGGAGTGTACGTCGCCGCGACGCCCCTGGGACTTGTGACACCCGGTGGCCATTCCGAGGCTGTTACAATGGGTGGGAGGAGTCTTCATGAGCATGCTTTCTCAGAGGGGCAATGTCCTACCATTACCAAGTAGACTAGGGGTCCTCAGTCTTATCTAGTAAGGGCTAGTGTGGGTGCTGGTTTTTATTACAACCAAGCAGTAACGCACCTGCTTCTACTAATCAAGGTCCGTAGCAAAGACCCTAATGGGTGATTAGTAGAATCAGGTGTGTAACTGCTTGGTTGGAACAAAAGCCTGCACCCATACCGGGCCCTTTCTGGATAAGATTGAGGACCCCTGTACCCACACCGGGCCCTTTCTGGATAAGATTGAGGACCCCTGAAGTAGACCTTGGTCAGATGGTCAGATGTAGTTATGCGTATTAACTCATTGCAACCTGCAGCTAATGTAATTACATTTCCAAATATGTTTCAAGTTGGATATTTTGCATGCTGGCCTTGCCCTTTATTTTTGTTATATTGAAAACCAAGTTAGGTGAGTGTGCGTCCGTGCATGTGTGTGCTTGTTTATGTATATCGGTGGGTGTGGTTTTTGCTAGCCTCTGCATTTTGTACTTAACTTTCATAAAATGATGCCAATGTATTAGGCTTGATTTTGGATTAAATGTGAAGCATCAGGAAAGGTTTAATTTACCTGATCGGTACCCATGCAAATGTTCAGATCAGCTTTAGATACTTACTGCAAAGTGAGCAAGCTGGAGATATTTCATTTGGGCTGTACTTAAGAGTCTAAGGAGTGAGTTTTTACTGCACAGTCATGAATATTATCTATTCCATAAGATAAATGTTTTTGCTATCTTACAGGAATGAATGTGTTCATACCCAACACCTCTTATGAATTCATAAAGAAACTTTATAAACAAGGAAATTGTAGTTCAACACAAAATTCAATTTCGCAGTATGTTTTAAATAAATGTATTACAAAAATTATTGTTTAGAAATGCTTGGCTTGGGGTCGATCTTCAGTATTTCTGTGCCAGGAATCTATTTTATATCACTTAAGTACATCATATGATAGGCTTAAGGATGTTTGATGGTTATCACTGTTAATATTTTAGTATAGCTGAATTAAAGTATTAATAATGGTGTACAGTGTTTTCTTTAATGAAGTAGAAATTTAAAAACATACATTTTCTAACATTTGGTAATACTTAAAGGTTTTATAATACATATGTTATTGATAGTAAATTATCAATTATTTTAACATATACTATATAACAGTACTGTGAAACTTTTAATAACTGAAGTACAAGTTGGCTATTATGTTTAGCCAAATTTAATGAATTTAAGTTGCATCTGTGTATTTGTATGTGCATACATGCATACATGCCTGCGTGTGGGCATGCATGTTTGCTTTTGATATAAATGTGCTTGCTAGCTGTGAGCTGGTCACTCGCAACCGTTTCCCAACAGAGTGCCGTTTTACTGCACTATAGCTACATTGTTTTTAAAACCTTGTGAATTGAGTCATGTTTCATTTTTTCCATCAGCAATAAATAACTTCAACAAAATAAAGGCCAGTGCGAAAGTGAGCAAAAAGTATTTTTTTACCACTGGGATCATTTTAATCGTGTATGTTTGGCCGCCCAAAAGAACACACGATCAGCATATTAGCAGTCCGGAACGTTCAGGCAGAAATGTTCTAGGAGTGCGATTGGTCGCTGCAGTGAAGTATCAACAGAGATTCTAAATCACGATATCCAACATTTGTATGCCCCAGAAAAGTGAAAGGGGCCGGTATATACTCGGTCTTCCTGTCCTTCCGTCCTTGTTTTGCCATGTAGTTTCTGGACTCTGACATGACTCTTCATGTCATAGTCATTTATGGATTTATAATGAACTGCAAAAGTCTTTCCCCCAACCTTATGGAAAGCTGTGGTTGTCCCTACCAGATAAACAAGGAACCTACACTGTACAGCTAGAAGATTGCCCTTTCATGAATCAATGTCATTTTCTCACTTGTTATGTGTAACAAGTATTCTATATTTAATTGGTAATGTTGTAGTGGGTTACATAATTCACATAGGAACCTTTGGTGATTTAATTGGTTCCGCTCGGTTGAGCAAGTTGTTGCACTTTACGTTTCACGTTCGTTCTGGAGAGAGAGTGTTGTTGACGAATGAATAGCAGATGTCTAATAAACGGCTAGCGCCATTATTCAACGGTGATACTCCACCTCCGACTCCTTTACTTCGGCACCACACTGGTGACCCCGATGACAGTCCCGCTGAAGACTCAGAGACTGAACCGAACATGGCACAGAACGTTGCTTTTCTGAAATTGCCGGAGTTTTGGGAGACTTCCGCGGCAGCATGGTTTGCACAGACCGAGGCGCAGTTCGCCCTCCGCGGGATCACCGACGATGCTGCACGCTACTACCACGTCGTCTCAGCACTAGGGAGCTCTACCGCAGAGCTCTACCGCAGCCTGTCCATGCTAGGGCCCGGCGGCTCAACCCCGAAAGACTCGCAGTCGCTAGGTCCGAGTTCGCCAACATGGAGCGCCTTGGTATTATCCGACGCTCAGACAGCCCGTGGGCCTCACCTCTCCACATCGTCCCCAAGCCGGATGGCGGGTGGCGGCCATGTGGGGACTACCGCCGTCTGAATGACGCCACTACTCCCAATCGCTACCCGGTCCCACACATCCAGGACTTCTCTGCGCACCTGGCGGGCAAGCAGATTTTCTCCAAAGTAGACCTGGTGCGTGGATACCACCAGGTCCCAGTGCACCCCGCGGACGTCCCCAAAACGGCTGTGGTCACGCCATTCGGGTTGTTCGAATTTCTGCGCATGCCGTTTGGACTTAAGAATGCGGCGCAGTCTTTCCAACGACTGATGGACTCGGCGCTCAGGGACATGCCTTCCGTTTTCGTCTACCTGGACGATATCCTTGTCGCCAGCTCCTCGGAGGAGGAGCACCTGGCGCACCTCCGGGACCTCCTCACACGGCTGAGCGAACACGGCCTGATCGTGAACCCGGCCAAGTGCCTGTTCGGGTTGCCCTCAATCCACTTCCTCGGGCACCTCATCAACAAGGACGGGGCCGCCCCCCTCCCGTCGAAAGTGGAGGCCGTCGCCGCCTTTCCCCGCCCGGATACGGCTAGGGCGCTCCGAGAGTTTCTGGGGATGGTGACCTTTTATCACCGGTTCATCCGCCGGGCCGCCCACACCATGCGCCCACTGTACGAGGCTCTTAAAGGCAAGACCCCCAACCAGACCATCGACTGGACGGCCGAGAGGGGAGCCGCGTTTGAGGCCACCAAGACCGCGCTGAGCCAGGCCGCCCTGCTGGCTCACCCAGCGCCCGGGGCCCCGGTCGCGGTCACGACCGACGCGTCAGACTACGCCGTTGGAGCAGTGGGTCGACGGCGCCTGGCAGCCGCTTGCCTTTTTCAGCCGCCAGCTGACCCCCCGGGAGCGTAAATACAGCGCGTTCGACAGAGAGCTCCTCGGCCTCTTCCTGGCAATCCGCCACTTCCGGTTCCTGCTGGAGGGTCGCAAGTTTACGGCCTTCATAGACCACAAGCCCCTTACGTTCTCCATGTCGAAGGTGGCCGAACCGTGGTCTGCCCACCAGCAACGCCAGTTGTCGTTCATCTCGGAGTACACCACGGACATCCAACACATCGCCGGCAGGACCAACGTAGTCGCGGACTGCCTCTCCAGGGCGGTTGTAGGAGCCGTTCAGTTGGACGTCGACTACGCCCGCATGAGCGCGGACCAGGCCTCGGACCACGGGGTCCAGACCCTCAGGGCCTCCGACACCGGTTTGCGCCTGGAGGAGGTCACAGTCGGTGACTCGGGTGTCAGACTGTGGTGCGACCTCTCTACTGGCCAGCCTCGGCCGCTGGTCCCTGCTGACTGGAGACGGGGCGTTTTCGAGACGGTGCACAACCTCTCCCACCCGGGCAGGAAGCCGACTGTCAAGTTGGTTTCTCAGAAGTTTGTGTGGCCGGGGCTGAAGAAGGATGTGAAGGCGTGGGTCGACTCGTGTGTGGCCTGTCAGCGGGCTAAGGTTCACCGTCACACCAAGGCCCCCTTCGAACCCTTCACTGTTCCGGAGCGGAGGTTTGACCATGTTAACGTCGACCTGGTCGGACCGCTGCCTCCTTCGCATGGCTTCACCTACCTCCTCACGATGGTCGACAGGACGACCCGTTGGCCCGAGGCGGTTCCCCTGTCCTCGACAGCATCCTCAGATGTAGCCCGTGCGTTCATCGGCACCTGGGTTGCGCGCTTTGGGACTCCGTCCGACCTCTCCTCGGACCGCGGGCCGCAGTTTACCTCGGAGCTGTGGAACGCGGTCGCTGAAGGTTTGGGAGTCAAGCTCCATCGCACTACCGCTTACCACCCCCAGGCAAATGGCTTGATCGAGAGGTTCCACCGTTCGATGAAGGCAGCCCTCCGCGCCGGCTTGACGGATGGCAACTGGGTGGACAAACTCCCTTGGGTCATGCTCGGCTTGAGGTGTGCCCCTAAAGAAGACCTGCAGTCCTCCTCCGCCGAGCTGGTCTACGGACAGACGCTGCGAGTTCTGGGGGATTTCATCCCGAGCGCCACGGCTCACTGGTCTGCCGCCGGGCAGCGCACCGCCCTGCTGGATGCCGCCAAGGCGTTCACACCCGTCCCTACGTCGCAGCACGGTGCCCCCGCCTTCAGGGTGCCCCCCAGTCTTCGGTCAGCGGACTTCGTGTTCATCCGCCATGACGCCCACCGCGGGCCCCTGCGCCCCCCCTACGATGGCCCGTTTAGGGTCCTGCAGCACAGGGATAAGAGTTTGGTCGTAGACATTGGTGGAAGACCGGAGACTGTCTCCATTGATAGGGTGAAGCCCGCCCACGTGGACATTTCCCGGCCACTGGAGTTGGCACAGCCCCCACGTAGGGGCCGCCCCCTCGGGCCCTGCCCCCCGCCTCCGGTTGAGGTGCCCTCTGCCCCGTTGACACCCTTGCCCCCAGAACCTGTGGACGGCGCGGCTGCGCCTTCGACCCCTCCCTCCTCGGCCCCTGTTTCTCGCACCCGTCGTGGTCGGGCCGTTGTTCCCCCGCGGAGAGGGGATTTTGACTATGGGTGAATTCTGGGGGGGCTTGTGTAGTGGGTTACATAATTCACATAGGAACCTTTGGTGATTTAATTGGTTCCGCTCGGTTGAGCAAGTTGTTGCACTTTACGTTTCACGTTCGTTCTGGAGAGAGAGTGTTGTTGACGAATGAATAGCAGATGTCTAATAAACGGCTAGCGCCATTATTCAACGGTGATACTCCACCTCCGACTCCTTTACTTCGGCACCACAATGTATTTAAAGGGATAGTTCACCCATTCTGAACATTTTTATATTGTTTTACTTACCCTTAAGTTTTACTTCGTATGGACAGTAAATATTGTTTTGCTTAGTTATGTAAGGCTGTAGTGATGCTGTCCTGGTCTCAGCGTTGTAGCTAAAATTGGCTAAACCTGAATTGGAACAATGCTAACAATTAGCATCTTGCCATTGGATTTATTGCATTTATTGTTGGCATCGTTCCAATCTAGGGGCCAAGTCTGGGCTTTCGTTTTGAAGCTCACTTCCTTGTTGGGCTGGGAGCGGCAATTGTGCCGTTGCTCACTAGCGCCACTGGGGTTGGCTCCAGTATAGGTCTTTCACCATGTAAGTCAACTCAGTCAACACATTTTTACCACAAAAAATGTAATTGCATTAGGTGCCTTTTCTTTAATGTTTCTGCATGTGCTGATTTTTAAAAATATTGTGTCATTTGGACAGTGTATTAACATTTGTTCAGGACCAATCAGAGGGACCAGTTGAGTTCTCTTCGGCTCCACGGAGCAGACGCAGTTTGTACAAACCGGCGGCGAAAAGGACTTCCAGAGCCTCAATTCGGTTTTTACGAGACCGTGGGAAGGCAATGGGTGATGTCACGGTGACCATGTGGTGGAGATTCTGAATATACAGGCTCAGGTTCTTAATAATCTGTCAAACTCTTGCAATCACAATTTGATGGAATAAAAACGAGAAACATCTCTGACACACCAGTACCACACAATGTGGCAACTTGGAGCCCAACATGAACATCTGCTGCCACCTAGTGGTCAACATCACTTAATTGAAAGCTCAGGTTGAATACTTCTACAAATCTGTGTTTAATTTACTTATTTATTTATCTTTAATTCAGTTTTGTTCTACATTTAGGATTGTAAAGATATTGTGGAGCATCTATGGGCCATGATTAACATATTAAATGTATATTAAATGTATGAAAATATATTAAAACTATAAGTTGGGAATACTTACAAATATGAGGTTTTACAACAGTGGATGGAGTCTGTGTAATTTCAGCAATAAAAACAGCCTGTTTTACTGGTAATAACAGAAGAGAGAGCACAGTCTGTCCTCCTTAGGATTATTACCCACTTTATTCAAACAGGGAAAAGCACAGAAAGTTACAGATAGAAACAGGATCCCAGTATAGAAAGCACTACGTGGGGAATCCAGCCCCCAGTCGTATGAGAGCCAGCTGCCACATCACCTTCTCATTTTGTGTCTTTAATAATGACAATATATAATAATACTAATAATGCCTTGCATTGATATAGTGCCTTTCTCACAAAGTGCTTTTAAACTCCTCAACCACCAGCAATACAAAGGCCCAAGCACTACACAAAGCACAGCATGATGTACAGTACATAATTCAATTATAAAATAAAATGCAAAAACCATCTTCTGATATAATTCTGAGGTTGCCTACAGCCTCTACCATTGCTGCTGTGGTGATACTGTGCTCATCAATGATTGGCTAATGAAGTGATTTATCATTTCAATTGGTGCTTTGTTCCCAATGGTACTTCAGTCCTCCACCAGCTAGAGGTCGCCATAGCCTCTTTGTCAAGCGACTTCTCAAACAAGTATCTCATTTGCACCACCTCAATAATTTAAGTTGATAAGTAATTGCCACTAAAGAGTAATAGCCCTGCTCTGCGGCTCTCCAGGACCAGGAGGGAGGACCACTGGCTGACTGCTGACCTGCTTTTGTAGCATTTAAACTTACTACACTTGGGCTGCATCCCAATACAGTTTTTGCTCCACCCTCATAAACTTCACTTGCAAACTTCACTTGGGAGGATGTGACCCACATACCAATAAAACAGGAGTATACATTAATTATCAGTCAAGCAATTGATTTACTGAATGACAAATA
Organism: Ilyophis sp. 1 JC-2022; assembly: GCA_022702515.1. Taxonomy (NCBI): domain Eukaryota; kingdom Metazoa; phylum Chordata; class Actinopteri; order Anguilliformes; family Synaphobranchidae; genus Ilyophis; species Ilyophis sp. 1 JC-2022. Next base: position 135,096,112 of record CM040395.1, read on the forward strand.
TCAATGAATACAGAAAGTTTTGTGGGCTAGCATATTTCATTGTGTCATCAAATCGTGTAGCGTTTAAATATGTAGGACAGCCCGTGCGCTGGAATAAAGCATTGGAAACTGGAAACTGGAGTTTCTTATCCTGGTCAAAAGATGTTTAAAAGCACTGCAAATTTTCCATAAGGATCGGAATCAGTCTACCTTTTTGACAAGTGAAAGTCATTACAATTGAAATAATACTAGATTGTTAAATGGAGGATTACAAAATCCAGATAATTTAGCACCAGATGAATAGGTTTAAAAAGTCAGGCCCAAGATTTTATTCTTGAGCTTCATCCAGCCCCTTTCCCCCACAAATGAGTTAATTTTTTGACAATTATAAACATGTTCACTTCTGGTGGAAATTATAGTACAGCTGCATGACTATCTATTTTTCCATCAAAGATTTGGCCTGTTTTAATGTGAGGAAGCACACACTGCAGATGTACATAAATAATCGTTAAACCTTGTTCGTATACTTGCTAGAAGTGTCATTTTGAGACCGTTTTAGCTGCGCTATTGAAGTGAATGGAAAGCGACAAATACCCTATTCTGGATTATCACCCCAGGGGAGCACAGAGCAACTAACGAACATATTTCGCCACCATTTAGACTCATATCATGGCCAGATAACTACACAACCCAAAGTTCTACCAAAGTTCAATTTTGCTTGAATGTACCTTGATAAATAGCCCAACTGACACATTTGAGATCACACACATTTATTAAGCACAGGATTGGAAAAAAAAGAAGCATTTTGGAGCAAGCTTGGAACGTATCGCGCTTTTTACAGAGAACTGTTACAAAGACGCTGCGCAAAAACCAGGCCTGAACCCCCAAACAGCAAACGAGGGGAAAACTCCCCAGTGGGGAGTAACACACTCAAACAGTGGCGAGATAAAACTCCCCGATGGGAAGAAATCTCAGGAGGAACCTGGCTAGAGAGGGGGAGCTGGAATGGATGGTAACACAATGTAATGAGGGATATATCACATACATTAATCAAATGGGTTGAGCAGGTTAAAGTCTTGAGATATTAAACTAGCTGGTAAGTAGAAAGTCCAATGAAGAGATGAAATTCAGAGGGGCGGGGTGAAACATCTGGGACTCCAGGTTGCGTCAGGGCGTAAGCTTGAACCAGAGGAGGGACAGGGCTGGAACGGTCGCTGGAACTCATTAATGCACTTAATGTTAAATGTGCAAGGAACATGAGCATGTGCCATGCGCGCACACACACACACACACACACACACACACACACACACACACACTTAACAACAGTGTAGAGTTGGGAATTTGTTGTTCTTGGATTGAATGTACTGTACTTGCTGTATCCAATGGGTTCACCCAGTTTCTTGTTTTAGCAACCCAGTATTTGCCTGATTCTTCCTCCTACATGGAAGGTAAACCCAAATCCCACAGCTTGATAGAAAAGCAAAAGGAGCTCATTTGTTGACGTCTTTTCTTGAAGATTTCAGATTCAACCCCTCCCTCCGAGCTGTCTAATGGGTTCAGCTAGCTTATCACAGCCACATCAAACAGCATTTCAGGGTCGATCCAAAACAGGCTTTTGTGGTTACCGTAACGGTCCAGGTAGATTAACTACCCACCATATTTTACCCTGTTTGGAAATCCCAATGAATTTACAGTTTCTATGGACCTGTGTGTTCCTATGTCTAGTATTACTGCTGGTCAGGAACTGAGCTGCCGGTAATAGCACGACTAAACTAAATATATTAGCTAGTCTAAAAAGGTTAGGTTAGTAAGTTGTGTTCTCCAAAACAGCGCGATGTCGAGTGTGGCTTTCAGTAGCAGATGAAAAGACGTGTCTGACGCGCTGACGGCGTCCAGCTGTTTTATAGGTCTGCATCTCCTCCGCGTGCGTTGCTCCGCAGCGGTCTCTGGCGTCCCCAGCAACGACCGCATCTGGTCCGGTCTCCAAGCGACCCAATGCATCCTCACCTCCACCTGTATATGGGAACACAAACAAACGGCAATACCCAGCCAAAACCCAAAACAGTAACATCCCTCAATACTAAATGTGTTCTATAATACACTGGGATGTAACACTAGCATGAACCCAAATCCCAGAAGAGCTTATTTTTTTTCTTGAAGATTACAGATTCAACCCATTTCTCCCAGCTGTCCAATAGGCTCAGCTAGCTTATCACAGCCACATCAAACAGCATTTCTGGGTCGATCCAAAACTGGCTTTTCAACGGTCTGACTTTTTAACTACCCACAATCCCTGTTTGGCAATCCCAATGATTTTACTGTTTCTATGGACCTGTGTTCCTGTTACATTACATTACATAGACATTTAGAGTATAGACATTCTGGGTAAGGAAAGACGACAGTTGGTTAGAGACAGCACGTTCGATAGTTTTGGAAAGAAAAGAAAGAAGAGATACCGGTCTGTAGTTTTGGATGTTGGAGGGGTCCAGCGTAGGTTTTGTCAGGATCGGGGTGATGTGGGCTCTCTTGAAGGATGAAGGGAAGCAGCCAGAGGTCAGGGAGTTCACCAGGGAGGTCACAAACGGGAGGATATCTGGGGTGATTGCCTGGAGGAGAGATGAAGGGATAGGGTCGAGGGCACAAGTAGTGGGGCGATGGGAGATGAGGAGATGGGATACGTCGGTCTCAGAAAGGGGAGAAAAGGTGGAGAAACAGGGGGGGGACACAGAAGGGGTAGAGAGAGGAAGAGAGTGGGAAACAGTGTCTGTGAGGGGAGGGGGAGTGGGGCTGAAGGAGCTGCGGATGTCTGCGATCTTCTCATCGAAGAAATCTGCAAAGTCGTCTGCAGTGAACGAGGAATGAGGAGCAGGAGGGGGTTTGCTGAGGAGGGAGGAGAAGATAGAGAACAATTGACGGGGGTTAGAACTGTGTTAACTGTAAGTTACCTTGGCAGCGGTGACTGCTGTAGAGAACGTCGCTAGGAGATACTGGTAAGAGGAGAGGTCTGATGCGTCTCTGGATTTCCTCCACATCCTCTCTGCTGCGCGGAGACCGGCCCTGGAGGTGTGCAGGGCGTCGGACATCCATGGGCAGGGAGGAGATGGGCGTGTGGGCCTAGAGACAAGAGGGCAGAGAGAGTCAAGTGATGTGGAGAGAGCTGTGAGCAGGGTGTCAGATGCAGAGTCGATGGGGTGTTGAGAGAAGGGTTTGAGAGGGGGGAGGGAAGCAGTGACACAGGGAGCAAGAGAGGAGGGCGAGAGGGAGCAGAGGTTACGGCGGACAGAGACAGTGGGGGTGTGGGGAGGGGAGGGACGGTGTGGAACAAGAGGAAAAGAGAAAGAAATGAAGTGGTGATCAGAGGCATGCAGAGGGGTAACAGTGAGATCAGAGCAGGGGCTGTTCCTCTGGAAGACCAGGTCTAGGAGGTTGCCAGCCTTGTGGGTGGGGGGGGAGGGTTGGAGGGTGAGGTCAAAGGAGCGGAGAAGTGGTAGGAAGGCTGCAGACTGGGAGGCGTCTAGATGGATGTTGAAGTCTCCCAGGAGGATCAGCGGGATGCCGTCCTCTGGGAAAAAGCCGATCAGGGTGGCAAGCTCATCGAGGAAGCACCCCAGGGGACCTGGAGGGCGATAAACAACTATAATGTACAGGTTAATAGGGTGGTTGATAAACACAGAGTGGTATTCAAAGCTAGTAATAGATCAGAGAGGGGGAGAACAGAATGACCATGAGGGGGAGAGTAGCAAACCAGTACCACCTCCGCGACCAGACGGCCGGGGGGTGTGAGAGAAGGAGAAGGAGGAGGAGAAGGCAGCGGGAGTTGCCGTGTTGTCCGGTGTGATCCAGGTTTCAGTGAGGGCGAGAAACTGGAGGGACAGGAAGGAGGCATAGCCGGAGATGAAGTCTGCTTTCCGTGTGGCAGACTGGCAGTTCCAGAGCCCCCCTGCGACAGTGAAGTTCTCGCAGGGAGTCAGCGACCCTTCAGGGGGTCGCCGTGAAGGGCCACGTCGTTGGAAGCGGGTTCTGAATGGAAGAGAGCAGACGGGGATAGGGAGAACACACAAACTGGGACGGAGCGTCGCTCTGCCACAAGTCTTTTGAAATGCACAGTAGCTGAAACTACTCCGAAACTAACAGCCTATCCAATCTAACAATCTTCGCTGTGTAATGGGTTCAGCAAGCTTATCACAGCCACAACAAACAGCATTTCTGGGTCGATCCAAAATTGGACCTCGTTGAACACTGATCAAACTAATTGCATTGCTAGTTTGTGTTCGTTCTGCGATTGGCTGTTTGTTAGATTGTTAGAGATAGGCTGTTAGTTTCAGAGTATTGTGCTTTTTGATTGATGATAATAATTTATCCGTGCGTGCGAAGTGTCTCACGCAGCTGTTAGCCAATTGCAATCAGCTGTGTGCATTTCAAAAGACTTGTGGCAGAGCGATACTAGTGTCGCTCCGTCCCAGTTTGTGTGTTCTCCCTATCCCTGTCTGCTCTCTTCCATTCAGAACCCGCTTCCAAAAACGTGGCCCTTCACGGCGACGCAACCCTTCCAACTTCCGCTACCCCTCGCTGACTCCCTGTGAGAACTTCACCGTCGCAGGGGGGCTCTGGAACTGCCAATCTGCCACACGGAAAGCAGACTTCATCTCCGGCTATGCCTCCTTCCTGTTCCTCCAGTTTCTCGCCCTCACTGAAACCTGGATCACACCGGACAACACGGCAACTCCCGCTGCCCTCTCCTCCTCCTTTTCCTTCTCTCACACCCCCCGGCCGTCTGGTCGCGGAGGTGGTACGGTTTGCTACTCTCTCCCTCATGGTCATTCTCTGTTCTCCCCCTCTCTGATCTATCTATTACTAGCTTTGAATACCACTCTACCACCCTATTAACCTGTACATTATAGTTGTTTATCGCCCTCCAGGAACAGCCCCTGCTCTGATCTCACTGTTACCCCTCTGCATGCCTCCGATCACCACTTCTCTCTTCCTCTTGTTCCACACCGTCCCTCCCCTCCCCACACCCCCACTGATTCTGTCCGCCGTAACCTCTGCTCCCTCTCACCCTCCTCTCTTGCTCCCTGTGTCACTGTTTCTCTCCCCCCTCTCAAACCCTTCTCTCAACTCCCCATCAACTCTGCATCTGACACCCTGCTCACAGCTCTCTCCACATCACTTGACTCTCTCTGTCCTCTTGTCTCTAGGCCCACACGCCCATCTCCTCCCTGCCCATGGATGTCCGACGCCCTGCGCACCTCAAGGGCCGGTCTCCGCGCAGCAGAGAGGATGTGGAGGAAATCCAGAGACGCATCAGACCTCTCCTCTTACCAGTCTCTCCTAGCGACGTTCTCTACAGCAGCCACCGCTGCCAAGGTAACTTACAGTTAACACAGTTCTAACCCCCGTCAATTGTTCTCTATCTTCTCCTCCCTCCTCAGCAAACCCCCTCCTGCTCCTCATTCCTCGTTCACTGCAGACGACTTTGCAGATTCCTTCGATGAGAAGATCACAGACATCCGCAGCTCCTTCAGCCCCACTCCCCCTCCCCTCACAGACACTGTTTCCCACTCTCTTCCTCTCTCTACCCCTTCTGTGTCCCCCCCCTGTTTCTCCACCTTTTCTCCCCTTTCTCAGACCGATGTGTCCCATCTCCTACTCTCCCATCGCCCCACTACTTGTGCCCTCGACCCTATCCCTTCATCTCTCCTCCAGGCAATCACCCCAGATATCCTCCTGTTTGTGACCTCCCTGGTGAACTCCTCCCTGACCTCTGGCTGCTTCCCCTCATCCTTCAAGAGAGCCCACATCACCCCGATCCTGAAAAAACCTACGCTGGACCCCTCCAACATCCAAAACTATCGAACGTGCTGTTTCTAACCAACTGTCGTCTTTCCAACTGTCGTCTTTCCTAGTTCGAAAATGCACTATGTAGGTCGCTCTGGATAAGAGCGTCTGCTAAATGTCTATAATGTAATGTAATGTAAATGAACCAAAATCCCACAAGAGCTTCTTTCTTTACTTGAAGATTCTAGATTCAACCCCTCTGTCCCAGCTGTCTAATGGGTTCAGCAAGTTTATCACAGCCACATAAAACAGTAATCCCAGAGATTGTTAATCCCAGGTTTTTACGGTTCCGATGGCCTTATATACTGATTGCTTTGCTCATTCATTCAACCTGGAGGTAGATTCAACCTGTGTGTCTGTGTGGGGGTGTGTGTTGTTGTGCACGCACGCATGTCAGACGCTTTAGTTGCAAGTCCCAAGTCTCCTTCTTTTCACTCATCCAGTCGATGTTCCAGCTCCTAGAATAAAGTTAACTTCAATTAGACTGATGCTCAATTTCAATCTTAGCAATGTATAGTATATTATCCAAAATCAAATGTAAAAATGAATACATACGATTCCATATGCTGTCTGTACTGTTCTTTAGCTCTTCCTTCTCCAGACCCTCGCAAGAAATGATCTCATTTTTTTTGCACAAGATATCTTTTCCTTTCCGTTTTCCAATTCAAGAAGGCACTCCTTGTCCTCTTTCTTCGCTCTTCTGAAGAAAGACGAGAATCTCTTTTTGTTTTTCTTCATGTCCACCAGTGGTTCTGGCTCCAAAGTTACATCATCCATTTTGGGCCAGATTATTTCCTCCTCCATGTCCACTAACGCCATCATCGCTCTCATTCTCTCCCTCTCCTGCTCCATCTGCTGTCTCTTCATCTTTAGGGTTCTCTCCATTTTTTCTTTCTCCTCCTTAAAATTCACTTGATCCTCCTTCAGTAAGTTATTTTCTTCCTCAAATATCTTCCCCTCTCTCTCCATCTTCTCTTTTTCAGCCTCCATCTTTTCTCTTTCTAAATGCCCTTTTTCCTCAATTTCCGCTTGCCGCCGCTCCATATTCTGTCTGCTCCGGTCCCAAAGTTCTCTCTCCAAACTGAACTTTTCCTCCATTTCCTTCTTCTCCATTTCCATCTGTTTCATCTTCATCGCCATGTTGTACTCAACATCTCCCTGAATTTTCAGCGCCAGCTTAAACAGCTCCACGTCTATCTTCCTTTCTTCTTTCTCCTTGAGAATCCCTCTCTTCAATTCAAAAATTGCTTCCATGAGTTCAGTCTCGCATTCTTTCATCTACACTCCTCAAAAAAAGTTTGGAAACGTTATTTCGGTCGATTATTCCTCCCCTTTAATAATACCAATTGGTATTGTATTTTATATCGTTGGAAAGCCTGATTAGTCACCTTTACAACGAGGTACAACTTGTAAGGATCGTGCATTCGTGGAATGAGCAACACAGCTAACCGTGTGGGTAGCGGCCCAAAAAAATTTGCCAAAATCCCCTGCAATATTCTTCTGTTGGTATTCACTCTCGTTTTGAGTTGCTTGGTGGACTGGATGATTGCACTCTCCCACAGTAATAAGGAAAAAACAACACATATTGGCCATTTTTACACTTTATTCATTTTACACTGTCAGGGACCTCAGTAGCGTGTGGAAGATCCATACGCAGCCACAACAGCTTGGCACCTCCTCCTCATGCTGGTCACCAGCCTGGTCACACACTGCTGTGGGATGGCATCCCATTCCTCGGTGCCAATCAGGTGCCAGTCACACACCTGTGACTGGCATACACCTGCCAGCACTTGAATCTCAAAACGAGAGTGAATACCAACAGAAGAATATTGCAGGGGATTTTGGCACATTTTTTTGGGCCGCTACCCACACGGTTAGCTGTGTTGCTCATTCCACGAATGCACGATCCTTACAAGTTGTACCTCGTTGTAAAGGTGACTAATCAGGCTTTCCAACGATATAAAATACAATACCAATTGGTATTATTAAAGGGGAGGAATAATCGACCGAAATAACGTTTCCAAACTTTTTTTGAGGAGTATAGTTACAGAAAGAAATACAGAAAAATAAATCTTAGCACAAGAAGCCATTGTCCATTGTCAAATTAGTTATTAGTCCAATGTAGTGCTTTTCCAGTTACCATTAAAACACTGTGTTCTACATTCATATTTAGCTATCTAAACCTTAGACATTTCATTAGTTGCCACTATAATTTTGCATTAAAACTAAATTTTGTGTTTTATTTACAAATACCCCTGCATATAAATCAATTAAAGCTATAAAAACCATAAATACCATTTGTGCCTCTGGCAAAATAGCCATACAATACATAGGCTGTGCCCGAAATCACTCACAATTCACTAATCCCTAATCCCCAACTAGTGACTGCCCATATAGGGCGCTAAATAGTGTACTAAGTAAACAATGAATTTGTCTTTTATTGTTATTCAGCGTCGTCACCTAAGCAACAAGTCTGTCGTGTACCAAAAGCCGGAATATAGACGTCTGGAGGGGTGTAATTCTCAGGTTGACAGATGTTTTGACATACAACGTTACGATTTAGCTCCATTTAGCAGTAATTTAGCTCAGGCTTTAGCTGGATATAGCCTGGCTACATGCTAGCCGGATAAAAAACTTTCACTTTTCAACCAAATTTATCCGGTTTTTCACCTGAACCTGATAATTACAGCATTTCACCGACTTTTAAACGCAAAAATGTCCACTAGAGTAACGTATAGCTACAAAACATACCATCTAGCCAGTTCTTAAAACACAACTCATGTACAGATCCTGCTTTTGACATTAAACCTAATCAGTGGCAGTTTTACATTAGGGGCAGCACCTTGTGAGAGTGATCGCCTAATTATCTTCGAAAAGGGCGGAGCTTTTTTCAGTCCGCTTTGATAACCCCATTTCCACCTGGGAACGGCCTTGCACGAATGAAATTAGCGGTGAAATACATCTCATGTAGGCTATTATGCTATATTTGGCCCTCAATGGGGGTCGATTTAATTATTGAGAAATTGCGAGAAGCATGTGTAGGCTACATGTGTTCTGTACGTGGACAGTTATTGCCTCTTATTTTATGTGACAGTGAATACTACTACAGTACAGCAAATATATATTTTTACGTGTGAATTACGCCTGTGTTTAGTGTTGCTATATTCATATTGAAGTTTATTTAGATTTACAGCGATTTTTCTCTTTACACAGTAAATATATTATTATTAGTATTATTATTATTATTATGTGACTGGGAATAAGTTGCCGGTCGACGTTGCTGCACAGTATGGCTATCGCAGATTAAAGCAACAGGCGTAAGAAGCTGTAAGAACATTGGAATTAGTTACCAGTGGCATACCCAATTACCAGCATCGAGTTCTCCTGTTTTCTGGTGGGAGTTTTCAATGTATATTGCTTTAAATATTATAATTTTTTAAATAATACAAAACCTAAAAAAATAGATCAAAATCATTGTTATATTAAATGTGATTCGGCTTTGGTAATCCGATACGACCGTTCATTGTTTTCTGAATTTAAACGTAGTCTACAAATGGAGATAGAATAGAATAACTTTGATTTTCCCGCTAGGGAACTTCGGTTGTAGCCCCAGCAACAACAAAAAAGACAGACGATGAAACCCAATTAAATGGATCTTATTAACAGTACCACATCCTGCATGTGTTTAATTCTCATCAGTGGAGAACTAGGTCATAAAGTGCATCCCGGGCGCTGAAGGTCTTGCCCCGGCGATGGCTTTCTCAGCCTAGTGCAATAAGTAGCCTTGGCTATTCTGTAGGTGGTGCTGCGAGTGACGACGGCTCCTGTCTGGGAAGTGCTTGTGTGGAAATATCACGTAGGCTATAGACCCATTTCTTGTTTGTAAAAAAAAAAAAAGGATGCGCGCGCACCCCTGGGCCAAAATGTGTATCTCCTTGGCAGGATATCACAAAGCGGCAGGCTTGATCATTAATTCAATTAAATTAAAACAAATTTGTATAGCGCTTTTTACAGTGTAGGCCTACAGATTAACAACGATTTAACGTAGCCTACTAAGTGCGTCTAATTGTGTCTGGTTCAGCGTTAGTCTTATTGCAACTTGAACTTGTATGTAACTTTTTTGTTGTTGTAAACTAGCAATGTTTGATCAGCGGCAAGTTGATAACTTAATTTGAGATGTTAGTCCAACTCAATAAGTTGGACATATAGAATACACAATATTAACACGTTTAAATGTGTCTGTTTGAAATTGATATAGCCTAGCCTAGTGTAACTATATGTTAATAACTGTATAATTATTTTATTTTATTTATTTATCCTTTATTTTATATTAATGGTAACGTTTGCCCAGATACGAGTCTACATGCCAAGCAAAAGTGGAGCAGCTAACGATCGTTTCAGTAAATTCTGTGTGAAATGATGTGCCGATAATTTAGGACCGGATTCAGAGATGGCCAATTTAAGTCATGAGCTTAAGTGCCTCTCCTGCGCGGATTTAACGCAGGATGAGATACGCTGTATTGTAACCTGCGTTTCTCAAATGTGGATGGCACAGAGCATGGTATTCTAATGACCTGTTTCTTGTACCCATCACACAATCAAAATAGATAATCGCTGGTTGCACGCAATATTATTAAGGAAACAAATAAATGGTTGGATTTAGTTAAAAATCGAATCTTTTTTTTTTTAACGATTTACCTAATGAAGTTATGTAGGTTAGCATACGGTGGTTGAACACAACAGCCTATATACGACGTCTTCAATTTAATAATTTTGGAGAAGCTGTGCTGACACAAATCGCCTCTCTGTCAAAGTAAATATGATCCAGACACCGTCTATCCATGAATCCATCAAACCAATAATATTGGTTTGGTATGATATACCGGACGATTAATCATTGCCTACTTTTACATATTTTTCTTTTTATGACAGCTAACGTTAGATGGCAGAGTACAGAGATATTGGGGGGCGGGGGGGCGCATGTTAGCCAATAGCGATGTCCAGTGGCGCCGCCAAGGGGTGGCCAGGGGGGGCCACGGCCACCCTGATAAAATCGCGGGCCCCTCTTGCGAGTCGCATATGCATAATATGCTGCTATCTGATATTTTACATTAGGTAGGCTACTATTCATTTAAATCAATAATTATATTTTTCATAATATTTCATGCATGTGTAAGAAAATAACAAATGTATTCGATATGAATATCTTCAGACACAGCACCATATTATTCCATTGAAAAAAGTGAACGCTGTGGGCCGCTTAAGCGGCCGAAAGCAATCGAGTAATTCTGAAAGTTTATCTATTCTGGCACTTCACCTCTCCACAAATATCAGCCGGCTGGGGCAGGCTATGAACGGTTCGCCGTAATCCATACTTTTAGCGAGCTATAACAGATCATTTCAATACAAACTACTGACTTCTTCAATAAACTCCCCGGCAATGTTAATTTTCACTAGCTTGTATTGTAAAAATATATAGCACTCTAACGTAATTCATTTGGCTCATGACAGAAATATGAGTGGTAAGAATGGATATGGATAGAACGGACTGTTTAGCTGGTTTACGTACATTTAAATACTTTCAGTATATACCCATTTATATTAGTGTGCATAATTTTGCTGCGGATTAACAGCAGCGAACCAACAGGATCCCCCAAGGCCACTGTAGTTTGTTGGGGGCGTTTCCTGGAGGGCGTTTCTTGGAGTCTGCAGGCTGCAGCTATACCCTACTCTTTTCGCCGCCCGTTTGTACAAACTGCGTCTGCTCCATGGAGCCGAAGTGACGTTGTTGGGAGCAAGGTCAACCGGATATGGTCTTCATGGTCCAGGCACAGATGATTGACAGTTCGGGGTGGAGAACCCCATGACCTGTCCAAACCTTAGAGTACAGATGAACCTCGATCCAACGGACTAATAGGGGGGAGCAGTTGTCCGTTAAAGCCGTTTGTCCGTTGCAGCGACGAAATCACTATAACAAGAGATATGTAGCGCACAACAACCAGGCAAACCGACGCTTGTACGCTTGTAAACAACACGTGCGCGCCGCCAAGCGGACGCTTACTCAAGTAGCGGTCTCGGTTCGCGGACGCTTACTCAAGTAGCGGTCTCGGTTCGCTTCACCCGGGAGTTTTAAACGTTCGGACCAGATATTCACTAGCGGATTGTGTCCGTTGGATCCGGAATCCGTTGCATCGGTGTCCGTTGGATCGAGGTTCATCTGTATATATAATTTAGAGACAGCCAATACTAACCAATGGGGAGCACATCCGAACTAGGAAGTTTTAATTTTGCACTCATCTCACATGCGCAGTTGTGTCAAGTCACATGTACAACGAGGAAGGCACAGATGGGCCCCAGTCAAGTCACATGTACAACGAGGAAGGCGCAGATGGGTCAAAATAAATAATATTTAAAAATCTTATCTTTGCGTGGTAAGAACCAAAAAAATGACTTCAGAAAAATAAGTGATTTTTAAAGAAATATAATGCACATCATTATATGAATGGAAATATTTTTTATTTGCTGTCAAAAATGAATGGAGCCCAATGGAAAAACTTTCTTTTTGAGCGTGAATCATAGATATCAGCAGAGGGTGATATTATATCCAGTGCTGAGGTTGAGAGTGAAAGCTGGCCCCTTCGACCAAACCAACCATTTTGAAAAACAAACTTGCGGTAAACTTTCTTAAGTTGCTAATATTTTATAATATAACATTTAATTTTCATCCTCGACTTTACTGTGTCATTTATTCGCATTGAATGTGTGGTATTCGCCACATAATTAACGTTCATTCAGTTCTCTTCAATTTATATTCAGCTAAATCAGCTAATTTTATTAGCTAGATAGCATAGCTTACCAGCTGAGCTTGGTAGCCAAGCTTGACGCACTGCATCACCACATACGGGCGAACATAGGGGCCGTGTCCGAATACGACCCCTACACCCTTTTGAGGACGCATATTTGAGTCCGCTTCATCAAAAACCTTTGAGTGGGCGACTTTTTCTCCCAAATGGGGGCACTTAAAATACCAGGATGAACCCCTTATATCCGGGGTTTTGTTGAGGGAATTCAGGAGCACACTGCAGAACGGTGGGCGTGTTCGAGTAGACATCGGTGAGCAGTAGGCTTACCTGCCTCAGGCGGAAATGAAAATCGCCTGAGCAGATCCAACTGGGACAGTTTCGGACTTTTCTGAAACCGGCTGGGAGAAAAACAACATGGAGGAGTTAGCCGTGTTGTTTGTGGTTGCGGAGGACTTGGAGGCGACACAGATGTCCTTTTTACTTCAAAATCTTGAAGAAATGGAGGAGAACGAATGAAGGTTGTTTTAATACTGCCTTACATTATTTCATGACTTGTATTGTTCGGGTAGTCAATATTTATCTTTTGCTACGCGACTTTGGCTATCACCCTGAATTGTGCCACAGTGAAACTCCAGTTAAAGTTCTTGAATAAATACGTATCATTTCCATTGGAATTAAAGCGCTGGGTGCCCTTTCATTGTCGAATAACTAAATTATTTAGCTAAACTGTCATCTGTTATGGTAACATACCTGTAAACATTAGGCTGCTTATGTTCTATTGCTCATATTCAGCTGTTTCTTGTCTGTCAATTCATGAGATGGCCTAAACTACACCTGTCATCTCTGTTTAGACTTGCAAACATGGTAGACATGTCATTTTAGTTCATCTAAACCCAGAAGACATCGTAGCCATCGGTTGTCATACATTGTAATGTGAGAATCTATGTAGCTATGTTAAGTATCATAACTTACATGCATGTTTTCATAGACCTTTGAGTAGTGGTTCTAAAGCATATTTTATTGCAGAATATCTGTACCAATATAAATGAGAAATGTCTCTTTCATGGGACTTTTTTTTTTTAGAGTTGTACAGTTAATGCATTGAATATATTCCTTGTGACATAAGGGGAAAGTGTATTAATCCTAATCATTAATTATGTTGCTATGAAAGAATAATACTTGGTGGTTGCATGTCCTTTGCATGCAAGGACTGCCTGAAGTCTGCGAGCTGTAGAAATCATCAGATGCTGGGTATCTTCACTGGTGATGCTATGCCAGGCCTGTACTCCAGCCTTCTTCAGTTACAATATGGATGAGAATGCCCTCAAATTAAAGCTTACAGTCTGTACTTTAGCCTCACAGTTGTTGTATCATTTCACATCAAAAGTGCTGGAGTACAGAGCCAAAACAGGGGAAAATGAGGTGATTCAGCTACTCATAATGTCAGTGTTCATGATTTATTCAAATTACATGACAGCACGTGGTCCCTTTGGACCCTGACAATGAACGTATTGAATTGAATGCCATTCAATGTCTTTAACAAGATAAATTGAGTTTATATGAATGAATAACTAATATAGTACATATAGGGACATTGGGATACTGGGAGTTGTTATGTGTTTTGAGGGAACAATGTCAAGAAAGATGACATTTTCCTTGCCAGTTATGGTAACGTATGGATAAATAGAATTGTATTTGCATAAGATGTATTCCAATATCAACATGTTGTCTTCCTTTTACCTGTCACCAATCATTGTTCATATATTTCTGATTTGACAATAAACATACAAAATGACAGAAAGAACCCAGTGTCGTTGTGGCTTGAATGGTGGTGGAGGGGAATAGTCCTACAGTTTATTTACCTTTTGTGAATGTCACCATATTGTGTGAAATAAATATTCTGAAAATGTGGTCTTAATTGCTAGTATAATTTATCGGTTTTGTTTTGGAGACCAGAACACCCACATCTAATGAACCCATAGCCATAATAACAGTGTTTGATCTTTAATCTCAATCATTAATCTTTCAACAATTTGCAAAGTGGATGTACAGCACAGTAGCACCAGGATGTGTTACATAATATTGTTTAATTCGTCCTTCCCTTCATGTTATTATGGAATTGGCTTATTTGTATGTGGTCCCCTCTGCTGGAATGTGACAGGCAGAGGTCTGCCTATACACTGTCCCATCTGGAGATAGGGAAAACTCCACTTCTCAACAGAAGAACATCAGCAGAACATCCATTCAGATCCGAATGAGTTGTCTTACTGATAACAAGGGTGGTGAAGAGAAATATAAATTAGGTAACTTCCCAAATACTTTGACAAAAATGAATGTGTTATCATTTGGTGGTCCTACCTTAATGTTCTATATGCTCACACCAAATGTTCTGAAGAGGACAATTTTTTGGACAACAGTCCAATTAGGATTTTACTCGTAAACCAGCTGTTATACAAATGCAAAATACAAAACACTCATAACAAAGTTGCATCTTTAATTTTATATAAAATATGTTAATCCAATATAGTTACATTATTGAACAAAACATTAAGTTACCTATATTTGGCCAGGCCTTTTTGTTTTTGGTTATTTCTTGACACTTCTAGGTTCAGACAACATATTTTATAAAGTTAGAGGTAGGCCTACAGTTGGATTACAGAAGCAGTCAAGAATGAGAATTGCCATTTGTTAGTGTAACATTACCAATATTGTACTTTTCACATCCATATTGGTAATCTCAAGAAAGTACATGTAAGGTACAGTATATAATAACCACAGTAGTGACCGTATGTGCTACAATCCCAAACTCCCAAAACGCATATTTATTTATTTATGTATTATTTATATGAATAAAAAATAAATTCAAGTACACAAAAGTAATGTACAGAAATGTGTTCGATAGGTTGGGCTTATACTAGATCCTCACATTATGAAACAAAATCGCATTAATTGAAGTACAAAAAAAGGATCGTATTAAATAATATTTTTTTTTAAATAAGAGCAATAAGAAAAACAACAAAATAAATATTAATTGTGAAATTAGATAAGAGACCAGAAAGAGGGGGGAAATAGACTACTGCTGTTACATTGTAAGATTGACTAAATAACTCTTATAGCCTACCTGTGTTTGAACACTATTAGGGAGGGGTACATTTCATTTAGATTTTTTTTTAGAGTAGAATCAATACGCCGAGATAGGTGGCGATATTGTGAAATTATCCGCGTTTGTCATGAGGAAACACCACTCTCTCCTCGCTCTCTAACTAATTCTGTCGTTGGTTAGTTTGAAGGCGCGGCGATGTTGTTGAAGGCGCCCGAGAGCAACTGCACCGCTGCTAAGGCGCCTGGAAAGGCGCCTGCTTAACCTGATGTTGTCATTTCCGCCTTAGTTCACGCAGCACCGACTTTTCGTCCATCTCGGACAGTTTCCGATGCAGGCCGACGCAGATATGACGTAAATCGGCTCTAGCCGAACACGCCCGGTGCACTCGTCCGACAATTTCAGTAAGTGTCCCGGAAGTAAAAGCGTAAAAGACATAAAGCATATATGTATATCCTTTTTTTTTTTTCAAAATTGGTGAACTATCCCTTTAAAATGTATTTGTTTTGATGTACGTGAAAGAAAAATGCTTGAGACATGCAACCGAACATCCCAAGGCTATTTTTGTTTTGTGGAAAACTATCCAGGATGACTAATATAGCAGACAGCCACGAGAAAGAGGAAGAGAAGGCCCCAAAACCACTATATTTTTCACCCTCCTCTTTCTTCATACTGACATGTATGATACTGTTTACAGTACGGTGGCCTATGAAGTTCAGTATTATAGTATGTGGACTGTACACCGCAGGACAAATGATGCTTGGTTTCAAAGGAATAAGGCCATGCGATGACATGAAGCTATTGATGACGTGAAGGTATCCCAGACAAAGGTCTGTCTATGGCTGTCCCGTATGCACCTGAATACACACATTTTGAAGTAGCGGCAGTACAGCTAAAAGTAGTCTGTAAATAAAAAAAACGCACCTGCAGGATGTGGTCTAGTCTGATAGACTGCTTGTTTTCCAAAAGCAATGCTTGGTGAGAGCGTTTCCCAGGTCCTGGTTCTTTCATGTTCAACCCTGTAACCTTTTAGGATTCCCCCCGACAGTAAACTGTGGCACACATCTTTCATCGGCCTATCCGTTGTAGATTATATTATGTTTGTGGTCTGTTTTGATCATGTGCACATTTTATTTGCAGCGGACTTCCACCTCAATTTCATACGTTTAGAACTACATGAAACACAAATTAAATTATATCATAAACGCTACACAAACACAAACTGCCATTTTTTTGTGCTAAAGCTAAGAGAAACAACCTACTTGGATATCAGGAGGTCTACACTTGTAATTCATTGGATTCCATGTCAGAAAAAGAATTCAAATGCATTCGATATAAATTTTAAAAAATGCATGTACATAATTAGGTTCCATTTTAAAATTCAGTGCAAAAGCATCATAGTGTAATTAACAAATTGATACATGACAGTAAATAATTCCACACAATGAATTATAGATTATTGAAATGCAAGCATAATATGCACCGTCTGTTCAATTGAGAAAAAAAAGCCCTCTGATTTAGTAATGTGCAAACGTGTGCGTATTCTATAGTTGTGCTCATTTTCTCATGAATCGTTAGCTGCTCTGCTTCGTTTGACAAAACGGTATCAGGACCCTTTAGTTCTTCAGTTCAATTAAGTTTTAATTAACGGATTTTTAAAATATCCATAAAAAATATTCCCTAAAAAGCTATGTTTTCAGTAGGTATGTCAGCCATTTTGCTGTGCTCTCCCCTGTCCCCTATAGTCAGTATTGTTTGATGTTGAAAACAGTGAATAGTAATTAGAGGAAGCAGTCTGTGTCATGTCATAGTGTGGTAGAGTGCCCAGCACTTCCACTACCCTATTTCTACACTGGTGTTCCAGCTTGCTCATTTTTGAAAAGTTAAATTTTATATATATTTTATTAATATTTTCAATATTTGTGTCTTTTTAGTTTGCTTTGGTGTTGCATTTAGATGTAATTCTTTGTAATATTTACCATTATGGAGTTTAAAAAAAAAAAGTCAATCACTCCTTTACAGTGTGTTCTGTGAGCAAGAGAAATACTGGTTGTTTTATTGAAGATCTAATGTGCTCTCAATGAGATGTACAATGGCCTGGAATGCATCCTGCGTTATGGATGACCTCTGGTCACGGGTTCCACCAGAGAGAAGATTTCAGTTGGTAGGTGCCGAACAAGTTGTGGCGGCTTGTCATTATTTGCAGCTCTCATTGTGGATGAGTAGAAACTACATCAACCTCAGGTATTATTGTCATTATTAAAAGTAATATTTTACCATTATAACAGTAAATATGTTTATAGTAAACGTGTAGTTATATTATTTTTCATAGTAAATTAATCTTCTGCTGGTATTCAACAGTGTAGCATTGTTAATTGTATTTACATGTTCTTGTGAGATCGCACTAAGCATACATCTTACATCTTCAAAGATAGCACTAAGCATATTGAAAGAAAATGCATTTTGTGTTTTGTTATTTACTAGAAGGCATTAATTAAGCAACAAATGAATGTCAATGCGTAGTTGTATTCCTTTGGTAGGCATAAATCCTGAACTAATAAGTTCTTATGACGCATTCATAAGCGAAGCAGTTATTTAAATCAAAGCGCACTAAATGAGTGTGCATTTTTCTGTGACGTGGTGCGACCTCCAATTTCAACTGTCCTGGTATGATTAGATTTATCTCTGGTAAATCACATATTACTCAGTCATGAGGACCGCTTTCAGCTCAGCAGATTTGTGTAGTCCTGCTGTGCTTCTCCTCAACCCATGTGCCAGTTCAGAGCATTCCAGAAATGCTGTCATTCTGCATTAAAATGAGCAAAAATGTCATGTTTAAGTTTATACCCTGCAGAGACTTTTCTTTTTGAAAATCAACAAACCATGCAATTTGATCAGGGGTGCCCAAACGTTTGCATACCACCGCACATCCACCCACCCATGCATACTCTGGAAAAAGACCTAACCTTGAGTATGCTTATTATTTCTTACCTTGAATGCCAATAAGTTACTAGGGTTCGGTTGGTGGTTTTTTAAAGGTTAACTTCTCCCCACTCATTTAGCATGCTTCTTCAGAATGCCCCTTCAAAATAACAGAAGTGGCATACAATAATGACATTGAAATCATTTTCAAATAAGTTTCTCTGTGCGTCTTTCCTGACAAATAGCTGCTGGGAACGAAAGATGACTCAAAGTGCCTTTGAATGCAGTTTTATGAAGTATGAAAGTGAAGCAGTGATGTCAACTGAAAGACAGAAACCTCTCCAACCTCTGATAAGTTTCTTCACACCCACATGGACTGAAATCTTCAACCACAAATATTTCTCTCACGCAAGCGGTTCTCTGATGCATAGCATTTCCTGAAAAATATCTACGTTATTTAATTATTTAAAGTTTTAAAAGCAATTCAACGCCAGGCTTGATTTGGATAAAAGCTGCGTGTGCATGTAGAATTATTTTT
The DNA here is from genome assembly GCA_022702515.1 of Ilyophis sp. 1 JC-2022. Lineage (NCBI taxonomy): Eukaryota > Metazoa > Chordata > Actinopteri > Anguilliformes > Synaphobranchidae > Ilyophis > Ilyophis sp. 1 JC-2022. The sequence continues at coordinate 135,115,295 of CM040395.1, forward strand.
AAAAGGAGAAACTCACTGAAGGCTACAGCTGTATTGTCTCTTGAATTCAACAACAGAACAGTGCTATCAAAGCTTCCATTAGCTTGCACCATAAATTGATAATGTGTTCCTATAAAAATATAGCCAGAATTTTAAGATCATCATAATATAATTATTTGGATTGAAATACTGTTGCAGTTCTCATTCACAATATTTTATATTTTAAGCTCCTTGCTGTCAATGACCAATACAACTTAACGACACAAGATCAATAACAACAGAAACAACAATTAAAACAAAATGGGGAAAAGTCGAGCCTCAAAATCGACATCTCCTTGAAGACTACTGTCTGTTCACATCACAGACAGAAGATGACTTTGAAAATCTTGTACAAGGAAGTGGTTATAACCATTTGCTCAGTTTAAACCATTGTGCAGTGACGTGCAAGACGAGAGAGACGGCAGACAACTTCGCTGGAAGAACAGTAAGGTAAGTACCAAATTAAATCAACCTTTCACAAAAAAAATTGCATAGGACATAAAACAGCAATAAATTAAAGCTAAATAAATAAATGAATAAACCGAAAGTGAAAATAAATGAAAGTGAACTCAACTACTTAAACAAATAAGGCCAGAACACTTAGGGCACATTAAACACACTCACATCTGTTGCTAACTATGAATACAGTGTTAAATGCACTTTTTTCCAGGTCAGTTACTCTGGCCAATGCGATTAGCTCCTGGCTGCCTGATCTTCCTAAACAGATGAAAGCACACTGTGATGAAGGAGTTCTCTTTCACGGTCTGGTTAAGTGCCACGGCAGCATGACTCAAAGGTTGGTATGTGCGATGGGCGAGGAGGCTTGCAGAGGATATGCTACTGTGTAGTAGAACAGAAAAAGATTGATAAACTGAACATTTTATGTGTTTTACGGCTTGTATTTATATTCCCCATAGACGTTCATAGCACAAATAGCAATGTTGTTCAATGCAATTCAATTTTATTTGTATTCGGCTTTTTACAGAGACACTGGGGCTCATGTATAAACGGTGCATACGTACAAAAAATATAGCCTACGTATGTTTCCCCACCATCGGAGTAATTCTGAACAGTAAAGTACTTGTCACTTACCACCTACCAGAGCTGGCCTATAGGGTTTTGGTCACCCTAAACAATAATATTGTTTCCCCACCATCGGAGTCGCCAGTTCCCACAGTCTCAAAAATGTGTGTACGCATGAGTTATACTCTGCGTAAATGTGCGCATGTTTTGACGTCAAGTTTGTTTTTATAAATCCCAAATCTGTGGGGAAAGTGGCATACACATTTTATTGTACGTATGCACGTATGTTTATACATGAGTCCCACTGGTACAAAGATGCTTTACAGTGGAAATATAGACTCAGGTTAGGAGTAGTATTAATATTCATCATAATCATAATAATATTAATCACAGCCAATATGGATGCAAATTCACATAGACTGCATGTATGGAGGAGAGTCGTGGAGGCGGAGTTTGTGTGTTGGACTGCTTGGTGACACTGGACATCTCGGGACAGCGGGGGCTATTTTTAATCATGGCTGTATTGCACTTTAATTCACTTGATTGATGTAATGATTCTGTTGGATGTCTTTGTTTGATATGTTTGTTTGTGTGTTGTGGGTTTGCCCCACTGTCTATCAGTCTATGTATTTTTTTGTTGTTGCTGGGGCTACAACTGAAGTTCCCTAGCGGGAAATAAAAGTTATTCTATTCTACACTTTTTTTTAGTTATATACTATGACATCAACACAGATCCTGTATGGGAAGTTATGATGGCCGAAACCAATGCATAGACAGTAGATATATATAGGTAAAAGGTACAAATAAAGCGCAGCTAAATATATAAAAACTTACATGCATATAAAAACGTGTGATCACGGGGCATGCAGGATAACAGGACATCCTCGTTTTATATTTGAAAGCAGAAATTAATTTTGGATTTATCTGTTTTTTTTAAAGATTTGTGGAGAGGTACACCATTCAGTGAACACACTGCTCAGTCTAAGGTATGTACAAGTTTCACAGTGGTTGCTGTGAGAAATTAAATAATTTTCTAGAAGCAAATTTGTTTGATTAGAGATCAAAATTATTATATTTATTCTTTTGTATTCCGTGTACTTATTCAAACCATTTTCAAAATCTGAAAGCTATTTGTTTTTAATCTATCTCTGTGAGACTTGAGAGAACAAAGTTAGTTTTAGTACTATAAGTGTGGTCAAAAGGCATGTGACACAACATCGTAATTGCCTGGTGTAATTTAGCAAATGCCAGAAAAGGTGTCCACACACACGCACGCACACACACAAACAAACACACACACAGAGACTCTCAACACACAAACACATGCTTGTCCTTTTCAGACCAGCTGTGCAAATGATCTCTGCCAAGGAACCTATAGGTATATTTTCTCCAGGGGCCAGAGCCATCCTATTAGAACATTTTTAAATTTTTAAACATTAGTTACCCAAACTTTTAAAGTATAAAGATAATCATCTGTATTACTGGCAGACCCGCCTACCTTAACATTTGCATGTCATTCTGGTGATTGGTGAAATGAAAATGTGAACATACTGCCAGCTCCTCTGTGGTTCAATGCAGGGGTTCCCAACCCCGGTCTTTGGGCTTCCTCGAGTGCAACTCTGGAGAGTCTCTTGAACATGTGTTTTCAGGTTACATGTTTATGTTCTTCCATATTTTAACACAATTTTAACACACACCTTGCTCATCACCATTCGCTGTCTTTGAACTTTTCATTTTCCACAAGTGGCTTAGTTTTAGTACCAGGTCAGGTATCCACACTTAAATCGATTAGAACTCAACTCATTTGTGCTGTGGGTCCATCAATTAATCAATTAAAAGACGTCTTTAAAAAGGGAATCATTTATCACAACTCCTTGCAGAAAATTAAAGCATGACTTGAATCTGGAATATTAATTATTTGTAATCAGAACATCTGTCTTTGGCACTATGTGGCATTAAGAGTGCAAACTATCCCTCATTAGATATTAGGTGTACATTTTTAATAAGAATTAACAACTGCTTGTAGGCCAAGAACTGCAATTACGGTTGGAATGAAAACCAGCATACTCAAGATGGCCCCTGGTCCAGGGTTAAGAACCCCACATGGGACATTAGTGCTAATTCAGCAAATCAATGTGTAATTTGCCTAGAATGTTTAATTGGTTATTCTTACCTGTAAGTAAATCTAATGTAAAGAATAAAGTAATGCTAAGTTGAGGCCATTATAGTAATCATTTATGATACCTTTCCAAATTGGCAAAAAAAGATACAGAGAGGCTACTGACAAATTTTGTATGTACATTTTGCTTCCCAACCTCATTAAAAACCTATGGGAGTAATTCTGAACAGTATAGTACTTGCCACTTACCACCTACCAGAGCTAACCTATAGGGTTTTGATCGCCCTAAACAATAATATTGTTGTGGTCCCAAAGTGTTCCAACATAAATCACACCCACCACTTAACAGCTGAAGGATGGTTGTGGCCCTAATCGACTGCATAGTGTTTATGCCAGCGGCCAGGTCTGAACTGTACACGTTCATTGCACAACTGAAAGTTTTCCAGTGTAATTACTGAATGACAGCGTTTGTGCTGAAGTTAGCTTAGTAATTATCTGACCTTGGCAAGTAAGATAAATTGACAGGCGGGAATAATGATGATAAATAAAGTGAACTTATAGCCGGGAATTGTCTCTCACAGTGTCAAGATGAGCGAGTGCAATCTCACAGATACGGACAACATGATGGGCTCTCTGCGGCTGGTCATCTACATCCCGATCTTTGTGTTCGGGCTCATCCTGAACACCACTGCCCTGGTGGTCTTCTGCTTCCAGATGAAGAAGTGGACCGAGTCCACCATCTACATGACCAACCTGGCGCTGATGGACCAGCTTCTCCTCTTCTCCCTGCCCTTCAGGATGTACTACTACAAGTGGGCTGCTGAGAAGAGGGTCTTCTGCTCCTTCCTGGAGAGCCTGTACTTTGTGAGCATCTACGGTAGCATCTACACCATCACATGCATCAGCATCGACCGCTACATAGGCGTTAGCCACCCTTTCCGTGCCAAACAGCTGCGCTCCCCGCGCAAGGCCCTGCTTGTGTGCGCCACCATCTGGGCGCTGGTGTTCGGGGCCACCGTGCCCGTCTACAGCTTCCACCCCAGCGACGGGGCCAGCTTCCGCTGCTTCCATGGCTTCACGGACAAGGGCTGGAACCCAGCACTCATCGGCTGCTTGGAGGTTTTCGGCTTCCTGCTGCCGGCGGCGGTGCTGGTGGCCTGTTCCGCCCGGGTCGTCCGCGCGCTCCGCCGCTCGAGTCGGAGCAGCCCCAAGAACCAGGCCTGCGTCCAGATCATCTACAGCGGCCTAGTGGCTTTCCTGGTGCCCTTCACGCCCAGCCACCTAGCCATCCTGCTGCAGTTCTTCGTACGGCGAGGCACCATCACCGACTGCAGACTGCAGGCCAGCATCAGCATGTTCGTCCAGATGGCCATGGCCCTGGCCAACGTCACCTGCTGCCTGGACGCCCTCTGTTACTACTTTGTCGCCAAGGAGGTCCGCACCTCGAGTTTCAAGAAGTCCTTCAGGCAGTGGAGAAGAACAATTACCTCTGGCAGTCTAGCAGGAATGGATCCTGAGAACTTGACTGAGCTGGGTACCACACAAAGGATCATGGGAGCAGGAGAGCTTAGTGCGAGTGTCACCCAACACAAACACCCCAACCAGAGCTAAAGAAAGAGCTAAATTAGTTTGGCCCAGTTTAGCAAACAGCCTGAATCTTTTCCTGAGTGTTTCTGGTTTAAAGATGTACCCTATGGTTATAAATGTTGTGGCTGTTTCCTCCTGCAAAACAAACCTATGGTATTTGTGCTGTGGTTTTTGACAGTGCAAACATACTTTTATTGGTTGGTTGGGGTTGCACTTTAGAAGGGAAGGATTTAGCAATTACTCAGTGAAGTACAGTGTTGTCCTGGAAACAGATAGGTCCATTTCTGGCCAAACCAATTGCATGGCCACTGGTGTAACAGCTATAGTTTACTACATTATGTAATAGAAACATGATGAGAGCCTCCACTTATTGTAGCATAATGGAATATAAAATCATTAAAATTGTAGACAAGTCTTCTCTTTGTAATAAAATCATGTTGCTCTACTCATAAAATGCCCAGTTGCAAGTGTAGGCCCATGGAATCACTAGAAAAGTGCCAGTAATCAGTTCAAAAGGGTCACACATAGGATCCCCTGCCCTGTTCATCCAGCTGAGCTGCCACAGATACTACTCAAGCTCCCTGAGTACTGAATAGCCCTGGCAGGTTACATAGCCTGTACAGAGCTCAGGTTTGAGCCTTGGCTATGTCATTAGCGCAGCTATCATGACTGGGAGTCAGCGGTGTCAAATCCAGGTTCAGAAAGTAAAAGTCCTCCACAGTATTGTGTTCTAATCACCGTTGCTAATTAGCACCGTTCTTCAGCCAGGAGGTAGAACTAATTAGTGAAATCAGCTGGCTGAGTTAATGTCACTTATTGTACGTGGCTTTGGATAAAAGCGCCAAATGATTGTAATGTATTGTAATGTAATGCATGGAAGAAACACATGGCAGGACTTTTTGACGCCTGGATTTTACACCTCTGCTGGGAGTTTTGCTATATGGATTTTAGTGTTGAAATCAGTAACTGCTTTGCATGCGAGTGCATTAAAGTGCATGTGATGCAGTTCCAGTGATCCTTGCGTGGGGTGCGGGCGGTTAAATCGGGAGAAGCAATTCCAAACTGGGGAGACAGAAAGTGAATGTCTTTTGAGACCTTGGTACATTACTCTGGTTTTATAGCCACTTAAGTGCACACCCTCACACACCCTCACACACCTGAGCACACGAACACAGATTTTTTTCCACTCGCCATCGCCATCACTCTTTTCACTCGGTTAGGGCTAGTGACACATTTATCTTCAGTAACAACCACAGGCTGTTCACTTTGTTCAGTTTTCAAACAGAAATACGTCATAATAGGTGGCAGCACCACACACTGAACCACACACGCACACGCACACACAAACACACACCACAGACTCATCTACTTGCCCACAGATGAAAGCAAGTCAACAACAAAATGGGTGTCTAATTGGCGGCGCTGAACTACACAGACCTTTCCTCACTTCAAGAGAAGGAGTGAAATATTTCCTCTAAGGTGAGAAATATAAGGTGAAAATTGGAATGGTGAAATATTTCAATGCAACCTTTATCTAAATTCATATGAAAGTGAATTGAATCAGTGGGTAGATTGCTGGTAAGGTGCTTGTAACACCAAAACAAATTACATTCACTTTCTGGAGCACATTGAGCCCCATCATGCTACTTGCCCAGCAGGGGGCTCCAGCGATGTAAAAATCACACCCACAATTATCTATAGATCCTGATGGTCAGGCTTCCAGGAAGCATGCAAACAGTAACCATGGTGATCATGAGTTATCCGTTTTTACTGTTACTGTGGAAACATCTAGCTCCCTGACCTTTCAGTGACCAATGCCAATAACTAAATATATTTTTGTAAGCAAATAGTGTGATTATTCGAGCAAGGAAGAATACATAAGTCCATGAAAAAAATTTCAACCTCTTTTGAAAGAGATGGAGTTAACTGTCGCCATATTTGTTATATTAGCGCCCCCTGCTGGCAAATGTTGTAACTGCGGGACCGTCTCCATTTGACTAAAAAGAGGTCAGCCAGAGCAGAACTGAGAAACTGGGAGATATCGAAGTGGGATTCCATCAGTCACCTGTACTCGGGGATGAGTAGAAAGCCAAAGTGGGAAGCAGGTATGGAATTTAGCTGGGGAAGCCCTATTCTTTGCAAAAAAGCACCATGTGAGCTTTATTGGCATGGCGAGACAGGACCTCAGTTTATTACATTACAGTCATTTAGCAGACAGGCTTCACAATAGACATTTTCCAGAATGAAACAAAAAACCAGAATAAAAAACTGGGATATTATTAAATGCACCCTTAAAAGCCAATCAAGACGAACTCCTGGAGGACAGTGTGCTTCAGAGAAGAATAGTTAAACATAAACACATGATGGTCAGCTTTAAACAAACAAGGAATTATGAAGATTGTGAAGGCTTTTGAAGGTCCTGTAAATGCAATCTGTTCAGGTATCTGAGATGGCATTCTTAAATAGGCTTCTATTCGAGTCCCTGATGTGTTTGTCGCTGAAGACGTCACCGGAAACACATCCTTATTGATTGCTAATGCAAACTTTCCCGCTTGTGTTTCAAAGTAATAGTTCAAGCCCTTCTCTCCGACCCCCAAAACACCATCTCCCTTTTCTCGGAAATGAGGAACTAGCAAGTGGTTAATATTTTTTTAAAATTTTTGAGTATATATATAAACTTTGGAGGAAAAATACTCATCACAAGTGAAGCATCGCTTTATTCTTCTCTGTAGTTTAACCTCTTTGTGACACTTAGGCTATCTGACAGAAAAAGAAAAATGAACAACTCCTCTTCTCTGAATGCAGCATGGGTGAATGTTACCTTAGCCACCGGGTACAGCGTGGTGGTGATCGTGGGGTTACCACTGAATGGGCTGTACCTCTGGATTCTTCCAAAGCGGCACGGGTTGAAGACATCCAACACCGTTTTTATGTTCAACCTCGCACTATCCGACTTTGGGCTGGGCCTGTTTCTGCCTTTGCGCATCTATTATTTCGCAACCGCGACATGGCCATTTGGGGCCGTGGTATGCATTACCTCCAACATGCTGTTCCGTCTCAACATGTACACCAGCACCTTCTTCATCACCTTCATCAGCGTGGATCGACTGCTGGCGGTGGTATTCCCTCTGCGGTCGCGGGTGCTTCGTACTCCTAGGTCTTCTGGAATAGTTTGCGCGGTTACCTGGCTCCTCTTAATCTTGCTCATCATATCAACTGCCATAAAGCGCTTCTCGGACGTGCCCAACTGCTTTGAAAATAATGAGATTGACCACTTGGTTATAATTCCAGCTCTCGTGCTATTAGCTCTCCTGCTTGTCAATGTCGTGTGCTCGGTGATGGTCATGAGGACTCTGCACAGACGTGAGACAGCCTCGGATGAACACCACAACGGCATCATGCTGATTTTCCTGACGAATTTAATCATGTTTGCAATATTTTTTGTGCCGTTAGGTATCGTGCTTACTTTAATATCGGTGCGAGAAATCACAAACGTTACTGTTCTCCAAGGGTCAACGTGTTATGCAACACTCAATTGCTGTATAGATCCATTAATTTATTATTTCGGATTGAAAGCATTCGGGAAGAAAGGAGAGCGTACGGTGGACACTTAGCGAATAAAGGGCAGTGCAGATCCAGTCAAAAGGCACGAGAAAATTGATGTATGCTGTCAGGTATAGAAATACATTTTTGTGTTTACGTGAGATTATTTTATTATTCAAATTGCATTCTTGTGTTTATTGTGTGTGACAGTTTATTGATAGTACTAAAAAAATGTATTGACTCATTTATATAAACTGTATGTCTGTCATTCTTACAGAGGAAATGAAATGCCTGCAGTCTATCAGAGTTTTACTGTATTGTCTAGTATTATTTTAAAATCCATATTGTGGCAAGCAGAGGAACAGTTAATATGTAAAAGCACAACAGGGCACCTTAAATAGTGACAAAGGGGTTACATGAAATGGGGTCGTTTTGTGAAAATGCGCTATATACAGTGCAGTATTTGGACAGTGACAACATTTTTGTTGTTTTGGCTCTGTACTCCAGCACTTTGGATTTGAAATGGAACAGACTTTCAGATTTAATTTGGGGGTTTTTACATCTGTATCGGGTGAGCCGTGTCGTAATTGTAGCCCTGTTTTGTAGTCCCCCCCATTTTAGGGGACGAAAAGTAATTGGACAAATTAACATAAACCTAAAATAAAATTTAAATGAAGTCATCATATTTAATATTTGGTTCCATATCCTTTGCATGCCATGACTCATGTCTGTGATCCAACAACATTAAACAGACTCTTGATATCTTATTTTCAAGTACTCTTACAAGCGATATTGGGGGGGCTCTATGTAGCTCATCAGGACATACAACCTATGAAAAGTCAAGCAGGGAAGTTGATGTCCTGGGCAGGCATGATTTTGAGGAATTGTTCAAGACGTGCCACATGTGACCAGTTTCAACTGACGAACCCAAATGAATCCAGAGCTGAAGTACAGTATGTTTCTTCAGAGTGTGAACCAATGTACAAAGTGAGTTTAATTACTGCTCAGTGTGAGGCTGAATGGGGAGTGTACACACACACACATGCACATCCGTGTAACTTACTCTTCGTTAAGAGTGGACCACCGAGGCTTTGCAGTGCAGCTAAACCGCTGTAGTGCTGGCTTGCCAGTTATATGGCTGGGGAATGATTCATTACACCCTCAGTGTGAGTGTTTAGCTATGATTGCACTTTTGTGTAAGCAATTTTGGATGGCTGTAATTCTGGTGTCTGTCATGTGACAACCTGTGTGGGATTTACCCTTTCGTTTCAAAGTTTTCACTGGTTTTTAGCAGCATAGCAGACCAGCATTCTATGCATAGGGATGAGTCACAGTCTGGGGGTGCCACTGACTCCTTCTCCTCTGGGGGTCCTTGAAGGTACTATAGGGGGTCCCTGGCCAGCTGACATGTGCACCGATTAACTCCTCCCTTCACCTGCCCAACTCCCACCACCCCACTCCCCCCGGTCTGCGATCACAATCTTTTTAACTTATGATGGGGGTCCCCTGGATGCCTTTGAGCCTGGGTGGGGTGGGTCCCTGGACTAAATGACCAAATACGGTATGACTTTCTCCTAAAAGCAGTTTCACCAAACAGTGGAAACTTGCTTTTTTCAGAAGCATTTAGTGTTGCTTCTCTCAGCCCGGCAACGGCGCGAGAAGAGGAAGCGGTGTCAGCGATAGCAGCCTTCACAGAGTCCTTCACCCCTTTTAACGTCGTACTATTAACCTTCTTCACGCACACACTGCTGCTGCACATTTTATCCGCCTCTCATCTCAAGATGGGTCATGTGACCTCTCAGAAATGGCAACAGGAAATGCTGAAAACCGCAAACCATGGAACCTGATGTACCCTTTTTTTTGTTGTTGCAGATTGACTTATAAAAACAATAACGTTACTGTTTGGTGTGAACATGTGAATACGCCTCACCTACATTTCACCTGTGACCTTTGTCCGTGTAATATTTGAGTGGAACTCTATATAATAACCTATATTTGTGGCATATAAATCTAAAAATCTAAAATTGTAGTGTATATATATACATATATATATATACATATACATGATGAAACATTTCTATTGTGATAGGAGTGGTCACTTCAAGGATGACAATGACCCCATCCACAGGGCACGAGGGGTCACTGCATGCTTTGATGAGGATGAAAATTATGTGAATCATATGCTATGGCCTTCGCAGTCACCAGATCTCAACCCACGTGAACGCCAATGGGAGATTTTGAACCGACGTGTGTGTCAGACGGCGCTCTCCACTACCATCATCAAAACACCAAATGAGGGAATTATCTTTTGGAAGAACGGTGTTCCATCCCTCCACTAGAGTTCCAGAGACTAGAATCTCTGCTAGACTAGAAGTAGAATCTATGCCAAGGCACGTAAAGCTGTTCTGGCCCAACGTCCTTACGAAGACATTACATGTTGGTTTTTTCTTTAATTTGTCACCCGTCTGTATATATATGATGGAGATAAATATAAAGGGGACATAGACATTCCGCTTGCCTCGTTATCTGATGACACATCATTAATCACCCATCGGCATCACACACTTAATCCGCTGCCAATAAAGCTGGCAGGTGATTCAGGAATCTATTACTCTCGGTCAACTCGCGGGCGCCATCGACTGAATTACATCACGGCTCATTTCGGCGAAATCGAGGGTGTCCAAATGATGGCCCTAACCCCTAAGCCATGCATTGTGCGTGGCCCTTGATGTGATGTCAGCAATTTCTCATAATGGAGGGCACTCTGTGTGGGGTGTTGGGGCTATGGGTTGAAACAACACTTTTTAGGAGGGCACCATTGGGCGTGAACAGGAATGTGCCAGTTTCCCCACCATCGGAGTAATTCTGAACAGTATAGTACTTGCCACTTACCACCTACCAGAGCTGGCCTATAGGGTTTTGGTCACCCTAAACAATAATATTGTTTCCCCACCATCGGAGTCGCCAGTTCCCACAGTCTCAAAAATGTATGTACGCATGAGTTATACTCTGCGTAAATGTGCACGAGTTTTGACGTCAAGTTTGTTTATAAATCCCAAATCTGTTGGGAAAGTGGCATACACATTTTATTGTACGTATGCACATATGTTTATACATGAGTCCCACTGGTACAAAGATGCTTTACAGTGGAAATATAGACTCAGGTTAGGAGTAGTATTAATATTCATCATAATCATAATAATATTCATCACAGCCAATATGGATGCAAATACACATACACTGCATGTATGGAGGAGAGTCGTGGAGGCGGAGTTTGTGTGTTGGACTGCTTGGTGACACTGGACATCTCGGGACAGCGGGGGCTATTTTTAATCATGGCTGTATTGCACTTTAATTCACTTGATTGATGTAATGATTCTGTTGGATGTCTTTGTTTGATATGTTTGTTTGTGTGTTGTGGGTTTGCCCCACTGTTTATCAGTCTATGTATTTTTTTGTTGTTGCTGGGGCTACAACTGAAGTTCCCTAGCGGGAAATAAAAGTTATTTTATTCTATTCTATTCTACACTTTTTTTTTAGTTATATACTATGACATCAACACAGATCCTGTATGGGAAGTTATGATGGCCGAAACCAATGCATAGACAGTAGATATATATAGGTACAAGGTACAAATAAAGCGCAGCTAAATATATAAAAACTTACATGCATATAAAAACGTGTGATCACGGGGCATGCAGGATAAGAGGACATTCTTGTTTTATATTTGGAAGCAGAAATTAATTTTTGATTTATCTGTTTTTTTTTAAAGATTTGTGGAGAGGTACACCATTCAGTGAACACACTGCTCAGTCTAAGGTATGTATGTACAAGCTAAACATTAGCTACCCAAACTTTTTAAGTATAAAGATAATCATCTGTATTACTGACAGACCCGCCTACCTTAACATTTGCATGTCATTCTGTCATTGGTGAAATGAAAATGTGAACATTTGTGGTTCAATGCAAGGGTTCCCAACCCCGGTCTTTGGGCTTCCTCGAGTATGCTGCTTTTTTCTCCAGCCAGACTCTGGAGAGTCTCTTGAACATGTGTTTTTATGTTCTTCCATATTTTAACACAATTTTAACACACACCTTGCTCATCACCATTCGCTGTCTTTGAACTTTTCATTTTCCACAAGTGGCTTAGTTTTAGTACCAGGTCAGGTATCCACACTTAAATCGATTAGAACTCAACTCATTTGTGCTGTGGGTCCATCAATTAATCAATTAAAAGACGTCTTTAAAAAGGGAATCATTTATCACAGCTCCTTGCAGAAAATTAAAGCATGACTTGACTCATTAAAAGTCTTTTAAATAATCTGGAATATTAATTATTTGTAATCAGAACATCTGTTTTTGGCACTATGTGGCATTAAGAGTGCAAACTATCCTTCATTAGATATTAGGTGTACATTTTTAATAACAATTAACTAACAACTGCTTGTAGGCCAAGAACTGCAATTACGGTTGGAATGAAAACCAGCATACTCAAGATGGCCCCTGGTCCAGGGTTAAGGACCCCACATGAGACATTAGTGCTAATTCAGCAAATCAATGTGTAATTTGCCTAGAATGTTTAATTGGTTATTCTTACCTGTAAGTAAATCTAATGTAAATAATAAAATAATGCTAAGTTGAGGCCATTATAGTAATCATTTATGATACCTTTACAAATTGGCAAAGAAAGATACAGAGAGGCTACTGACAAATTTTGGTATGTACATTTTGCTTCCCAACCTCATTAAAAACCTATGGGAGTAATTCTGAACAGTATAGTACTTGCCACTTACCACCTACCAGAGCTGGCCTATAGGGTTTTGATCGCCCTAAACAATAATATTGTTGTGGTCCCAAAGTGTTCCAACATAAATCACACCCACCGCTTAACAGCTGAAGGATGGTTGTGGCCCTAATCGACTGCATAGTGTTTATGCCAGCGGCCAGGTCTGAACTGTACACTTTCATTGCACAACTGAAAGTTTTCCAGTGTAATTACTGAATGACAGCGTTTGTGCTGAAGTTAGCTTAGTAATTATCTGACCTTGGCAAGTAAGAGAAATTGACAGGCGGGAATAATGATGATAAATAAAGTGAACTTATAGCCGGGAATTGTCTCTCACAGTGTGAAGATGAGCGAGTGCAATCTCACAGATACGGACAACATGATGGGCTCTCTGCGGCTGGTCATCTACATCCCGATCTTTGTGTTCGGGCTCATCCTGAACACCACTGCCCTGGTGGTCTTCTGCTTCCAGATGAAGAAGTGGACCGAGTCCACCATCTACATGACCAACCTGGCGCTGATGGACCAGCTTCTCCTCTTCTCCCTGCCCTTCAGGATGTACTACTACAAGTGGGCTGCTGAGAAGAGGGTCTTCTGCTCCTTCCTGGAGAGCCTGTACTTTGTGAGCATCTACGGTAGCATCTACACCATCACATGCATCAGCATCGACCGCTACATAGGCGTTAGCCACCCTTTCCGTGCCAAACAGCTGCGCTCCCCGCGCAAGGCCCTGCTTGTGTGCGCCACCATCTGGGCGCTGGTGTTCGGGGCCACCGTGCCCGTCTACAGCTTCCACCCCAGCGACGGGGCCAGCTTCCGCTGCTTCCATGGCTTCACGGACAAGGGCTGGAACCCAGCACTCATCGGCTGCTTGGAGGTTTTCGGCTTCCTGCTGCCGGCGGCGGTGCTGGTGGCCTGTTCCGCCCGGGTCGTCCGCGCGCTCCGCCGCTCGAGTCGGAGCAGCCCCAAGAACCAGGCCTGCGTCCAGATCATCTACAGCGGCCTAGTGGCTTTCCTGGTGCCCTTCACGCCCAGCCACCTAGCCATCCTGCTGCAGTTCTTCGTACGGCGAGGCACCATCACCGACTGCAGACTGCAGGCCAGCATCAGCATGTTCGTCCAGATGGCCATGGCCCTGGCCAACGTCACCTGCTGCCTGGACGCCCTCTGTTACTACTTTGTCGCCAAGGAGGTCCGCACCTCCAGTTTCAAGAAGTCCTTCAGGCAGTGGAGAAGAACAATTACCTCTGGCAGTCTAGCAGGAATGGATCCTGAGAACTTGACTGAGCTGGGTACCACACAAAGGATCATGGGAGCAGGAGAGCTTAGTGCGAGTGTCACCCAACACAAACACCCCAACCAGAGCTAAAGAAAGAGCTAAATTAGTTTGGCCCAGTTTAGCAAACAGCCTGAATCTTTTCCTGAGTGTTTCTGGTTTAAAGATGTACCCTATGGTTATAAATGTTGTGGCTGTTTCCTCCTGCAAAACAAACCTATGGTATTTGTGCTGTGGTTTTTGACAGTGCAAACATACTTTTATTGGTTGGTTGGGGTTGCACTTTAGAAGGGAAGGATTTAGCAATTACTCAGTGAAGTACAGTGTTGTCCTGGAAACAGATAGGTCCATTTCTGGCCAAACCAATTGCATGGCCACTGGTGTAACAGCTATAGTTTACTACATTATGTAATAGAAACATGATGAGAGCCTCCACTTATTGTAGCATAATGGAATATAAAATCATTAAAATTGTAGACAAGTCTTCTCTTTGTAATAAAATCATGTTGCTCTACTCATAAAATGCCCAGTTGCAAGTGTAGGCCCATGGAATCACTAGAAAAGTGCCAGTAATCAGTTCAAAAGGGTCACACATAGGATCCCCTGCCCTGTTCATCCAGCTGAGCTGCCACAGATACTACTCAAGCTCCCTGAGTACTGAATAGCCCTGGCAGGTTACATAGCCTGTACATAGCTCAGGTTTGAGCCTTGGCTATGTCATTAGCGCAGCTATGATGACTGGGAGTCAGTGGTGTAAAATCCAGGTTCAGAAAGTAAAAGTCCTCCACAGTATTGTGTTCTAATCACCGTTGCTAATTAGCACCGTTCTTCAGCCAGGAGGTAGAACTAATTAGTGAAATCAGCTGGCTGAGTTAATGTCACTTATTGTACGTGGCTTTGGATAAAAGCGCCAAATGATTGTAATGTATTGTAATGTAATGGATGGAAGAAACACATGGCAGGACTTTTTGACGCCTGGATTTTACACCTCTGCTGGGAGTTTTACTATATGGATTTTAGTGTTGAAAACAGTAACTGCTTGCATGCAAGAGCATTAAGGTGCATGTGATGCAGTTCCAGTGATCCTTGCGTGGGGTGCGGGCGGCTAAATCGGGAGAAGCAATTCCAAACTGGGGAGACAGAAAGTGAATGTCTTTTGAGACCTTGGTACATTACTCTGGTTTTATAGCCCCTTCAGTGCACACCCTCACACACCTGAGCACACGAACACAGATTTTTTTCCACTCGCCATCGCCATCACTCTTTTCACTCGGTTAGGGCTAGTGACACATTTATCTTCAGTAACAACCACAGGCTGTTCACTTTGTTCAGTTTTCAAACAGAAATACGTCATAATAGGTGGCAGCACCACACACTGAACCACACACGCACACGCACACACAAACACACACCACAGACTCATCTACTTGCCCACAGATGAAAGCAAGTCAACAACAAAATGGGTGTCTAATTGGCGGCGCTGAACTACACAGACCTTTCCTCACTTCAAGAGAAGGAGTGAAATATTTCCTCTAAGGTGAGAAATATAAGGTGAAAATTGGAATGGTGAAATATTTCAATGCAACCTTTATCTAAATTCATATGAAAGTGAATTGAATCAGTGGGTAGATTGCTGGTAAGGTGCTTGTAACACCAAAACAAATTACATTCACTTTCTGGAGCACATTGAGCCCCATCATGCTACTTGCCCAGCAGGGGGCTCCAGCGATGTAAAAATCACACCCACAATTATCTATAGATCCTGATGGTCAGGCTTCCAGGAAGCATGCAAACAGTAACCATGGTGATCATGAGTTATCCGTTTTTACTGTTACTGTGGAAACATCTAGCTCCCTGATCTTTCAGTGACCAATGCCAATAACTAAATATATTTTTGTAAGCAAATAGTGTGATTATTCGAGCAAGGAAGAATACATAAGTCCATGAAAAAAATTTCAACCTCTTTTGAAAGAGATGGAGTTAACTGTCGCCATATTTGTTATATTAGCGCCCCCTGCTGGCAAATGTTGTAACTGCGGGACCGTCTCCATTTGACTAAAAAGAGGTCAGCCAGAGCAGAACTGAGAAACTGGGAGATATCGAAGTGGGATTCCATCAGTCACCTGTACTCGGGGATGAGTAGAAAGCCAAAGTGGGAAGCAGGTATGGAATTTAGCTGGGGAAGCCCTATTCTTTGCAAAAAAGCACCATGTGAGCTTTATTGACATGGCGAGACAGGACCTCAGTTTATTACATTACAGTCATTTAGCAGACAGGCTTCACAATAGACATTTTCCAGAATGAAACAAAAAACCAGAATAAAAAACTGGGATATTATTAAATGCACCCTTAAAAGCCAATCAAGACGAACTCCTGGAGGACAGTGTGCTTCAGAGAAGAATAGTTAAACATAAACACATGATGGTCAGCTTTAAACAAACAAGGAATTATGAAGATTGTGAAGGCTTTTGAAGGTCCTGTAAATGCAATCTGTTCAGGTATCTGAGATGGCATTCTTAAATAGGCTTCTATTCGAGTCCCTGATGTGTTTTTCGCTGAAGACGTCACCGGAAACACATCCTTATTGATTGCTAATGCAAACTTTCCCGCTTGTGTTTCAAAGTAATAGTTCAAGCCCTTCTCTCCGACCCCCAAAACACCATCTCCCTTTTCTCGGAAATGAGGAACTAGCAAGTGGTTAATATTTTTTTAAAATTTTTGAGTATATATATAAACTTTGGAGGAAAAATACTCATCACAAGTGAAGCATCGCTTTATTCTTCTCTGTAGTTTAACCTCTTTGTGACACTTAGGCTATCTGACAGAAAAAGAAAAATGAACAACTCCTCTTCTCTGAATGCAGCATGGGTGAATGTTACCTTAGCCACCGGGTACAGCGTGGTGGTGATCGTGGGGTTACCACTGAATGGGCTGTACCTCTGGATTCTTCCAAAGCGGCACGGGTTGAAGACATCCAACACCGTTTTTATGTTCAACCTCGCACTATCCGACTTTGCGCTGGGCCTGTTTCTGCCTTTGCGCATCTATTATTTCGCAACCGCGACATGGCCATTTGGGGCCGTGGTATGCATTACCTCCAACATGCTGTTCCGTCTCAACATGTACACCAGCACCTTCTTCATCACCTTCATCAGCGTGGATCGACTGCTGGCGGTGGTATTCCCTCTGCGGTCGCGGGTGCTTCGTACTCCTAGGTCTTCTGGAATAGTTTGCGCGGTTACCTGGCTCCTCTTAATCTTGCTCATCATATCAACTGCCATAAAGCGCTTCTCGGACGTGCCCAACTGCTTTGAAAATAATGAGATTGACCACTTGGTTATAATTCCAGCTCTCGTGCTATTAGCTCTCCTGCTTGTCAATGTCGTGTGCTCGGTGATGGTCATGAGGACTCTGCACAGACGTGAGACAGCCTCGGATGAACACCACAACGGCATCATGCTGATTTTCCTGACGAATTTAATCATGTTTGCAATATTTTTTGTGCCGTTAGGTATCGTGCTTACTTTAATATCGGTGCGAGAAATCACAAACGTTACTGTTCTCCAAGGGTCAACGTGTTATGCAACACTCAATTGCTGTATAGATCCATTAATTTATTATTTCGGATTGAAAGCATTCGGGAAGAAAGGAGAGCGTACGGTGGACACTTAGCGAATAAAGGGCAGTGCAGATCCAGTCAAAAGGCACGAGGAAATTGATGTATGCTGTCAGGTATAGAAATACATTTTTGTGTTTACGTGAGATTATTTTATTATTCAAATTGCATTCTTGTGTTTATTGTGTGTGACAGTTTATTGATAGTACTAAAAAAATGTATTGACTCATTTATATAAACTGTATGTCTGTCATTCTTACAGAGGAAATGAAATGCCTGCAGTCTATCAGAGTTTTACTGTATTGTCTAGTATCATTTTAAAATCCATATTGTGGCAAGCAGAGGAACAGTTAATATGTAAAAGCACAACAGGGCACCTTAAATAGTGACAAAGGGGTTACATGAAATGGGGTCGTTTTGTGAAAATGCGCTATATACAGTGCAGTATTTGGACAGTGACAACATTTTTGTTGTTTTGGCTCTGTACTCCAGCACTTTGGATTTGAAATGGAACAGACTTTCAGATTTAATTTGGGGGTTTTTACATCCGTATCGGGTGAGCCGTGTCGTAATTGTAGCCCTGTTTTGTAGTCCCCCCATTTTAGGGGACGAAAAGTAATTGGACAAATTAACATAAGCCTAAAATAAAATTTAAATGAAGTCATCATATTTAATATTTGGTTCCATATCCTTTGCATGCCATGACTCATGTCTGTGATCCAACAACATTAAACAGACTCTTGATATCTTATTTTCAAGTACTCTTACAAGCGATATTGGGGGGGGGGGGGCTTTATGTAGCTCATCAGGACATACAACCTATGAAAAGTCAAGCAGGGAAGTTGATGTCCTGGGCAGGCATGATTTTGAGGAATTGTTCAAGACGTGCCACACGTGACCAGTTTCAACTGACGAACCCAAATGAATCCAGAGCTGAAGTACAGTATGTTTCTTCAGAGTGTGAACCAATGTACAAAGTGAGTTTAATTACTGCGCAGTGTGAGGCTGAATGGGGAGTGTACACACACACACACACACATGCACATCCGTGTAACTTACTCTTCGTTAAGAGTGGACCACCGAGGCTTTGCAGTGCAGCTAAACCGCTGTAGTGCTGGCTTGCCAGTTATATGGCTGGGGAATGATTCATTACACCCTCAGTGTGAGTGTTTAGCTATGATTGCACTTTCGTGTAAGCAATTTTGGATGGCTGTAATTCTGGTGTCTGTCATGTGACAACCTGTGTGGGATTTACCCTTTCGTTTCAAAGTTTTCACTGGTTTTTAGCAGCATAGCAGACCAGCATTCTATACATAGGGATGAGTCACAGTCTGGGGGTGCCACTGACTCCTTCTCCTCTGGGGGTCCTTGAAGGTACTATAGGGGGTCCCTGGCCAGCTGACATGTGCACCGATTAACTCCTCCCTTCACCTGCCCAACTCCCACCACCCCACTCCCCCCGGTCTGCGATCACAATCTTTTTAACTTATGATGGGGGTCCCCTGGATGCCTTTGAGCCTGGGTGGGGTGGGTCCCTGGACTAAATGACCAAATACGGTATGACTTTCTCCTAAAAGCAGTTTCACCAAACAGTGGAAACTTTCTTTTTTCAGAAGCATTTAGTGTTGCTTCTCTCAGCCCGGCAACGGCGCGAGAAGAGGAAGCGGTGTCAGCGATAGCAGCCTTCACAGAGTCCTTCACCCCTTTTAACGTCGTACTATTAACCTTCTTCACGCACACACTGCTGCTGCACATTTTATCCGCCTCTCATCTCAAGATGGGTCATGTGACCTCTCAGAAATGGCAACAGGAAATGCTGAAAACCGCAAACCATGGAACCTGATGTACCCTTTTTTTTGTTGTTGCAGATTGACTTATAAAAAAAAATAACGTTACTGTTTGGTGTGAACATGTGAATACGCCTCACCTACATTTCACCTGTGACCTTTGTCCGTGTAATATTTGAGTGGAACTCTATATAATAACCTATATTTGTGGCATATAAATCTAAAAATCTAAAATTGTAGTGTATATATATACATATATATATATATATACATATACATGATGAAACATTTCTATTGTGATAGGAGTGGTCACTTCAAGGATGACAATGACCCCATCCACAGGGCACGAGGGGTCACTGCATGCTTTGATGAGGATGAAAATGATGTGAATCATATGCTATGGCCTTCGCAGTCACCAGATCTCAACCCACGTGAACGCCTATGGGAGATTTTGAACCAACGTGTGTTTGTAAGACGGCGCTCTCCACCACCATCATCAAAACACCAAATGAGGGAATTATCTTTTGGAAGAACGGTGTTCCATCCCTCCACTAGAGTTCCAGAGACTAGAATCTCTGCTAGACTAGAAGTAGAATCTATGCCAAGGCACGTAAAGCTGTTCTGGCCCAACGTCCTTACGAAGACATTACATGTTGGTTTTTTCTTTAATTTGTCACCCGTCTGTATATATATGATGGAGATAAATATAAAGGGGACATAGACATTCCGCTTGCCTCGTTATCTGATGACACATCATTAATCACCCATCGGCATCACACACTTAATCCGCTGCCAATAAAGCTGGCAGGTGATTCAGGAATCTATTACTCTCGGTCAACTCGCGGGCGCCATCGACTGAATTACATCACGGCTCATTTCGGCGAAATCGAGGGTGTCCAAATGATGGCCCTAACCCCTAAGCCATGCATTGTGCGTGGCCCTTGATGTGATGTCAGCAATTTCTCATAATGGAGGGCACTCTGTGTGGGGTGTTGGGGCTATGGGTTGAAACAACACTTTTTAGGAGGGCACCATTGGGCGTGAACAGGAATGTGCCAGTTTCCCCACCATCGGAGTAATTCTGAACAGTATAGTACTTGCCACTTACCACCTACCAGAGCTGGCCTATAGGGTTTTGGTCACCCTAAACAATAATATTGTTTCCCCACCATCGGAGTCGCCAGTTCCCACAGTCTCAAAAATGTATGTACGCATGAGTTATACTCTGCGTAAATGTGCACGAGTTTTGACGTCAAGTTTGTTTATAAATCCCAAATCTGTTGGGAAAGTGGCATACACATTTTATTGTACGTATGCACATATGTTTATACATGAGTCCCACTGGTACAAAGATGCTTTACAGTGGAAATATAGACTCAGGTTAGGAGTAGTATTAATATTCATCATAATCATAATAATATTCATCACAGCCAATATGGATGCAAATACACATACACTGCATGTATGGAGGAGAGTCGTGGAGGCGGAGTTTGTGTGTTGGACTGCTTGGTGACACTGGACATCTCGGGACAGCGGGGGCTATTTTTAATCATGGCTGTATTGCACTTTAATTCACTTGATTGATGTAATGATTCTGTTGGATGTCTTTGTTTGATATGTTTGTTTGTGTGTTGTGGGTTTGCCCCACTGTTTATCAGTCTATGTATTTTTTTGTTGTTGCTGGGGCTACAACTGAAGTTCCCTAGCGGGAAATAAAAGTTATTTTATTCTATTCTATTCTACACTTTTTTTTTAGTTATATACTATGACATCAACACAGATCCTGTATGGGAAGTTATGATGGCCGAAACCAATGCATAGACAGTAGATATATATAGGTACAAGGTACAAATAAAGCGCAGCTAAATATATAAAAACTTACATGCATATAAAAACGTGTGATCACGGGGCATGCAGGATAAGAGGACATTCTTGTTTTATATTTGGAAGCAGAAATTAATTTTTGATTTATCTGTTTTTTTTTAAAGATTTGTGGAGAGGTACACCATTCAGTGAACACACTGCTCAGTCTAAGGTATGTATGTACAAGCTAAACATTAGCTACCCAAACTTTTTAAGTATAAAGATAATCATCTGTATTACTGACAGACCCGCCTACCTTAACATTTGCATGTCATTCTGTCATTGGTGAAATGAAAATGTGAACATTTGTGGTTCAATGCAAGGGTTCCCAACCCCGGTCTTTGGGCTTCCTCGAGTATGCTGCTTTTTTCTCCAGCCAGACTCTGGAGAGTCTCTTGAACATGTGTTTTTATGTTCTTCCATATTTTAACACAATTTTAACACACACCTTGCTCATCACCATTCGCTGTCTTTGAACTTTTCATTTTCCACAAGTGGCTTAGTTTTAGTACCAGGTCAGGTATCCACACTTAAATCGATTAGAACTAAACTCATTTGTGCTGTGGGTCCATCAATTAATCAATTAAAAGACGTCTTTAAAAAGGGAATCATTTATCACAGCTCCTTGCAGAAAATTAAAGCATGACTTGACTCATTAAAAGTCTTTTAAATAATCTGGAATATTAATTATTTGTAATCAGAACATCTGTTTTTGGCACTATGTGGCATTAAGAGTGCAAACTATCCTTCATTAGATATTAGGTGTACATTTTTAATAACAATTAACTAACAACTGCTTGTAGGCCAAGAACTGCAATTACGGTTGGAATGAAAACCAGCATACTCAAGATGGCCCCTGGTCCAGGGTTAAGGACCCCACATGAGACATTAGTGCTAATTCAGCAAATCAATGTGTAATTTGCCTAGAATGTTTAATTGGTTATTCTTACCTGTAAGTAAATCTAATGTAAATAATAAAATAATGCTAAGTTGAGGCCATTATAGTAATCATTTATGATACCTTTACAAATTGGCAAAGAAAGATACAGAGAGGCTACTGACAAATTTTGGTATGTACATTTTGCTTCCCAACCTCATTAAAAACCTATGGGAGTAATTCTGAACAGTATAGTACTTGCCACTTACCACCTACCAGAGCTGGCCTATAGGGTTTTGATCGCCCTAAACAATAATATTGTTGTGGTCCCAAAGTGTTCCAACATAAATCACACCCACCGCTTAACAGCTGAAGGATGGTTGTGGCCCTAATCGACTGCATAGTGTTTATGCCAGCGGCCAGGTCTGAACTGTACACTTTCATTGCACAACTGAAAGTTTTCCAGTGTAATTACTGAATGACAGCGTTTGTGCTGAAGTTAGCTTAGTAATTATCTGACCTTGGCAAGTAAGAGAAATTGACAGGCGGGAATAATGATGATAAATAAAGTGAACTTATAGCCGGGAATTGTCTCTCACAGTGTGAAGATGAGCGAGTGCAATCTCACAGATACGGACAACATGATGGGCTCTCTGCGGCTGGTCATCTACATCCCGATCTTTGTGTTCGGGCTCATCCTGAACACCACTGCCCTGGTGGTCTTCTGCTTCCAGATGAAGAAGTGGACCGAGTCCACCATCTACATGACCAACCTGGCGCTGATGGACCAGCTTCTCCTCTTCTCCCTGCCCTTCAGGATGTACTACTACAAGTGGGCTGCTGAGAAGAGGGTCTTCTGCTCCTTCCTGGAGAGCCTGTACTTTGTGAGCATCTACGGTAGCATCTACACCATCACATGCATCAGCATCGACCGCTACATAGGCGTTAGCCACCCTTTCCGTGCCAAACAGCTGCGCTCCCCGCGCAAGGCCCTGCTTGTGTGCGCCACCATCTGGGCGCTGGTGTTCGGGGCCACCGTGCCCGTCTACAGCTTCCACCCCAGCGACGGGGCCAGCTTCCGCTGCTTCCATGGCTTCACGGACAAGGGCTGGAACCCAGCACTCATCGGCTGCTTGGAGGTTTTCGGCTTCCTGCTGCCGGCGGCGGTGCTCGTGGCCTGTTCCGCCCGGGTCGTCCGCGCGCTCCGCCGCTCGAGTCGGAGCAGCCCCAAGAACCAGGCCTGCGTCCAGATCATCTACAGCGGCCTAGTGGCTTTCCTGGTGCCCTTCACGCCCAGCCACCTAGCCATCCTGCTGCAGTTCTTCGTACGGCGAGGCACCATCACCGACTGCAGACTGCAGGCCAGCATCAGCATGTTCGTCCAGATGGCCATGGCCCTGGCCAACGTCACCTGCTGCCTGGACGCCCTCTGTTACTACTTTGTCGCCAAGGAGGTCCGCACCTCGAGTTTCAAGAAGTCCTTCAGGCAGTGGAGAAGAACAATTACCTCTGGCAGTCTAGCAGGAATGGATCCTGAGAACTTGACTGAGCTGGGTACCACACAAAGGATCATGGGAGCAGGAGAGCTTAGTGCGAGTGTCACCCAACACAAACACCCCAACCAGAGCTAAAGAAAGAGCTAAATTAGTTTGGCCCAGTTTAGCAAACAGCCTGAATCTTTTCCTGAGTGTTTCTGGTTTAAAGATGTACCCTATGGTTATAAATGTTGTGGCTGTTTCCTCCTGCAAAACAAACCTATGGTATTTGTGCTGTGGTTTTTGACAGTGCAAACATACTTTTATTGGTTGGTTGGGGTTGCACTTTAGAAGGGAAGGATTTAGCAATTACTCAGTGAAGTACAGTGTTGTCCTGGAAACAGATAGGTCCATTTCTGGCCAAACCAATTGCATGGCCACTGGTGTAACAGCTATAGTTTACTACATTATGTAATAGAAACATGATGAGAGCCTCCACTTATTGTAGCATAATGGAATATAAAATCATTAAAATTGTAGACAAGTCTTCTCTTTGTAATAAAATCATGTTGCTCTACTCATAAAATGCCCAGTTGCAAGTGTAGGCCCATGGAATCACTAGAAAAGTGCCAGTAATCAGTTCAAAAGGGTCACACATAGGATCCCCTGCCCTGTTCATCCAGCTGAGCTGCCACAGATACTACTCAAGCTCCCTGAGTACTGAATAGCCCTGGCAGGTTACATAGCCTGTACATAGCTCAGGTTTGAGCCTTGGCTATGTCATTAGCGCAGCTATGATGACTGGGAGTCAGTGGTGTAAAATCCAGGTTCAGAAAGTAAAAGTCCTCCACAGTATTGTGTTCTAATCACCGTTGCTAATTAGCACCGTTCTTCAGCCAGGAGGTAGAACTAATTAGTGAAATCAGCTGGCTGAGTTAATGTCACTTATTGTACGTGGCTTTGGATAAAAGCGCCAAATGATTGTAATGTATTGTAATGTAATGGATGGAAGAAACACATGGCAGGACTTTTTGACGCCTGGATTTTACACCTCTGCTGGGAGTTTTACTATATGGATTTTAGTGTTGAAAACAGTAACTGCTTGCATGCAAGAGCATTAAGGTGCATGTGATGCAGTTCCAGTGATCCTTGCGTGGGGTGCGGGCGGCTAAATCGGGAGAAGCAATTCCAAACTGGGGAGACAGAAAGTGAATGTCTTTTGAGACCTTGGTACATTACTCTGGTTTTATAGCCCCTTCAGTGCACACCCTCACACACCCTCACACACCTGAGCACACGAACACAGATTTTTTTCCACTCGCCATCGCCATCACTCTTTTCACTCGGTTAGGGCTAGTGACACATTTATCTTCAGTAACAACCACAGGCTGTTCACTTTGTTCAGTTTTCAAACAGAAATACGTCATAATAGGTGGCAGCACCACACACTGAACCACACACGCACACGCACACACAAACACACACCACAGACTCATCTACTTGCCCACAGATGAAAGCAAGTCAACAACAAAATGGGTGTCTAATTGGCGGCGCTGAACTACACAGACCTTTCCTCACTTCAAGAGAAGGAGTGAAATATTTCCTCTAAGGTGAGAAATATAAGGTGAAAATTGGAATGGTGAAATATTTCAATGCAACCTTTATCTAAATTCATATGAAAGTGAATTGAATCAGTGGGTAGATTGCTGGTAAGGTGCTTGTAACACCAAAACAAATTACATTCACTTTCTGGAGCACATTGAGCCCCATCATGCTACTTGCCCAGCAGGGGGCTCCAGCGATGTAAAAATCACACCCACAATTATCTATAGATCCTGATGGTCAGGCTTCCAGGAAGCATGCAAACAGTAACCATGGTGATCATGAGTTATCCGTTTTTACTGTTACTGTGGAAACATCTAGCTCCCTGATCTTTCAGTGACCAATGCCAATAACTAAATATATTTTTGTAAGCAAATAGTGTGATTATTCGAGCAAGGAAGAATACATAAGTCCATGAAAAAAATTTCAACCTCTTTTGAAAGAGATGGAGTTAACTGTCGCCATATTTGTTATATTAGCGCCCCCTGCTGGCAAATGTTGTAACTGCGGGACCGTCTCCATTTGACTAAAAAGAGGTCAGCCAGAGCAGAACTGAGAAACTGGGAGATATCGAAGTTGGATTCCATCAGTCACCTGTACTCGGGGATGAGTAGAAAGCCAAAGTGGGAAGCAGGTATGGAATTTAGCTGGGGAAGCCCTATTCTTTGCAAAAAAGCACCATGTGAGCTTTATTGACATGGCGAGACAGGACCTCAGTTTATTACATTACAGTCATTTAGCAGACAGGCTTCACAATAGACATTTTCCAGAATGAAACAAAAAACCAGAATAAAAAACTGGGATATTATTAAATGCACCCTTAAAAGCCAATCAAGACGAACTCCTGGAGGACAGTGTGCTTCAGAGAAGAATAGTTAAACATAAACACATGATGGTCAGCTTTAAACAAACAAGGAATTATGAAGATTGTGAAGGATTTTGAAGGTCCTGTAAATGCAATCTGTTCAGGTATCTGAGATGGCATTCTTAAATAGGCTTCTATTCGAGTCCCTGATGTGTTTGTTTGTCGCTGAAGACGTCACCGGAAACACATCCTTATTGATTGCTAATGCAAACTTTCCCGCTTGTGTTTCAAAGTAATAGTTCAAGCCCTTCTCTCCGACCCCCAAAACACCATCTCCCTTTTCTCGGAAATGAGGAACTAGCAAGTGGTTAATCTTTTTTTAAAATTTTTGAGTATATATATAAACTTTGGAGGAAAAATACTCATCACAAGTGAAGCATCGCTTTATTCTTCTCTGTAGTTTAACCTCTTTGTGACACTTAGGCTATCTGACAGAAAAAGAAAAATGAACAACTCCTCTTCTCTGAATGCAGCATGGGTGAATGTTACCTTAGCCACCGGGTACAGCGTGGTGGTGATCGTGGGGTTACCACTGAATGGGCTGTACCTCTGGATTCTTCCAAAGCGGCACGGGTTGAAGACATCCAACACCGTTTTTATGTTCAACCTCGCACTATCCGACTTTGCGCTGGGCCTGTTTCTGCCTTTGCGCATCTATTATTTCGCAACAGCGACATGGCCATTTGGGGCCGTGGTATGCATTACCTCCAACATGCTGTTCCGTCTCAACATGTACACCAGCACCTTCTTCATCACCTTCATCAGCGTGGATCGACTGCTGGCGGTGGTATTCCCTCTGCGGTCGCGGGTGCTTCGTACTCCTAGGTCTTCTGGAATAGTTTGCGCGGTTACCTGGCTCCTCTTAATCTTGCTCATCATATCAACTGCCATAAAGCGCTTCTCGGACGTGCCCAACTGCTTTGAAAATAATGAGATTGACCACTTGGTTATAATTCCAGCTCTCGTGCTATTAGCTCTCCTGCTTGTCAATGTCGTGTGCTCGGTGATGGTCATGAGGACTCTGCACAGACGTGAGACAGCCTCGGATGAACACCACAACGGCATCATTCTGATTTTCCTGACGAATTTAATCATGTTTGCAATATTTTTTGTGCCGTTAGGTATCGTGCTTACTTTAATATCGGTGCGAGAAATCACAAACGTTACTGTTCTCCAAAGGTCAACGTGTTATGCAACACTCAATTGCTGTATAGATCCATTAATTTATTATTTCGGATTGAAAGCATTCGGGAAGAAAGGAGAGCGTACGGTGGACACTTAGCGAATAAAGGGCAGTGCAGATCCAGTCAAAAGGCACGAGAAAATTGATGTATGCTGTCAGGTATAGAAATACATTTTTGTGTTTACGTGAGATTATTTTATTATTCAAATTGCATTCTTGTGTTTATTGTGTGTGACAGTTTATTGATAGTACTAAAAAAATGTATTGACTCATTTATATAAACTGTATGTCTGTCATTCTTACAGAGGAAATGAAATGCCTGCAGTCTATCAGAGTTTTACTGTATTGTCTAGTATCATTTTAAAATCCATATTGTGGCAAGCAGAGGAACAGTTAATATGTAAAAGCACAACAGGGCACCTTAAATAGTGACAAAGGGGTTACATGAAATGGGGTCGTTTTGTGAAAATGCGCTATATACAGTGCAGTATTTGGACAGTGACAACATTTTTGTTGTTTTGGCTCTGTACTCCAGCACTTTGGATTTGAAATGGAACAGACTTTCAGATTTAATTTGGGGGTTTTTACATCTGTATCGGGTGAGCCGTGTCGTAATTGTAGCCCTGTTTTGTAGTCCCCCCCATTTTAGGGGACGAAAAGTAATTGGACAAATTAACATAAACCTAAAATAAAATTTAAATGAAGTCATCATATTTAATATTTGGTTCCATATCCTTTGCATGCCATGACTCATGTCTGTGATCCAACAACATTAAACAGACTCTTGATATCTTATTTTCAAGTACTCTTACAAGCGATATTGGGGGGGCTTTATGTAGCTCATCAGGACATACAACCTATGAAAAGTCAAGCAGGGAAGTTGATGTCCTGGGCAGGCATGATTTTGAGGAATTGTTCAAGACGTGCCACACGTGACCAGTTTCAACTGACGAACCCAAATGAATCCAGAGCTGAAGTACAGTATGTTTCTTCAGAGTGTGAACCAATGTACAAAGTGAGTTTAATTACTGCGCAGTGTGAGGCTGAATGGGGAGTGTACACACACACACATGCACATGCATATCCGTGTAACTTACTCTTCGTTAAGAGTGGACCACCGAGGCTTTGCAGTGCAGCTAAACCGCTGTAGTGCTGGCTTGCCAGTTATATGGCTGGGGAATGATTCATTACACCCTCAGTGTGAGTGTTTAGCTATGATTGCACTTTCGTGTAAGCAATTTTGGATGGCTGTAATTCTGGTGTCTGTCATGTGACAACCTGTGTGGGATTTACCCTTTCGTTTCAAAGTTTTCACTGGTTTTTAGCAGCATAGCAGACCAGCATTCTATACATAGGGATGAGTCACAGTCTGGGGGTGCCACTGACTCCTTCTCCTCTGGGGGTCCTTGAAGGTACTATAGGGGGTCCCTGGCCAGCTGACATGTGCACCGATTAACTCCTCCCTTCACCTGCCCAACTCCCACCACCCCACTCCCCCCGGTCTGCGATCACAATCTTTTTAACTTATGATGGGGGTCCCCTGGATGCCTTTGAGCCTGGGTGGGGTGGGTCCCTGGACTAAATGACCAAATACGGTATGACTTTCTCCTAAAAGCAGTTTCACCAAACAGTGGAAACTTTCTTTTTTCAGAAGCATTTAGTGTTGCTTCTCTCAGCCCGGCAACGGCGCGAGAAGAGGAAGCGGTGTCAGCGATAGCAGCCTTCACAGAGTCCTTCACCCCTTTTAACGTCGTACTATTAACCTTCTTCATGCACACACTGCTGCTGCACATTTTATCCGCCTCTCATCTCAAGATGGGTCATGTGACCTCTCAGAAATGGCAACAGGAAATGCTGAAAACCGCAAACCATGGAACCTGATGTACCCTTTTTTTTGTTGTTGCAGATTGACTTATAAAAAAAAATAACGTTACTGTTTGGTGTGAACATGTGAATACGCCTCACCTACATTTCACCTGTGACCTTTGTCCGTGTAATATTTGAGTGGAACTCTATATAATAACCTATATTTGTGGCATATAAATCTAAAAATCTAAAATTGTAGTGTATATATATACATATATATATATACATGATGAAACATTTCTATTGTGATAGGAGTGGTCACTTCAAGGATGACAATGACCCCATCCACAGGGCACGAGGGGTCACTGCATGCTTTGATGAGGATGAAAATGATGTGAATCATATGCTATGGCCTTCGCAGTCACCAGATCTCAACCCACGTGAACGCCTATGGGAGATTTTGAACCAACGTGTGTTTGTAAGACGGCGCTCTCCACCACCATCATCAAAACACCAAATGAGGGAATTATCTTTTGGAAGAACGGTGTTCCATCCCTCCACTAGAGTTCCAGAGACTAGAATCTCTGCTAGACTAGAAGTAGAATCTATGCCAAGGCACGTAAAGCTGTTCTGGCCCAACGTCCTTACGAAGACATTACATGTTGGTTTTTTCTTTAATTTGTCACCCGTCTGTATATATATGATGGAGATAAATATAAAGGGGACATAGACATTCCGCTTGCCTCGTTATCTGATGACACATCATTAATCACCCATCGGCATCACACACTTAATCCGCTGCCAATAAAGCTGGCAGGCGATTCAGGAATCTATTACTCTCGGTCAACTCGCGGGCGCCATCGACTGAATTACATCACGGCTCATTTCGGCGAAATCGAGGGTGTCCAAATGATGGCCCTAACCCCTAAACCATGCACTGTGCGTGGCCCTTGATGTGATGTCAGCAATTTCTCATAATGGAGGGCACTCTGTGTGGGGTGTTGGGGCTATGGGTTGAAACAACACTTTTTAGGAGGGCACCATTGGGCGTGAACAGGTATGTTTCCTCCGCCAAGTTGGTGGTGAGGTACAGTATCGTGGCAAAGTAAAGTATGTAATTGGACACTGCAAAAAGGCCGCACACAATGTCCCTCTTAGACACTGTACCTGCAACATTCACTTAATGTTTCAGTGCTCTTGAATATGCCTTCTGTCAGGGATGCCAGACTCCAGTCTTAGAGTGTCTGCAAGTCATTGGCTGTGTCCCAAACCGCATACTTCTATGCTCCGAGCACGCATAGTGCTGAGCATGGAAGTATGTGATTTGGGACACAGCCATTGATTAGCGAAGGAGTCCACACACCTTGTTTCCCAGGCCTAAATTGTCTCCTGATTGAAAGGAAACAACAAAAACCGGAAACCACTGTGACCCTCCTGTACTGGAGTTTGACACAGCAGATTTTGTCCAGAAACATGAATTCACCTGAGGAATTTGGTTTAGTTTATTCAATGTCAGTTACGTTCATTTTCACCAGCATTCCGATAGAAACTGCACCTTTCACATTATGAATGTTTATTGTTGTAGATGTTTATAGTTTTCTACATAATGTGAGTTTAACCCAGAGTTTTCTCTATGGTTGCCTCTTTGAAATCTCTGCGCAAAAACTGTGCCAAGCGGTGTTGTCGTGAAAGCGCGCTCTGGCCTATACGTCTTGCGCAGATAATGTTGTCTCTCTTTCTTGTTGTCTTGCAATACAATGACACTACCAAGAAAGGCTTTTTAGAGTGAATCAGGTCACTGGCTATTATTATGCGGCTGGTTGTTACCGACATACCACACCAGCTCCTCCTGCTCTACGGCAACTGCGCTTTCATCTCTAATCTGAACGATTGATATGGTATAGCGCGCGAACGATGTGAGGCAGTCCACACTTCTCTATATGCATGTGTCTATAAGATGAACAACTGTAGTATTCTGGTGAACCAGACGAGCTACATGTATGATGCGTTGGCCACTTCGTACAGTGTGGTGATGCTCGTGGGATTACCATTGAATGCGCTGTCCCTGTGGATTCTCCTAAAGCGCCACGGACTCAAGTCATCCAACACCGTTTTCATGGCAAATCTGGCGCTGTCTGACTTCGTCTTGGCGCTGCCTCTACCTTTGCGCATATATTATTACGCAACTGCGACATGGCCTTTTGGAGCCGTGATATGCACTATCAACACTACGATTTTCCGAGTCAACATCTGCACCAGCGCTATCTTCATCACCTTCATCAGCGTGGACCGACTGCTGGCGGTGGTATTCCCTCTGCGCTCGCGGGTGCTTCGCACCTCAAGATCTGCGGGAATAGCTTGTGCTGCGACGTGGCTCTCCTTCGTTGTCCTCAGTGTCCCCACTGCCATAGCCTACACCAAGAAAGTGGATGCTTGCCGTGGGGAAGTCTGTTTCGAGGTGTATATTGATGAGAAGAACTCGATCGCATTGAGTGCAATTGGTTCTCTCGTCATATTTGCATTACTGATGGTAAATGTCGTGTCCACGGCCATGGTAATGAGGACTCTGCACAGACGTAAGATGGATTCTATCGGACACAGCAAAGGGAGAGTCATGCTGATTTTCGGTGTTAATTTACTCATGTTTGTAGCATTTTTCGTGCCGTTGAGTATGGTGTTGTTTTTAATGCCCCTTGGCGTAATAGACCGTGATGTTCTTAAATGGATTATATGTTACGCCACTTTCAGCGTCTGCCTAGACCCATTAATTTACTATTTCTCAATAGATGCTTTCTGGAAGAGAAAGGCTGAACACACACTGGACACTGCATAAGGACAGTAAAGACTGCCAAAGGGAATATTAGAAAAATGCTTTACTGGATGGGGCCAAAGGTTTAAACATCTTTAAAGTTTAATCTATTTTGTTGTTTCGCTTCCCCGGTTGTTGTTTTCCAAATTGTAGAGTAAAACAATGTTTCCCCCTCTTTACAAAAAAAAATTCTACACGTTGACTATTTTTATTGCATATCATATAGTGTTGTTATTGATGTTTGTTTCAATTGATAATTATAAACCTAAAGTCTTCCTATGATCTATGCACACTGTAACTAGGCTATGTTATAGCTTAGCTTGAAATTCTACAACTGTACTTCATAGCCTAGAGTGTTAATCAAATGACAATAGCCTACCTTACTATAAGTTTTTTTTTTTTTTACCATCATTAGCCTATTTTAGAATAGTTGTACAGCACAGAAACAATACAATATTCGGTAAATAATGTATTAGGCTATATTGCTAGCAGTATGTGTTTTGCTTTTCCATGCTTTCATTTGTAACAAAAATAAAACTTGCAGGAGACTCAAGCCATTTTTTTTCTCCCCCATTTGTGTAGAGACATTTAATATTTGTGACTGTATATAGTGCTCTAACAAGAAGAACATTTATGCTAAGGTAAACACACAGAAGAAATAGTCAGATATTCAAATATAAATGAGGAAAGACCACCATTTGCAATAGCAGTGGGCCACAATATATAAACACACAATGAATTCCAGGCACTGTGTATTCACCACAGTGCACAGTGGTATTGCTCGTGGGATTGATGCTGAACGGGCTGTACCCCTGGATTCTCCTGAAGCAGCAGGGATTGAAAGCATCCAACGCTGTTTTAATGGCCGACCTGGCGCCTTTAAGAGCCATGGCAGGCGCTATCACCGCCATGCTGCTCTGAGTCAACGTCATCTCCAGGTCATCCTTCATTCCTTCCATCAGCACAAACTGGTGGCGGTGGTATTCTCTCTGCACGCAAGGACACTTCATACTGTAAGGTCCTCTGCATTAGTTTACTTGGTCATGTGGCTCTTAGTCGCATTCTGAACTCCCGTAGCCATAAATCACATGAACAATATGTGCAGATACAAAGAAGAAATCTGCTTTGAACTGCCACACAATGAGAGGTCAGATTCAATAGCAGAAAGCACCGACTCTCATCGTATTCACTCTGCTGGCTGTAAACGTTACCTGCGCGCCAGTGGTCAGGAGATCTTTGCATAGGATGTCATGGCAAATTGGGATAATAAGAGGGGGGCTATAATAACCTTTGCACTGTCTCTGCTGGGGTAACCAAATATTTTCTCACATTCTTTTATTAGTTTGGCTCTTGTGTGTCGTGTCATTTATGACTAACTCCACATTTTTTTCGTACAAGGACTAATGCACCAAAGTGGTTGGACCATAGGAGTAGAATAATTACCCAGTGCAACCCATATATACAGTGTATTCAGATTACTTTAAAACATGTATTGGGGACATTTCATATTTTGTAGTTTACCAAATATTGTCAGTTTCTCCAGAGAGCAGTTTCACCGTCAGATGTCTAGTGTTGCTTATCTCTAGTGTTGCGTATAAAGATAACACTTGGCTTTCACAACAGGAAGTGTTGAAAACCATGCAAGATTAAACACATTATAATTGATGTCAGATATAAGCTAACATACACATGCTCATCTAAGTTTTGTGTGATTTAGGTCAATGGAATTTTTGAAAATGAGCAACAGGAAATGTTGACAACCACTCGCTTATCTATCAATCCCACCCAAATCCAACATTGATACTGTTTGATATGAACATGATGTTGAAAGTTATCAAAGCAGCTGAACCGACGATCACAACACCTCTCTTTCAGTTAACCTGTCAGTACTGAGGGATGTATAACTGCATGTCACCCAACAGCAGACTGGCACCAAAATCAAGAGGTGTTTTGGCTAACAGTGAGGTTGAGCCAGAGGTGAAAAGTCCAGGGGTCAGAAAGTAAAAGTCTTGCCATGTATTTAATCCACCCATGAAGTCAGCCAGCTGATTTCACTAATTAGGTCTACCTCTTGGCTGTAGTAGAATTGTTTTATAGCAATCCCAGTGATAGAACACAAAAATGGGGAGGACTTTTACTTTTTTTTTCTGGATTTTTACACTCTGGGTTTGTGCTAGCACAAATTATAAATGATGAAATGATGAGAAAAATATCCGGGTGCATAAATGGATTGCAATGTATGCAATGCAAGTTGCAATGGTTTGAGAGTGCTAGAGTGCTAAACTTATTATTATATTAGTGCTGAAACATCCCCCAACATACTGTATGTAAATTCCTCCACAACTACACTTTTAAAAATAGCACCCCACACACAAGTAGTTGCCATGGGACAACTGCAATACAATTAAGTGATGAAATTATTCTAACAAAAAGAGGTTCCACATTTTGGAGTATCTAGTTTATTCACAGGTAGGTATAGGCTTTACAAGCAGACAGAATATACAGTAGTATCAGTCAAATCAGGTATTGTAGACTGAACATTAAATATTCTAAAGTTCTCTTGCAACAGCGATAACTTTAGTTCAGTTTCTGAACCAAGGCGTTGTTTTTATTTGTGGTCTTATAAAATATTGTAACAGTGCAGGTGTTTCAAAGAAACATGCAGAGAAAAAAAAAAAAGTCAAAGGTGGGAACAATTGGCCATGGCAAAAAGGGGGTGGAGCTTTGGCATGGTGGCGAGCTCAAATGGGTGGGGCCAGAGGGAGAAAGGAGTTCTGAGAAAGAGCTGCACCTCAAGGATAAGGATTGTTCTGGAAAAGCTTCATCATCTACATCATTCTTTTGCTAGCCAAACATTCATAGGATAAAATAATTCACAAACATAATGTACTGTCATAACCAAAACTGGAAATCACCAAGTTGGTCCTGAACAACCCTCTTATTGTGAAATGGAATCATCCAGATTCCAGAATTTGAAGTCCCAGGGCCTGCCTGTTTCCACCCAGACAAAGCACAAGACGTGTAGATCGTACCACAGGAGAAAAAGAGGTGTGAGCAGTGTTAATGGGGAGGAGAAAAAGCATGTTTTACAATGCCACAAAAGGAGAAATGAGAAACAATGACAAAATCATGTCACAGACGGAAAAGTTTGTACACAGCGAAGGACTGCTTGTACATAGTATATCCCATCACTGGGTTAACAGTGCAGTGTGTTCCCCCGAGGGAGGGGAAAGAGGAAGTGACCAGGACACACTAAATAAAAACTGAATTTCTTTTCTCTCAGCTGATACAGTAAACATTCCTCGTTTCACTTTGGAAAATCATTGTGAACAGTATGATTAAAAAAACAAATTGCAAAACTTCAGGACCAAAAATTAAGAACTTATCTCGAAATTTCCCAAACATATTCAAATTTACAGATTATTTGAGTAACAAACACAACATTTCATGGATGACAAAAAAAAAATACAAATAAAATCAGGACAAAAAAATACCCAAAACAAATAAATTAATATCAACTTCTTGAAGGACGTACGATACATCATGCTTATAAAGTGCAGTCAAACTAAACAGGCTGGAGAGAGCTACAGTATTGGAGGTGAACTTCCATAAATGTTGAGCGTGGCGAGGAAGCGGATGTCCCCGGTTTAGGCCTCTTGACAGATGACCGTCTCTACCACAAACGTGTTCTCAAAATGGCGGATGCTGTGACAGTTGCGTGCTTCGCGTTTGTCAATACCTACCAAGAAAGAGGGGGGAAAAACGATCAAATTCAGGTCTTGCACCAGTTCTAATGCCAGGTAATATGCCATATGCCAAGCAAACAAATAATCCACAGTTTAAGGACATTCATATAACACCTGGAAGGGTAAACCATTGACTGTCCTTGATTGACACGCAGAGGTAAAAAAGGCAGATGAAATAGCACGTGAACATTTGATGCCAATCAACTCCCGACGCTAAATATGATGTGACTCTACGTTCACAGTCTTCGCTTCGAAAGTTTCCATGGCAGTTATGATAGCCACATTTTTTTTGCATTGTCGTAAAAATCAGCCATTGCCATAAGACCCATGATACTATAACCTCATAAAAATTAGAGCCCAAAAACTTAATCTAAGAGCTCTCTAAATGCTGATTGGCTCAGTGTTCTGAGTAGCATGGTGACACCATCTTTTGAACCTCCTGGGAAATGCTCTTCACAGAAACACATCATCATTTCCTCTCTGAAGGATAAATAATGGGATACGTGAAAATATGATTCATCTAGAAACAGCAACACTAGCGCATTAGTAACAAGGAAGCCGGCAGTGCAGAGAAGCCTCTGGGGCCTTGCTGTTTGAAAAAAGCCTTGCCTCTCATCAGATAACGTCACTGAAAAGGTTTAATATAATCCTGTTTTTCTACCCATAAAATAGTCACGAGACATCACCAGTCTATTCAGATTTAGAATTACAGCCTGCTATCTGACCTTTTTAGTCAAAACTCAGTTATTACCATGGGAATGCTCTGTATTTGTCTTTCTCTGTATTACTTTTTTTTTTTAAAGTTAAATTGAACGTAGATGCAATACGGAACAATGCTATTTTGTATTTTGAAAAGATACAGCTGCATATCTCAAACGTACACTATTGGCCTATAATTCCAAGCGTTCATAATCCCCCAAAAAAGTTTGAGGCTTCTCGACAATTTCAGTCAAAAAACCCCACCCCTCTTTTCGGGAGTAGGTGATTTGGAGGTGATTAAAATGTCATAAGACCTCTGCAACTGACATATGCACTAGAGCTACTCTTAAGACGTAGGCAACACTTGAAAATGAATACGATCATTAAAATGATTCTTCCATCTGTGGGTCTGAAAAGGAGTAAGAGTCATGTGACGTGCCCCGGGCAGGAAAAAAGAGCGAGTATGTTGACACTCACGTCTGCGAGATCCCCGCCTCTTCAGCCGATAGGTCTCCTTTCCGCTGCAGAGCCTGTAGATGAAGGCCCCCAGCTGCCGCATATTTCGAACCCGGCCTGTGACCACCATCTCCTCATGGACCAGGTAGGTCTGGGGCAGGTAGGTCCCCCTCTGTAGAGACACAGACAGACACATCCCCGTGAGTTATTCGTCCACCCGTCTGCCAGCATAACAGAACGAATAAGCCGTTTCAAAATGGCCCCATTTTGCATTTGTTCCCCTGGTAACCAGATGCTATTTGTATTGGCTCCCCTGGCTCACACTGCTACCCACGATGCAACTGCTACCCACGATGCAACTCTCTCTCTCACCATTGCTACTGCAGCACCCAGCTAACACAGACAAGTCTGCTCAGTAGATAAGTCTGCTCCGTTTCGTGCAATGCAATGGCTGTGCCAGAGCTTTGCCACAATGTTGCGAAAAGGTTGAGAGAACGTTACATGATGCTGTACCTTGACGTTAATCAGCAGCTCCCAGAGGTTTCTTGGGGGCATGACGATGCTGGTGTTCAGCTCAATGATGTAGCACTTGTCCAGTGCAATGTCGTAGTAGGCTGTCAGACCCTGGAAATGGATAATAAAAAGTGTTAACACTAATAATGAGAGCTGCCTTTTTGACAGAGCAAAATATTGTAACGAAGGACTCTCAAAAGCACACTGTAAAATTGTATCTAACATTTGATCTGTAAATAAACAGACAACCACAGCTGCAACACCAAGTGACCATTTCTATCAACTGCTGTATATAATAGCAACTGCTGTATATGATATTAATAATAATAATAATAATTTTTGCTGAGCATAAGCTTCTTATATTCTCTGAAAACTGCTCATGCCACCAGATCTATTTTTCTTTAGACAACGAAGGTTAGAATGCAGCAAAAGTATTCTCACCCTGTGGAAGTCGTGGATGATGTCCGCGGGATCACTCCCGCCAAAGTGGGGCACGGGTACACTGATGTGCTCGTAGTTGTCCTCCAAGTAGATCCCCACATTCTCCTCCAGCTCCTGTCGCCCCCGCAGCGGGGCGTAGACGGAGTCCTCGTACAGCATTCGGCAGTGAAACATATTATCCTCAGGCTCCTGCTGCACAACACCAGAGGGAACAGAGAATCGCATGGTCAACATTATCATTAGC
Source organism: Ilyophis sp. 1 JC-2022 (assembly GCA_022702515.1). Classification (NCBI taxonomy): domain Eukaryota; kingdom Metazoa; phylum Chordata; class Actinopteri; order Anguilliformes; family Synaphobranchidae; genus Ilyophis; species Ilyophis sp. 1 JC-2022. Next base: position 135,153,629 of record CM040395.1, read on the forward strand.
AACCATCGTCCTCATGCATCCGTCACCATTAATGTCAGGAATCCTCCTGATCCTGCCACTTCCTCTGGAGATCACCAGAGGGCGCCGTAATGCCTTTTACCTGTTGTCACCGCCACTATCGTCCTCATTACAATTACCACGTCAACATTGGCACTAATACAAACATTACCACGATTATCGTCATACCACAATTGCAATCACCACTATCATCCTCATTACAACCAATACCCTCATCATCGTCATCATCATCATCCTCATCATTATGCATTTCCTGGGAGATCTGATCTGAGATCCTCATCCTCATCACCACCAAACCATAGAAAATGTATCAGACCGTGAACAGACACACAGCAGCTTTGAGAGCAATCTGTCTGCAGCAGTATAAGCTGCACTTGGGAGTAATGCTGAGATGACATTTCAATTACAGATCTTATCAGTATCTGGTAACAGCGTGCCCCCATTTCTAAAAAGGCCCTCTTCCCACACTGTGAGTTTTGTTTCCGCTTTAAAATGGAAACTTTGAAATCAGATAAAATGAGCGGTAGAACAAGAAGAAAACTTTGCCCTTCTCATTTACATTGAAACCATGACTTATGACTTGTGCATTTTATGCATATTTATTTCCAAAAGGTGATATTTTAACATATATATTTTCTGACACTACTCTCTAAAGCTATATTGTCTAACCTTAAACTGCTCAATTAGTTGTTCAGTTTTCACAGGTGTGTCCTATCTTTTCCTAGAAGGGCTGGTGTGCCTGTGTGTAATCAGCAACATTACATTAAAACACAAAGATCCGTTTCCGGGGTACGGAGGCAAAGAGGTGGTAGTGGAGGAAAGGAGGGTGCATTTTTTGACTATTGGGACTGTCTTCAATCGAGACCTTGATTCATTGAATCAGGTATTTTAGTGCTGAACTAGAACAAAACCTGCACCTACAATGGCCCTTTTTGTATAAGATTCGATAATTCAATGATTCGATCACACTCATGATAATTCAATGATTCATTGTAATGATTCCAATGAATCATTGCACTCCTGACGCTGTACAACTTTGTAAGTCGCTCTGGATAAGAGCATCTGCTAGATACCCAATTGTAAATTGTAATTAAGGTAATTCAATGTATGGATTGGTTTAAAAAGATTGGACACCCCTGGTTTAGAGACTGGTGCTCTTGCACAAGGAAGCTGTTCAATTCTGAATATTTTTCCGCTTGCCACTGCTTACTGCTACAATTAGAGTGCCTACAGTGACACCTGCAGCATAAAGACTGAACTACAGTGTAAATGTCCAGGCCCTGAGTGATGTCAGTTTAAAGACAAAACAAAGCAGTCTCACCTGAGTTATGAAGTAGTACCTATAGACACATATCGATGCCAGCACTAGCACACACATGAAGGCCACCAGGCCGAAGGTCAGGCAACACAGGCCACTGATAGACCTTTTGGGCCGAAGAGGAAGAACCAGCTCCTCCTATTGAGAGAACAAAACAAAAAACACAGTGTCACATAGTGCATTTGGCATTGACAGACACACAAAGACAATGGACAAAACATTGTCACGCACAAGTAGCACATTAAGTTATCTGTAGGTGTCAATGTTAACATCTCACACAATTCACTCTTTTTGCAGGGAGGATATTTGCCCAAGGGCATGCTTCTCCGTGGTTTCAAACTAAAACCCTTCTGGTTTATATCCTGGGCTGGAAGTATTCCACAGTTGTGCACAAATACCAGTTAAAGGGCTCTACATATACACAAGGCAGACCATTCTCCAGGCATATCAGGCACATCACTGTCCTGCTGACGTAGGTGACACAACTGAATGCAGCTGAAACATGAATCGATTACAGTTGTAGCTGCATTCAGTTCTGTCACCTACGTCAGCAGGACAGTGATGTGCCTGATATGCCTGGAGAATGGTCTGCCTTGTGTATATGTAGAGCCCTTTAACTGGTGTATATGTGTGTATTGGTGTATATTGTGTATATGTAGAGCCTCGCTGGCTTGATGTTCCTTAGAGGTAGACTGTTGAGAGAAAGATTCAAAGAGCGACATCCCAGGAAAGATCTGCACAGGAGTCGCAGTGTGTGTGCACGTGCGTATGCGCGTGTATGAGAAGGCGGTAGAGAGAGTGTGAGTAATAGCGGCACCCGTGTACGGATCTGGTAGAATGGAATTCCATAAACTGAAACTCGTAATCACACAGGAAATTCCATATTTGTATGTGTTAAAATAACCCAGGCTGCTACAATTTCGTGACGAGGGTTCACAAAGATCTGGGAGTAAATGCGTGGGGGTACTTTGTGAAGGAGTTGCCAAGTTATTCATAACGCAGGATATCTGAGCACGTAGGCTACAGGGTATGAGCAATACCGACCAACCCCCAGTCTCTCAGTGCATCTGCTGCCGACACGCGTTCGTCCTACATGAATCGCGCCAGGAAGATTGGAAGCGGTCCAAAAGGCAACGGGGAGTACAGCTGACACGGCTACAGTCAGATATGCATATTAATAGAACTCTCCACACTACCACATTCCTCCATTCCTTATTTGTACCGAGTTCGTATCCGAGGATGAAACGTAATATGAAAAGTGTGGGAGATCTAAAGCCAAAGAAAGGAGGCATTGTATAGCCTAAGATGCGGCCCCCAATAGACATTATTAATAGCCTCAATTGCGTATGATTGTTCTGACGCTACAGAGACATGCGTCATTTTGTGCAGTAGCCTAGTCCATTTGTCTGTGTGATTACAAGTAACAAATTCTAAAAATACATCGCCAGTGGTTGTTGAATGGAGTGTGATGGATGTTATAATGTTTTAAGATACAAAATATGTAGTCTATAGCCTATTGTTTTAAGCACACCATATAGGCAATTTAGCCTACTATAGCTTAAATATTTAGCCTATCCTTATGGAAATTATTTAAAATCTTTCAAATATTAGACTATATTGACTTAAGCAAAAAATGTATATCTCATTAAAGGTCTTGCAGGAAATACAAGGTGAGCGTCCTATTATCAGTCTGAACACTGTCTGTTGTATTTGTTGCCAGGAGAGAGGCACATCCCCACAAAGGTCCTGGTGTTGTGGCAACCATCGGTGTACCAAAACGAACTAACTGCAATTGAAGCTCAGTGGTTGGATGCTCAGTTAACAAAGACAATTAGGCTATGATGCAAGGTAGTCTACAAGAGAGAGCACGTTGTAGCTCGGTGGGGGAAAAGGCGACGAGCCTACACGATCTAAGATGGTGCATTTGGAAGGAGATCATGCAACACAACAGGAATTGAATTTATTTAACATTTTAAATTATTGTCATTTAATAGCTATCGGCTATAGACAACAACGTGTGAGCAGACTAGTAAGCGAACAGACAACGGTCGGTAACTTTGCGTTCTCTCTTGGTCAAACGCCCCGTAATTGAATTCACAGGTAACGAGTGCGCCGTCAGCGTCGAAGGTAGCCTAAACGGGTGTATTTAGATGCTGGAAAACATTGCCTAACACCGGAGCCGTCCCACCTATTGCCATTTTGTCTGTCAACTATTGGTGTGGTAGGCCTACTGTTTTTCCCCACTTCGCCACTGTAGTTGACTTGTGCACTTGTGATTTTAATCAATTTCAAACGCCCTGTTACAAAATTCGTAATTTTATTTCAGGGCATTTGGGATTTTTAGTAGGCTTTTAGCTACAGCCTTTAAAAAAATGCGAGCTGCACGGCCAATTACCTGCTGCCAGTGTAGCTAGTTTATAATTTGCTAATTGTAACGTTATGTAGGCTACTGCAGCAATTATCCCTGAGACACTATCAAATGCAATCCTATAGCTATGAAATCGGCCCCTATAATTGCTTCGATTGAGCACATCCCCAGACTCATTGTCATCAGTTGTCTTACAAAATTGCTTACTCGGTAGAGTAATACGGTAAATGGCAATAGGCTATTAACGGAGGACATACGGCTCGTACTCGAAGTTAGAAGTAATTTAATCGCTGACAGCTCAACCATCATTTATAATAACAATAGGACACCTTTAATGTCAATGCCAAATAACTAAGAACACATTGCACCAACAGACATGAATGCACTGAACTTACGTGTGGACACGGTATGAGAATCTTCGCGTTATCTCCATCGTTCTCCTTCTCGGGTTTCTGTCCCGCGACTTGCTGAAATGTGATCTTCACCATTTCTGTCTGTGTGGAGGGATTGACGCTTGTGGAATTCCTTCTGGAGCGAGCGTGGATTCTGATCTTTATTTCAATGCCCCTGCCTTCCCTGGTGCTGATGACATGGGTTTTGTTTTTTTTGTTTGGCTCGATCGACCGGAAGTTTCGTGTTTTATATATTTATTTATTGAAGCCCTCTTAAAGTGATAGACTTTAAATACAACAACGAGCTCTGGCTCAGAGCATTGATGAGCATAACCTGTGTAATCATATTTGTACGAACACCAAAGATGTAGAAAGGCTATAACAAATTACATAATGGGTTTTTATTTTGATTAAACCTCACAAAAACATGTCAATATTCACAGGCTTATAATTCTTGGGTATCTACCTTTGATGGCACATTCTCCCTCCTAAGAAACTGCCTTTATTCAAGGCAAGTCGCTGACCCACATAGCCTAACACACACTAAATTCTAAGTGCATCAGCAAGAGCACCTCAAAGCTACAGAATGTACAACATTGAAGGACATAAGGACACCAGCCGGTAACATTTCAGATCCACTAAATGTTCAGTTACATTTATATTAATAGTAAGACAAGATCCATTCTACATTATTGTGTGTGTGTGTGTGTGTGTGGTGCCCTCCACTATTATTGGCACCCCTGCATTTATATATAGAATAAAGTAATCATTTTTAATATGTGGTTGGTTATCCTTTGCATGCCATGACTTCCTGATGTCTGTGACCCAACAACATCAAAAAAACTCTTGATATCTTCTTTTCTGGTACTCTTACAATCAATACTATAATATCTCTGCATTTGAATTGATCTCTATGGGAATTGGGGGGGTGGGACTAGATTTAGCTGTAAATTACACTGGAACAGTATAGAACACATGGTTGGCTAAATGGCTCTAAGTCATGAAGGGTCTGACGTATCAAACAAGCCTTAAACCATCACTCTGCTGCCAGAAATACAGTCGATATGGATGGATAACTTGAAGGGTTTCTTCTCCTGACTTATTTTTCCATAGAGTTCAATAGGAGAATTTGTCAGGAGAAACAACTCTTAAAGTGATCCATTCATATCTACTGCATATCTGGCAGCAGGGTGATGGTTTGAAGCTCGTTTGATACCTCAGGCCCTTGATGACTTTGAGCCATTTTACCAACCATGTATTCCATACTGTTCCAGCATAATTTACAGCTAAATCTAGTCCCACCCCCAAATTCCCATAGAGATCCATTCAATTGCAGAGACGTTATAGTATCGCTTGTAAGAGTACCAGAAAATAAGATATCAAGAGTCTTCTGATGTTGTTGGATCACAGACATCAGGAAGTCATGGATATGCGACTAAATATTAAAAATTATTACTTTATTTTATATATAAATGCAATAATTTTGGCACATTTTTGACAGTAGAAACATCTAGGATAACGTCTGTTATAATTACATTACATTACAGGCATTTAGCAGACGCTCTTATCCAGAGCGACTTACACAGCATTTTTGCATTTATACATAGTATCCATTTACAGCTGGATATATACTGAAGCAATGCAGGTGAAGTACCTTGCTCAGGGGTACAACGGCAGTGTCCGACCTGGGAATCGAACCTGCAACCTTTCGGTTACAAACCCAGTTCCTTAACCATTGTACTACACTGCCGTACTATTGTACTAATATCAGGACTTGTTTCTCTTCACTGCCAGTTCCATGCTGGTATCCTACCTCTGACCTAAGCACCTGCCTCCCTAAAGGAGTAATTATGCTGTAATAAAAAAACATGCTTGTCTTTGTATCATTATTGAGATGGTCTTTTTTTGGTACCATTAACGACATAAAAACGTTTCCTTTTATATAGAGTAATATGACAAATCCACATAATTTTCTAATGTGTGACAAACCAACAGAAACTATTTGGTTAATTATTTGTCGCTTCATCCAAAGAAAATCCAAGGAGTCAAATTCGTCTGAAACTGGTAAGGGCTGTTTTATATTGGGACGGTGTTATCTGCAGTTAGCTCTAGTATCAGAAAGTGCTCACGTGTTGTGAAAAGGCAGTATGGGAGTTGTCTGTTTGTTGTCCATCTCGTTGAGTTTTTTTTACAATGCCTTCTTGATTATAAACCTACCGTCAAACAATAAGCATAAAGTTGTTATCACACTTTAATGAATTGTTCATTAAACAATTAACAATTGTGCATAACTTGTAAGGAAAGAACGTGACACGACAAAATAGAGGAAACAAATAAATGGTCACAAGCACTGGCATTGTTGGCCGAGATAATGATATGAAAACTTGCCATTGCTGCAGATATCATGATATTAGAGATTGCAATATCAAGACCGCAAATTCCTACACAGACACACACAGACCCCCCCCAAACATAAACACACACCCTCACATGCCTACGCACAGCATCACACTCTCACAAGTGACTCCAATTACACACAGCCACTTACATCGACAGCAACCCACGCAAACGGAGACGCACAAAATCACATGCAAATAAGCTTCCAGACTCACTTATATCTGCAGTTGGAACGCCCACGTCCATAAAAGGCATCCTCTTCCTTACCTTCCTCGTGATGCACATGCGAGCACATATCACATTCTTGGGAGACACTCTCACATTTCAGGACACCACACACACAAATGCGTGGACACAGACTGAGGATGAAAGAACAAGAAGCCTGCTGATCTCAGGCCTCCCCCTCACTTTCCTTCACTCCCTCTCCCACCTGGAAGTCGACCAACAGCAGGTCTGAGATCAGTGAGCTGAGGAGGCCGGTGCCGTTCAGCTCATGTGCAAGCTTAGATGCCGCCTCCATCTGCACTTCCTTCTCGCTGGTGCCATACAGGATCTCCTTAATGGGAAGTAGGTTTTTGGACACCTCTTCCTGGCCTGTACACACACAATGGATTATAGTGGGTTAACTGCAACTGCACCAAGGTTGCCCAAGGCTTTCTACACTTCGAGCAGATCATAGGCAATGAGGCAAAGTGACTAATCTTCTATATTTGTTTTCTCAGCAAGAGACCAGGCTGTACTGGCCCAACTGACCTGCCCTTTACTGAATACACTCTGAGGCTGTGCCAGGAGAGTAAAATGTACTCTTGCCCCCTACACCTCTGCGTATGCTGGTATGCTTTCATTAACCAGTCTCTTCATTGATTAAGGTTATTGAAAACTTTTATTTTATTGAATTTCCATTTTGTGCTGAATTCAAATTAATCATTTGGTTACAAGATGGTTCAAATTATTGTAATTAATATGGAATATATATAATATGGTATAATGGTTAAGGAACTGGGTTTGTAACCGAAAGGTTGCAAGTTCGATTCCCAGGTCGGACACTGCCGTTGTACCCTTAAGCAAGGTACTTCACCTGCATTGCTTCAGTATATATCCAGCTGTATTAATGGATACTATGTATAAAATGCAAAAGAAATGCTGTGTAAGTCACTCTGGATAAGAGCGTCTGCTAAATGCCTATAATGTAATGTATTATATATATATTTGTAATATGACTGTTTCTGACATAATGTGACATTAAGAGGACAAATCATTCCTCGTTAGACATTCAAAATGTATCATTAAAAGCAATTAATCTATCTTTATACTTCAGGAATTGCAGTTACAAAAACCACCATACATAGGTGCTCTCGATGACCAGGGGTAAGATCTCCTGAAGGCAGCATAATAACTTTCTTGCTCACAGTCCTGAGTACATATAGACTCTCTTCACACTTCAAACAGATGTATTGCCAATAGTAAGGTTCTATTTGCATTTAGCTGGAATTGGTTTACCAGTAAATATGCAAATATAAAGATTTAATTATGCAATTTGAAATATGAAAATTACCTTCTGCTTGCATTTCTGTTTGGGCGTGTATGTACGTACATGCACTGTAAATGTAATTTGATTGATTTTTTTTTAGAAAAGATCAAACTTAAAATCAGTTCATTTTTAATAGAGAATGGTGAAAACACTGCATGTATCTTTTCAGCCTTTTACTTCATACACAAGCTCTCCGATCTCATGCACAGGCTCAATGCTTAAATGGCCTTTGCTGACAGCTGACCAAGATTATACATGTAGAATCAATGAAAGTGCCTCTATATAATTATAATAATATTGCATCGTTACACAGCATCTCCTGTGAGTCTTAAAAATGTACAAGGAGTGCATTCTAGAGGCAGAAAAGTAGTGTGCGAGTGTGCTTGGAGAGCAAAATGCTAGTGGGACAGCAGAGAGTGTTGTGTGTGTGAATGCAGACTATGGCATGTCTGGGGGATAATGTGAGCCACCTAGACAGTGGCTGAATGTATCCAAGACTTCAAGTCTCATGTTTAAAACCTTACGGTCCACGTTTCTATATAGAGTCTATTTATATAACTGGATATTTAGAAAATAATCTTGGATTAAGCGAAGTACTTTACTCAAAAGCACCATGGCAGCACACAGGGCAATGCTATTTCCAGGCGATCCCCCCCTTTCCGCCCCCTTCAGTGACGAAGAGCGTGTTCTGTTTCAAGGTCCTCTAGCTGCATCATCGGGCATTCTCCATCGCCAGTTCTCCTTCTACAGCTGATGTCACATCCTCCTCTCCATAATCTACGCCCACCTGGCATTCCCCCCCTCCCTTACATCACAGAGGAAGAAGAAGGCATGCGCTAAGAATTCCACTATTCACACGGACCTAGAAAATGAGCACGAATACGGACCCTCAAGAACACAGTGCTCTAACTAGTAACAATGGTGTATCATTCCAAACAAAGGGATTTATATTGGAACAATGTGATTAATGAGAAGTGAGGGGTTGCATAATAATATTCTGCACTGGAAAGTTTAATCTGTTATTTAATCTGCTATCACATTTTTCAGGCTGGAGGCTTAATATGTGAAAGCCAAACCACACTGCACTTTTTATTCCAAATGTTTAATGAGATGCCATTTGATACCATAAAAATGTACCACTAACTACCAAAATAAGTTTATTTCTTTAGCTGTTACCATTCTTGATCGCTTGTTACCTTAATCAATCTTCTTCACTCTTTTAGAAAAAAAATAAAAAAACATATACAAATACGTGATGTTGTAGTAGGCTACAAGTGTTCTGATATGAAATTGCACTTGCCACATAGGGCTTGAGCGAGCTTAGCCCAGTTCATACGGGCAAATTTCGTCGGGTCCCGTACCGTGCATCCACTGATCCATAGGTGTAGGCTCCATTTCAACTTTGGGGGAGACACACTGCTCGACCACTTAGTCTCAGGTGAAAAATGAGAAATAATATGAAACAAATAAAAAATCATGTTTTGGAACGTGCTGCAGGCATCAAAGACATTAGACATCGGAATTAGCATATATTTACAAAAATCAATAAAGTTGATAAGGTAAAACATTTAAAAAAAAAAAATTCCTCTACTGGAGGGATGGAACACCATTCTTCCAAAGGTTATTCCCTCGTTTGGTGTTTTGATGATGGTGGTGGAGAGCACTGGCTAACACGCCGGTCCAAAATCTCTCATAGGTGTGCAATTGGGTTGAGATCTGGTGACTGCAAAGACCATAGCATATGATTCACTGTCACCCATCTTTATATTGCAGTATACTCTCAGAAAAGTACATTATGGATAGAAATATATTTCTACAAACTTTTAATGCACTTGCAGTATGTAAAAATATACACATTTTTGACTGGGTCATCTATTTGCCTCAGTTTTCCAAAATCAGTTCTGTGCACGTTTATCTAGTGACTGATCACTTTGATTCAACTGTATTGTCTATAGTAAGAATTCATTCAAACTAGCCATTAATATTGTATTGGTGGCTGGCGAGGTTATCTAGCCACCACAAAGCTAAGTAATGACCAGCTGAGATTGGTTGAGTGGGGCATTGCATACTTGGTTGAGTCATGTCTGATTTGCATTTGCCACCCAGAGTGGATATAAGAAAGACTCATAGCCTGCACTCTGGGCTCTCTGTAACTGTAACTGTTCTAAGCAAGTATACTCTGCAAAATAAAGGCCACTATGAGTTCACCTCAAGATCCGCCAGGTTTGTCTCTCGTTACAAAATTTATTTTTGGGTTGTGTGGAAGTTGGCTTAACATGACATCTTGTTACAATAGCCTAACATGGGCTGAGGGGAAGTCGCTTCTCACAACAATAAGTGTACCCAGAGATCTTTTTTGGACTACACCCATCACATTTAAAGACCATTCAAAAACGACAATAAGATCAATGAGACCACAAGATCAGCTTGGTCTCATGCGTTGTGCTGAGTAACCCTGAGCTGGACTCCACACAGAGCCGCGTGGAAGACCCTCTGAAAGGGTTTATTGTGACTTCGTTATTCCTACTTATTTATATTCAGAGGCGTGTGGCCAGATGGCATAGTGTAGCACATAAGCTTACGTCCTAAATTCATCACACGTCGTCTTTATAAGAGCCCCCTAAAGAACAAAATACAAATTAAATATCTGCGTAAACATTTTGGCTTAATATAAATATCATAAAAAATCAAAAGGTGGTGACTGCAGGAAAGGGGAGAGAGAAACGGTTGAGGTCTGCCTGACCGCACGTGGCAATAGCGCTGGGTGGCCATCTCCAGTGATGCGTCAAATTCCCCAGCGGGCTGGCTGTACTTATTTGAATCAATAAAGTTGTTTCCATTAAATTAAGTAATACCAGGTGACCAGAGGGTACTTTGGGTTTCAGAAATACATTTATCTTTGGAAAGTATACATAAAATACAATAATATAAATTTTAAAATCATGTATTGATAAATTGAACTTTCTGAAAACCAGGATATATAGACCTACCATTTGTTTTCCAAATGGGTATAACACATAGTTCAAGAGAAACCATTTTCACAGCTTTACTGATGTGCATGCAGTTTTCTTTGTAAATCTTGCCACCTAGAGTCCATCCATAAAATGTAATTTCTTGTAGGCCTACCAATGCTTTTTAACAAACGGATTCTCATTCAGATCACTGATCTATGCCTAAAAAACCGCGCACTACTTTGATCAAAATTAACGGTCAAAAAACGGCCCTTGAAATGAATTTGATAGGATACAAAGCGTTATTAGAACATATCAATTCAAAATAAACAAAAACCGCTAACAACCCTCGCTGCCATTAATCGCACTTGTTTTGTTTACCGCATGGACAACATATAAAACAAGACTGTAGGCCTAGGAATGCTACCAAATAGCCTATATGAAAATAGGGTAGGCGTCAAACCTCAAGACTTCAAAGTCAGGGAACACCATCACGTCAAGAGTTTATTACCTCCTTATTGCCGACCTGTTGCTCCAAGATTTGCCTGTATTGGGACATAAAATTGGACATCTTGGCAATTTATTTTGTTATAGAAATAACACCTTTTCCTTTTTAATTTGAAAATCGCAATTAAGTGTTGTATTTGGCCAATGCCAAACAACGAGCCCGTGCAACGGATGCACACTAATGCTTATACGGGACAAGGACCGAATTATTTATTATTAGTGCACATTTGGTTATGACAACGGTTGGTTATTTAAAGTTTAGCATGTCTTATTGTAACTATCGTAAGATATTTAAGGGGCTAATATGCTACCATTTTCCATTCATACCCTGTGGATTAGCTATTCGACAACAAGGTCACTGTTATCAGCTAATTAACAATTAGGCCACAAACAACAAGCTAATCGTCAGCAGTTGGTCCAGCTAATGGCTGTAACAGTAGGCTAGCATGCCATGATGTATTTTTTAACATGTGTTTTAAGTTGAAACTTTTCTTATAGTCTGGTTTGCTTAGGAGATTCTGTCACTTAAAATAGGGCATGAATAGGATGACTGAATATAGCCCACAGCCAGACAATAAATAGCAGAGAACACCAAACAACGGGAAACAAATCAAGCGCAAGTCAACACCTGTCGTTTTCTATGGCCTTCAGTGCTTGGTCTTGATTCATTTTGTCCGAGGGGTTTCAGCATGCAGCTGCCAACTGGCGACATCATTACATTCACAAGGCCTCACGGAAATAATTTTGGGGTTATCTGGCCCAGTGGTCATTTCGGATAAAAGAAGAGGAAGGGCAATGAATGAATGAATGAATGAATGACCAAACACAGGATTGACTGGGATCAAGTAGGCTACGATTAGTCTAACAATCGGCATTAGGCTAAGTATCTAAACACTGGTTATTAGATTACATTGATTAATAAAAACATACTTAAATTAGGCCTATCGTGTGTCATGACATAGACTAGTCAGCATTGTATTTAACCAGAGACCGCAAAAAAGCCCCCCTTAAAATCGACTTAAGGGAAATAAACAGCAGGCTAGATGATACAAAAGTAAGCTAAAGTTATTACCAGGCATCTCTGCAACATTAAATTATAGGCTATCAGAACACCTGCGACGCTAAATGCATGACATAACACTTCGTCATATGCTTTAAATGAAAATTATCCGTTGGTATAAGACGACAATTATCATTCGTAGCATGTTCGCTTTAACTTTCACTGTCCAAATAAAAATTTCACGTCGTAGATTCACGTATGTTGTGGGGTGGAGAGAAAATCCGTTTAATCGGGAACAGAAACCATAAAAAAAAACATTTCCTTAACAGCTCGAGTCTGTGCGTCGCAAACCTTGGACAGGGGGAGGGAGAGAAGGGGGAGAGAAACAAAGGCTTACAAACTGATTGGCTAATGCTTGGGGCTCTTGGGTGTCTCTTGGCTCTCACAGCCAAACGTCTATTCATATGTAAATTAGGTCATATAAATACCTACAACAATCGTCCAACGCCAACATCACAACTCGTAAAGAGTGCTCAATAAACGCCCGGTCTGTTTCTCTGAAGTGTGTGGATTTTTTGTAACTGGCACCGCCTGCCATCTGCCCTCTTCAAGGATCGTGACGTGACAGTGGAACACAGCCACAGCTTTCTGAACTGTGTGGGTTGAAACCAACATGGCACCCTCATCCCGACTCAGCAAAAACGGATGTAGCAGGGATGAAGATGAATACTACGGTATTAGTAAAGGAGACAGAAAGGTAAGACGCCAGAACTCTGCTTTTTGAAAGCTATAGCCCAGACTACATAGGCTATTGTGTCTAATATGAATGTAAAAATCTTGCTTGCAGACGAGAAAACCCTTGGTGGAGAAAAAAAGACGAGCTCGTATCAATGAAAGTTTGCAGGAGCTCAGAGCTCTGCTCACGGAAACAGACGTAAGTTTTTTCAGCTTTAATGCGTCGCCCGCTATTGATGTGCGATCGTAGCTATATATTAGCAGTACCTATGAGCGCTTGGTCCACATTATTGCATCCGAATGTTTATTATATTTAGCCTAGCCTACATCTAATAGCGTCCATCTTTTCCCGGTAGGTCCAGTCAAAGATGGAGAATGCAGAAGTTCTTGAAATGACTGTGAAGCGAGTTGAACACATTCTACAGAATCGAGCTCAGGGTATGATTCTTCTTTTTTATTTAACGTATAAACAAGCTAAGCACACTGATAAGCTGATCTGAATTTTCTTGCGCAATAACATATTATGGCCTGTGTCTAATTGTAACGTTACCTCTGTGTCTGTAGAAACGGACACTATGAATCGGGAGGCGAGCGAGAGATTTGCAGCCGGCTACATTCAATGTATGCACGAGGTGCACACATTCGTTTCCAACTGCCCTGGGATTGATGCGACAGTGGCTGCCGAGCTCCTCAACCACCTTCTGGAATGTATGCCATTGAACGAGGATCACTTCCAGGACATGCTTGTGGATGTAATGTCAGAGACTTCCAGTAATGGCAGCACTTGGCCACCGAGTGAAGGGATTTACACAGCACTGTTATCGCCAGGGGGTCGGAGTATATCCAGTTCGTCCTCATCGGCCCTTTCACCGTCGCCCTCCATCACGACCAGCGAGGATCTCTGTTCTGATCTGGACGACACTGACAGTGATCGGAGCCACATTTCTCCCGAGGCTGTTGAGAACCCGGAGGTCCAAAATATGCCCACAACTACCTATTCCGTATCTATGTGGAGACCGTGGTAAATCGGAAATCGCGGTCTTGTCCTTGAGAATGAATTATGAATAATTTCTGAATTTCCATTGGATTGCAGTCAGTTAGCAAAGTGTGATGGCAAGACTGTGATCAGCACTGTTCTCGTCAGCGTATCCCATTTAGGCCAGAGACCGACTGGCCCCGTCTGTCTGTTTTGTAAATATGTCTATACACAGGGGACATCGCAAAGAAAAGCTCTTTAAAAAAAATAAAAAAATCAGAACCCAAGTTTTCAGCCCCACAATTCACTGAAGAAAAAATGAACTTTTAAAAATAAACAGAGATATTATAAATAGGCTGTGCATGTATAGGTTACATGTTTAGGTGTACATATATATTTCCATATAGTGGGATTTTCACAAGTCAATTGGGTATGGCTACCTTCAGTGAAGGGAGGTAAATTACACTTGTAAATGTGTCATTCTTGGTAGCAGGATTGTTGTTGCCCACCAGTTTAAACTGCTCTTGATAATGCAGTGCGTATAGGTCAAATGTTGTATATTTTGTGACTTAACCCACGACTTGTTGATTAATAAATTAATGAAATAACATTAGCAGTTTAATACACATTGTAGTAAATGTCATTTTAACGTCAGTGGTTGTGTGTGTAACTTGTCTTAGCCCTATACTGTGTTTCTACAAGTGAACTTGTCTCCATAATTGCCTGCATCGGCTGTTAACCGATGCAATGTGACCTCCGATTGTACCAAGTTCTTGTTTTCAACCAATTAAATGCATAACGATTTTGTCCAAAACACTGTGGTCTGCTTAATCCGATTTATACTTTGTTTTGCACATGAACTAAACTGAAGACGTGTGAATAAAAAAGTACTTGAAGAACAATCATCCCTTTGTTGTGTGGGTTGTGCTAATTGGGAGAAGACGCTTACACAAATGACACCGAAATAAGAGGCACGGTGTTATTTGCTGGATAATAAAAAATCACCAGTTTAAATGTGTGAACATGTTTGCAGTAGAACATTTCTATTTTAAAAAGAACACTTCCATTACTGAGGGTAGTTTGTTGGTTGTAACTGGGCTACTAATATATTTGACTGCAATTTGTTCACACGTTATTGATCAGGTGTGACAAATGTCAACGTAAAATCACATGAACCAAGGCATGAATAAAGGCGCATATGCAGGGCCTAAATCTCGCAGAAACCATTCTAGGCGTTTATCAGGTGTGAATGTCTACCATGAAACATCCTTCGGTACAAGGACGTGTAAAAAATCACACAATCCTTATTCATGTGGTGATTCGTTCCTTGAAATGTCTCGACTGGGTATCAGTTCTGACGTATTTGCAGACGTCCAATTGGAACTCGCTGGCTGAATCTTACTGAAAACTCGGTAGAAATCTTCAGAACGCACTATGCGTGTGGAATTATACTTTCCTTACCTGAAGTATAACAAGACATCCGTTTTTATTAATTTACTTTGGGAATTTTTTTTAAAAAAAAGGTATATATGACAAAAATTGAGCTATTACAAAATGTCCAAAAAAAATAGATTAATAAATAATAATGATTATAGCAACAATAACAACTACAACAATAATAATGGGGAAAAGGAAAAAATATATGGATGTGCATACATACATACATACATACATACACATACATCTACATAAGGTGTTGCTTTTAGCTGCCACCGTACTTCCTAACATGAACCTGCATGCATTCCCTTATTTATGAGATCCCTCCCACAAGTAATCCACAGGGAACACCATATAGGCCTGCCACTGCATAGGCTACGTGCCAACCCGTTTATTTTTGAACCGATACTTAAACCACGTTTAGGCCTACTGGAACAAATAAATGCTTGCTGTTTTTTTTTACATAAAAAGCTTTGTGTAGACTAATTGAAATAGCTGAGGGTCAGAAAAATATTGAGCAGAGATGCTTGAGGCAGAAAAAACAGTCCCCAACCAACTAAACGAATATTTTATTTTAACCAGCCTATATGTCTAAACGACCTTGCACCCTCCAGAGACCTGGGAGCCACAACTGGGTTTTTTTTGGAAGAGAACCCCCCTCCAGCAGTTCCCAAGATCCACATGAAAGAATCCCATCTGCAGTGGAAGCCGTTCTTCATGCCATGTACTAACACCTCGGCTGGGCCTTGCTCAACAAAGTGTCGCTAACAACTCTCAAAGTAGCCCACACAGACACAATAGCTTCAACCAACAGGAAAACGTTAGATCCTGTCTCTGAGCAAATGTAGGGCAGGTCCCACAACAAAGTGTTGGGTCATACTCATATATAGCTGCCATCACACATAAATGAACATAAACAGACACACACACACACACACACACACACACACACACGATGCAATGTGAATATATAACATCAACAGTTTGGTGTTAGTCAAAACTATTTAGGGATAATTTTTACTTGACTCTAATGATAGATTCTTGAATTTGTAACTTGTCCTGATGGCTCAGCGTACCCAAATCCTCCCTATGACAGGTTTGGGGCCAGTGTTACATATCTGAAAATAAAATATTGCTTTCATCAACAAATATGAAGCACATAAATACCACAGAAGGCCGTCCACAGTGTGTGTTTTTGCCTGCATGCATGTAGGCCTATGTCCTAATAATGCTTTCTTTAAAACATTTCAATACATTTCAAGGAATCTTTGTAAAACAAGAAAAATGAATACGCCTAAACCTATGGATTAAAGAAAGAAGTGAAGTCGACACAACCCTCCCCCACCCCCACCCCAACAAAACAATAAAAAAATATATATAAGTAAATAAATAAATAAATAAAAACTGAAATAGGTGTTAAGCTCGTAAATCAGTTGGGTTGGTGAAGGGTAATCTATATAATAAATTATATATCAGAGTACACATTAATTCTAGCAAATCCACATATTAAGATTCGCAGACTGTTTTCAGCTAGTGATCGAGTATAGGCTAACAAAACCGGATTAGCAGTGCCCAGGCGCGACATCCCCTGCTGACCAGTCTTTGTTGCGGCTCACACCTCCGTCTAAAATTGAGAGAGGTGCGAAAGACAGGACATGTAAATGGGTAGCGAATCTGTGATCAAAGCTGGTGTTCTTAGCCAGGATTCCTTTGACAGCCTGCCAGCGTGTTAAAATACTGATAACATCTATTCTAAACCAAGCCTTTGGGTGTAGCCTACAAAGGTCTAGGCTAGGATGATGAGATATGGGCAACAGGCTTCTATCTAGGCTATTTAGGATATGCTTACCAATAGCTGAAAGCTATGATTTTGATAGCTTGGATCTTATATTGGACAATGCCCTTCCAGAGCGTCCATATCTACGCCGAATCAAGATACTATTTGACGAAATGCACCCATCATAAAATAGCAACGTTCTAGAACTGTTAATGCTACAGTTCCCACGTGCGTTAAACACCGCACCAGTTTAAAATTATATAGCTATAATTCTGCGGTACTTCAAGTCTCGCAATGCAGTTTTCAATGTTAAATTGAAATGGCCTGCTGTTGGCAGATGGTCCACAAAGTGTAGCCTCCTCATGGGATTTGTTCCTAAACGGCAGTTTGCCAAAGGGGGCCCCCGGGGTTGTCGTTCAGGCTAATCTTCCGTTTGCAATAAATTATTTACCATATAAAAATACAAAAAGCCTATGTAATATCATATAATTACAACAGCCTATGCAATCATATAAGGTATATATTGCGTTCTTGAAAGGTAGCCTAATGTGTTTAAGTGTAAAGCACTCGTCATCACTTTCCCAGTGCGCAAAATGCCACGTAATGTACCGTCGTTGAAAAGGCGTCCAAGACGCGTTTCCAACACAATTTAGCCGTCCATGGACGACTGTTGTTCACTGGGTTGGCATTGTGCCATCGAACTATATTCAATTCACGTGTTGAATTGAGCCTATATGCTTTGAACACCTACGTACTACACATAGCCTACAATCAATGAAGATTCGGTAGGCTACTTTTGATTATTTCTTCGCAGAAGCTGTCCATTTTAAGGCTTTGCTTCATTTAATATTATTTGTTATACAATGGCCATTAACTGAACCTAAAAAGGCATGAGCTAAGCTAACCACACACATTGCATTCTGCAACAGAAGTGAACCTCCCAAAATATTTAGTATCATTCCAACGATCACACGTACAGTATGTTAAGGTTGGAGGACACGGTGAACAGTGTACAGTTTTAGGTAAAATCGTACTTAACAATAAAGGTTTGACACTTCCATTTATCCAATCAATTTGGCTATCTTTAAACAACCCAAAATGTAGCTGGCAAGGTCGTCGTATGCGTCATCTCTACGTAGCCTATACATAACATGTTTGTGAAACCTTTGAAAGGACAGTAAAATGTGTCTACAAATACAATCACCTGTTCCCTTTACAAAGACCATAGCCTAATGGAAGGGAAGTTACACCACAAAGATCTGAAGGGTTGTTCATGTGAACAACTCACTTCCGTAATATAACTTCCCTTCCGTAATCTGGATGAGGATGGTACACTATAGCAATAGCCATGACGTTACTAATTTAACGGGTTAAAATGAGCAAATGAAGTTCAGTAATTTGCCTTTCTTGTATTTCTTTTTACCAAGGCCTAATAGTACTCACGTAGTGATCTCAACCAAACCTAAGATGTCATTTGGATTTAGGCAGCCAAGTCTGCTACTATTCAGTTATAGGTGTACATTCAAATGAATGAGTTTCTAACAATGTATCCTTATTAAATGAATAGACACAGATTTGATAAATATGTTATTGCAAATTTATGAACAAATTCACAGCACAGGAAGGCCTTCATTTCCCCCCCAAAATGGAAAAGAAACTAAAAAAATTCTCACTCCCATAGCTGTCTGACCATACAATGATAACGCAACGACAAATATGCAACAGTTTGAAACGTTACAGTCACTCGTGTGTTTTCTTTTTAGTAGTTAAAGTTTTGCATTTGCCTCATATAAGACATTTACGAAAAGATAACATTGTCGTACTCGCATTACAGCGTGAACACCGAAATGAGCGATTCATAGTCTTAAAGATGAATCAACAGAAAACAATTACAATACTCCTCCGAGAAAACAATTCCACCGCGGAATGCCAGTACCATACTCTGACCTGAGAGTATACAGCACACAAGTTTCACAAAAGTGCGGCAGCCTTATTTTTCGGCGTACTGTATTACAAATACATATATGAGTTTTCAGTTCCAGGTATTGCAGTTAACAGGTCCCACAAAACACTGGTTTTATTTAATAATAAATAAATAAAAACAGACAACCCAGCTATGAAAATGATCTTTGTCTATGTAGTTTACAACACCTCCTGGCCCGTGCCACTAAATTTGAGCACAATGTTTTTATATATAAAAAATACGTTTTTGAAGCCATTGAGAAATAAACCTTACTCTCAAATAATTGGCTACAACATGCTTTCAGTTCATAAATAAGTTAAATTAAAACAATATATATCCCAAGGTTAATGAAGGCAGAGGAAATTGATTTCCAACACTAATCCGTTTGTCAGTCTTACAATGTTCAACACATTTCACCTTTTTCTCTTTTATTTGAAAAAATAGTTTTGTTTCTTCCTCCCACAGCATATAAAATACATAAAATGAGAATAATCTGAAGGAGGACACACAATACAGATGACATATGCTTATTGACATACTTTGACAGGATAATTAAAAAACCCTCACATACAATAAAAATATGGAAGTGTGTGGGTGGTGACAAAAATTGATTGCCACATGACTTCACCATCTGATTGGCTCTATGATAGCCTGGACAGGGTTAATGGGGCTTTGGCTGCAGCGAAAGTAGGGGTCGGCACCATCATCCTCCATGACGGACACTTCTAACATTCACGGGACTCTGTGACAGACATGAACATTTCTAAAAGAATTTGAACTGACAGTTTTTAAATACAAAATAAATAAATAAACACAAACATCAAGTTTAACCACAAGCACAGGTGTCCTTGTGTGGACACGGTGCCTACCCGAGTGACAATCTTCCGCACAGGGTGCTATAGCTCAGAGACACAGCTGTAGCAGTCCTTTTTGACTGTGTCTATAGCTCCTACAGGCGGACCTGATTGTCTGTGTGCAGGTGCTGAGAGTCTATGTGTACACGTCCTCTCTCAGCATGCACGGATAGCTCTGGCCTGTGCTTGCGCCTCCTAGCCTGGAGGGGGCAGTGTTAATCAGCGGCTGTGTACATGTCCTTTCTCAGTGTGCGCAGAAAGCTCTGGCCTGTGCTTGCACCTCCTAGCCTGGAGGGGGCAGTCTTAATCAGCGGCTGAGATGCAACAGGTTTCGGCTTGCTGGGTTTCCACGCTGCCTTTTTGGGCCTCCTCATTCGTCTCCCCCATTTCCAAGTCCAGTGGCTCCTCCTCTATCATAGCTGAGGAGACGTCCTCGCAGCATGTACATGCCTACAGACACACACACAAATCTATAAAGTCCACATAAAGTCCATTTGTATGACAGGCTTATTTTTTTATTTTTTTTATTAGTGCCAAAAAGCATTCCCAAGTCTGAAAATATCACTCTGTTTTGAACAAGCATTTACCCTATAGTTACTAGTGTCTTTACACTGCGTAGTTAGTAGTTACATTGTTGTCAGTTCCAAATCCTGTTTCATGTGTTAACTACGCTGCCATTGCATAAAACTGACCATACACTCAATAGCACAGGTAACAAGCAAAAATAAAAAATAAATTGGCAGAATAAAGTAAGTATATGGCAGTCCACTGCCAGCCTCTTGAGCCAAATCTCACTCTTTTGTTAGCTTTAAGGCTCAGACAGATTAAACTCTCCCTTTAAACATGATGGGAGCAAATTGGCACCAGCAGGCTACAAGCTGGACTATGCACAGAATCAAACCACAAGTTACCATAGGAACAATGTACACTGTGGCCATTTGTGTGACAGTGAAATTCACATGATTGTGGTTTCCTCTTGCCAATACAGTCATTTGCCTGAGCCTCATCATAGTGCATTCACTTTAAACCCTCATGTTGGAAAGAAAGCCCAGAGATATTCTGTGGCAGGGAGAGAGAAATCACCTTGACATTGATGGCTTGAGGTAGACCTCCTTTCCTCATCCAGGGATGCACCTCCACCAGCTCTTTCTTCTGCTGCTCCATGAAGCTCGGCTGGTTCTTCTGCATCCTGAGCAGCTTCTCCCGGTCTTCCCTCAGCACCTCCTGCACCTCCCAGAGCCACCTGCTGGATGTAGACTGCCACTGCAGAAACCAAAAAAATAGAACTCAAATCCATGATGCCCTGAGATGATGGATTGACGATTGCTTCAATAGCTCTGATTATTGCTTTGCGCTCTCATACCAAAATAATTTACAGAGACACATGTACAGTGAGCACCATAATTAATTGGACAGTGACACATTTTGTGTTATTTTGGTTCTGCACTTTGAGTTTGAAAGGATACAATGACAATGAGGTTGAAGTGCAGACTGTCAGTTTTAATTTGAAGGTATTTTCATCCATATCGGATGAACCATTGAGAAATTATAGAACCTTTTGTACATAATCCCCCCAATTTTCAGGCATAAAAAAATATTGGACAGTTTAACATAATGTACAATAAAGTAATCATTTTTTATATTTGGTCACAGATCCTTTGCATGCCATGACTTCCTGATGTCTGTGACCCAACAATATCAAAAAACTCTTGATATCTTATTTTCTGGTACTCCTACAAGCGATACAATAACTTCTTTACATTTGAATGAATCTCTATGGGAAGTGGGATTCGATTTAGCTGTAAATGACATGGGAACAGTATGGAACACATGGTTGGCTAAATGGCTGTAAGTCATCAAGGGTCTGACATATCAAACAAGCCTTAAACCATCACTCTGCTGCCAGATATGCAGTAGATATGGATGGATAACTTCCTGACTTATTTTTCCATAGAGTTCAATAGGAAAATTTGTCAGGAGAAACAACACTTACAGCGATCCATCCATATCTACTGCATATCTGGCAGCAGAGTGATGGTTTGAGGCTCGTTTGATACCTCAGACCCTTGATGACTTACAGGCATTTCACCAACCATGTATTCCATACTGTTCCAGCATAATTTACAGCTAAATCTAGTGCCACCCCCCAATTCCCATAGAGAACCATTCAAATGCAGAGAAGTTATAGTATGGCTTGTAAGAGTAACAAAAAAGAAGATATGAGTCTTTTGATATTGTTGGGTCACAGACATCAGAAAGTCATGGCATGAAAAGGATATGTTAAACTGTCCAATATTTTTTGATGCCCGAAAATGGGGGGGGGGGCTATGTACAAAAGATTCTATAATTTCTAAACGGTTCATCCGATATGGATGAAAATTCCCTCAAATTAAAGCTGACAGTCTGCACTTCAACCTCATTGTATCCTTTCAAACTCAAAGTGCTAGAGTATAGAACCAAAATAACACAAAATGTGTCACTGTCCAATGAATTATGGTGCTCACTGTATGTCAGCTATTGCCTCTTCATAATGATTTTTAGGCAGGTAATTCAAGCCATTGTCTTACTTATGTTTAAAAGAGAAACACCATGAGAAAAGTCATTAGGCCCACAGATTAAATTACATTACATTACATTCATTTGGCAGACGTTTTTATCCAAAGCGACGGATCAGAATTAAGCGTTATGGCTACCATTGGCAAGTAATTAGTTGTATAATTACATATATCTACGTGTTTCAACTAAAGCAAAAGTCAAAGTATAAACAAAAAATAAAATGTGTATATATATCATAAGCATACTCAGATGCAAAGGGATAGGGGGGGGCTGAGAGGGTATGTGAGCGGTGAGCTGTGGAGGGGGTGGGCCAGGTGTTTGGGGGAAGGTGTGGGGTGGGAGGGTGCATCTATCAGGCAGACACCAGGAGCACTGTGTTGGTTTCTCGTCACTCACCGTGAGGGCAGCTGGTTGGTCATCCTGAAGGACACACTTCACGGAAGGCTGCTGGCTCTCCAGCTCCGTGGCTTGGGCCTGGGCCTTGGCCTTGTGGCTGTTCTGCGACGAGTCAATGCTGCCAAAGTATTTGCTGCTGTTGTTGCTGATGTGACTGCTCCCTGAGGTCAGAAAAGGGCGACATTTTCAAACAAAAATCCTCAGTATAAGTTACAAATAATAAATAATTGAGCTAATGGTAATTGGCTTTCCAAATGACAAGGCGCCTTTTCAGCGATCAGTTATGACATGCCCCTTAGTCTAAATTTGACAGCATTTGTTTCAATGGAAAAGTACATTAAGTGTGGGATTGTTTGATTCCAATTTTGGGAAGTGTTTCGTGGTGCCCTGTAGACGGACCTGTCCCACTGGCCGAGGTGCTGCAGCCGTTGGACCCGAAGCCCAGCGATCCGGAGGCGGCCGAGCCGGTTCCGGAGCGAGAGTCCTCCTGGAGTAGGATGTCCATCAGATCGCTAAGGCTGGATTCTGCATCGCTGTGATTACTGTCGCTGTGGGAACCCGCCTGAAAAACAGGTCACTGAGAGGTCACATGACTGGCACTCTTTCTTCTTTTAACCTCATCTCTTCCTTTTATTTTTTTTCAAATTTCCCATAACCTTCCTATCCTGTCTTCCATCATATCTCTTTGACTAAGAGAAGGCTCAAATTAACATGGTACGTGGTTATATTGAACACAGCACCATTCTGTCATTTTTTGTTTCAAAATGGCCGCTCATCAGCCTGGTGTATTTGAGCCCCTGTACATCAGGGCACTAGACTATCTGTAAATAGACACCATTAGAGAGCTATTATGTGCACTGGTATGAGCTTTATATTAAAAGAAGGAGGGTATGTTGCTCTTTTAACTAGGGCTACCAGTTTGTTTCTCTTTGTTTTCTCGCATGGTACTTCAGTCCTCCGCCAGCTAGAGGTCGCAATAGCCTCTTTGTGAAGCCACTTCTCAAGCAATTATCCCATTTGTACCACCTCATCTAATTTGACAATGATTGACAGCGAAGTTTACAAGCAACACTCACGTGTTCAATTCAGTTCGATTACATACTACAGTGGAGATGCTGCAGTATTTTTAAATGTTTAAACATTTAACTTGCACAAAAAAGTAAAACCAAAAAATAAATCGTATTAGTAATAAGAAAATAGTGTTCAGCTGAGGTACATTAAAACAAAGATGATAAATTTAATAAAAGTGGCAAATGTGCAAGTTCAAAGTTCAAATGAAAACTGCGATTCTATTTTATCTACTTGTTTAACTGTTTAAATCCTCTGTGATGTTTCTTAGTTTCTTTTAAATGTCGGTCTAATGTTATCTTCTTTGCATAATTTATTGTTAAATTGCAAGTTGAGCAAAATAAATTAAATCCGTCTGTAAGCAGTGTACCAGACGGACACTGCCTCACGCTCAAAGACATGCAGTTAAACTTCCATCCATGTTTACTTTCACCATATTAGATCAGCTCATTGTTTTTTATTAACATCGGTTAGAAACTCAATTGTATGACTAGTCACTTGACTGTGCCGTAGGAGTGCCTATGGGGACCCCTGGAGAATAACCATTGCAATACAAGTTTTTATCCTTGCAGGTCACGTGGTGGAGACAAACTGGTGGCCCTGCTCATTACATGCAAAGGTTTAAAATTTCTTTCAGACTTGATAGAGGAACAGACTCACATATTGCTTAGACATGTGGAGTTTGAAAAGGAGTTGGTGAGATTTATATTGCCTGAATCAATGAGAGCTGTGACATTGGCTAATGGTACGGTGATCAAGAGACAGTTCAAACTTTCCTTGTATTAAAAGACACTTGGAAATGAGATATTCTTGAGATAGTCAGAAATAACACAGAAG
Source organism: Ilyophis sp. 1 JC-2022 (assembly GCA_022702515.1). Taxonomy (NCBI): domain Eukaryota; kingdom Metazoa; phylum Chordata; class Actinopteri; order Anguilliformes; family Synaphobranchidae; genus Ilyophis; species Ilyophis sp. 1 JC-2022. Next base: position 135,178,710 of record CM040395.1, read on the forward strand.
GACAGACATAAATTTGCAGGGAGGAAAGAGTAATGCATACACAATCAGCTACAAAAAGATGCCCTCATATACACACCATCCTTCCATTATATGACCTTATAACCTATATAACTCTTAGTCATCGACCATTTTACTCAGCTAGCAGTTTTATTTGCAAGCAGGATAAACCAAACTAATGAAGCTGGCAACAGGGGAGGATCCTTAACAACTGGAGGAGGGTCAAAGGTCATCCAAACCTGGAATGTTGTCTGCAGGGATGCTCTCTCTCTCTCTCTCTCTCTCTCTCTCTCTCTCTCTCTCTCTCTCTCACTCACTCACTCACTCACTCACTCACACACACACACACGTACAATAACAGAATGTATGTCTGCTTCATTGGTCCACATGCAGACTGATTATAAAGTACATTTAAAAAAACTGAGCGAAATAAAAGCAGCAATGCAGTGCAGTGCAAAGAAATATTGGGAATGCTTATTTCTAAAAACGAAAAAGAAATGCAATGTGATCTATTGCTTATTGCTCTATTTGCTTTGGGAGAGGTGGGGTTTGTCGCAACGTTGTCCTACCTCTTCACTGCCACAAACGTGTCTACAGCACATTTTATTCCAAGCAAGACCCTCTTGTGACTGTAACCATGGTAAAAGCACATCGAAACTGCAAGTAGGCTTTGGAAAAGCAGGTCCTGTGGGACCAGGTACATAGCCAGACCCTCCAGACGTCTGTGCTAGCCCAGACAGATGGAGTGAACGCTAAAAGGTGTAAGGGACACATTGATTAATATCAGCTTTTTTTCCTGAATCAAACACGTCCTCCTTTTTACTTGCTTAGTACACGTGACATAAACTGTGCTCTGGCCTGAGTTACGGGGATAAACCTCAGGCTAAAAACAAGACAATCGCTGCCGGCTAGCGATAGCATTGGGCTTATTTGTCCAGGCTTATGCTTGGTAAACCTGCTAACCTTGATAATTCAAGGAAGATGTACACAATTTATGCCCCATTTTAGGGACAGCCCTGGAACAGCAATACAGTGGGGGACAGGGAGAGCTGGAGCCCTCTGGTCTACTGCGTGCTGCCGTCTACGGAGGGGAGAGACACAACTCTAGCTGACACATAACTACGAAACACTGCCGCCATGTTGGAGCAGCACAAACAATGTTTGCTGTGTCACAGCACTATGAGAAAGGCGCATATTAGCTGGATAGGCTGTCGGCTGATAAAGGGAGAGACCGAATGAGGCTCAAAGGGCGAAAGCAAAAGTAGGAGAATTAGTGAGAAAGCGAGGGAGCTCCTACCCGCTGTATCTCCTTGTTGGATATAGTCGGGCAGGTCGTACTGCCTGTCACCATCGCGCTGTTCCCCTGGGTGCCTCCGGGGGGCGCCGAGCCATCTTGCTTCTCCGTGGAGCAGGACGTCTCCTCCAGCTGGAGCAGGTTGAGCTGGAGAGGCGAGCTGCAGCGGGACTGGAAGAGAGGGGGCGAGGCCTGGTCGCGGGCACCCAGCGACCGGGGCGTGAATGAGCGCGATACGCCCTCGTGGGGCTCGGGGGCGGGACTCTGGGGCACTTCCGCGGGCACGCCGTAAGGAAAGGGCTGGACTTGGAACCACGGCTGGGCGGGAAATGGATTCTGGGTGGCGAACTGCGACTGCACCTGGAACGTGGCCGTGGCCGTGGCCGAGAAAGGGGGCGGGGCATTGAAGGCGGCTTGCGGCAGGAAAGAGGTCTGGTCCGGATAGAAGGGCTGGTGAGGGGTGCTCCCTATTTGGGGGAACATATAGTTGGGCAACACCAAAGCCACCATGGGCGCGACCAGTGGTGTCGAATAAGGCGTGGGCTGCATGGACAAGCGGGGATCTTGGTGACACTGGCTGTCTCCGAAGCCTAGCAGGGAGGGGTCCACTTGAGTGGTCACCGGCACCGGCCCGGCCCCCGGGTACATCTGCATGGGGTAGCCAGGCATGGCACCGGGGTAGGCTACAGGGAGGGTGGCGGACTGGGAAGTGTCCGAGGGCGACCAGGCGGTCTGGTTCAGGCCCTGCCGGGACGGCCGCAGGGGCTGCTTCCTGTGGGACAAGGTGCTGTCCGAAGACTCGTACTTCTTGACGCGCTTCGACTTGGTCTTCTTGCTGTGCCTGCCCCGCCTGTTGGCAGACTCCGCTCTGTCAGCCACTTTGCCTTGTTTGCACCCTTGAGCGGCGGCTACTGCTGTGGGTGAGAGGAAGCAACAGTGTCAACCCTACTGAGAAAGAGGCATGGCTACCTGCCTACAGAGTCAATCCTACAGAGAAAGGGATGTGGCAACCTGTCTACAGAGTGAACCCCAGAAAAAGGGGCATGGCTACACACAAGTCAATCCAACAGGAAAAGGGGTGTGGCTACCTGTCTACATAGTCAACCCCACAGATAAAGAGGCGTGGCTACCTGCCTCCAGTGTCAACCCCACAGAGAAAGAGTCGTGGCTACCTGCGTTTAAGCTTTTGCATGCAAGTGTGCATTTTGTGTGCACCCCCTGGTTGTGAGGTGACACATGAAGAAATTAACTTAGTTCATATAATAAACTTTCTCCTAACATTAGTACCGTACCGTCTGTGGGAGCCTGACCGCGGTGTCGCTCCAGATAGACGGAGCAGTCAGACTGGAAGGAGCGCATGTCTTGCAGCTCCCGGAAATGGGACAGGAAGACCTGCTCCTCCTTCTGCGTGTGCACCGCTAGCACATGCTTGGTGAGGCTCAGCTTCTTATAGGTCTCCCTCTCCTGGCTGGGCGGAAACACTGCGCTAAAGGGCGGGGCAGCCACTGGCCCCTCCCCCACATCTCCTGCTCCGCTCACATCTTCAATTATCTCTGTAGGGGAAGGAGGAAAACGCAGAGTTACAAAAAACACTTTCACAGACAATCAAACTCACACACACACACACTTGCACACATACACACACATGCACTCACACACACAAGTGTGCAACATGCACATGCACGCACAAACAAACAGACAGACACACAAACCCATACACTCACACATACAAGTGTGCAACACGCACCTGCACGCACACAAACTCACATACACATAAGTGTGCAACACACGCATGTACACATATACACACACACACGCACGCATGCGCACACACACACACCAGTGCACATGCGCACACACACACACACACACACACACACACCGCAACCTGCTATCATGGAAAGAAGAAATGCTCTCAAAAGACCCCAGAAAGCAAGAAAAATATTGGTTTGGTGTGTATACCAGATTGTGGCTGAGGTTTGTTGTCTCCCACGTGGACAATGGTACTGCTGTAGCTGCACTGACTAGTGATGGACATCACACTCTCCGCCTTTCTGGGCAGGGCCAGGGGCACGAGGGAGGAGCCCACTGCTGCACCCGGCCGCTTTTTGTGAGCCTTCAAGGGAAGGAGGCCAGGCTGAGCCTCTAAAAGTGCCGGTTCTGAGGGGTGCAGAGAGGCAGATGACGCGCCGTCAGTTTAAGAGTCCAGAGAGAAACCGTGCAAGGCGGAACCTTTCTTGATGTCTCTTTCTAAAACGTCTGGAAACCTCTGCTTATATAAAAGTACTTATTTCAAAATTAAATTATTGAACAATTTAGCATAAAGGACTGGCATTATAAAAATGATGACAGTAACATAACAAAATATTAGGGTTGAAAGAGTTGTTCATGAACATCTGTGTTAGAGAACGCTGGTCGTTGGGATGGTTTTACATGACTTGTGTTAGGGGCCAAGTGCATTTAGGATACACAGGAATTAGGGATTAAGTTGATTTAGACGTCATAACTATACTATATTATTATATATTATTAGGGGATACCGGCATTAGGGGACCAGCACTTTTAGGGGATACAAACACATGGGGGACAAACCGGTTGCAGGCATACCTTTGGACACCTGTATGGCGCTGTCTGCAGCATTCTGCTTGTCCTCGTCAGAGTTGGTGGACGTGGTATTGGAGGATGACAGACACTTTCTCTTCACAGTGATGGGGACACTGCAGGTCTCCAGGTACCTAGAGAGGCCAGAGTCAAACAGACACGAACTTGAGCCACATTGGGATGGTACGTGCGTCAGCATCACATTCAACCACCAGGGGGCGCTGATGTGTAATGACTAGACTGGTCCTTTTTTTTAACCTAACTACCATATAATCTATGGTAGGCCGAACAGTTCAAAAGCCAACGCAAACTAGACACCGTATATCCACTTGCACTGCGCTACCCAGTTTTTAAGCAAGATATATCCAGTTAACAAGACACCATCTATCCAGTCATCCTGCACCACCCAGTGGACATCGTGAGATACCCAGTGGAGTCGGGTAGCGCGAGCGATCCAATTGGACCCCGTCGGATGTCGAACTGGGTAGCTCTGCGCTATTCAACTGGATCGCGCGGGATGTTCAACTGGGTAGCTCTTCAACTTCAATTTATGTGACGCCATTATATCATAGAGACTATTTACTCATTTGGTCAAATGTTTAGTTACGTAAATTACATGTGAGAGATTAGTGAATTCCTGTCCAATTAGCGACATCAAATTGGGTATCTTCAAGCTATCTGGTTAGCGCGAGCTGTCCAACTGTGTGGCGCAGGCTGTCCAACTGGGTCGCACTGTCCAAACTGAACATGTAGTGTCTAGTTTGCGTCGGCTTTTGAACTGTTCGGCCTACCATAATAATCCTCTGACAGAAGTGCTGAGCTGTGTCCGAATCAACACCCTTCTATACTACTGAGTATACTAGTTGAGCAAACTGGATGTCAAAGTTGTTAAGTAGGTGAAATGTTCTCTAAATGTAGTGTACTGAAAATCACCAGATGGAGGATATTTTTTGCATACTGCAAGTCACTAAACAGTATGCAGTAATCAGTATATCGTATGCTAGTACACAGTAACGCGGACACGGCAGATAGGGCTCTGATTCTGACACAGCGCTGCTGTGAGAAGGTTTATACAAATGATGCTGGGCTGTGATGCTTGATTGGTTGATACAGCACCACCCTGTGGCTGATTGGTTCAGAATGCTAAAGATCTATCTAACTGGCTGAAATCAAGCAGGCTTCTTAAAGTATCTTTTTAAAGGCTTTTTAAAGCTGAACTCTAAGCCAAGCATCGACATTTGACTGAGGCATGCACACGGTGTGCCAGTCATTGAGGGCTAGCATTATATTTTTAGGCATGCCCATGTGTTAGGAGTGCTGTTTCCATGGCAGCCTCTGACCTGATAACGCTGTCCAGGCAGCTGATCTGCTGGTAGGAGTAAACAGACTGATCTTTGTAGGTCAGCTCCTCCTGCACGGCCGGGCTCTCCTTCCCGCTGAGATGCACGGCCGAGTCCTTGGGCCTCACCGCAGGGCTCTTCTGCTGGGACTCTGTGGGAGAAAAGCCATCGTCAGCGCCAATACCACACACACACACACACACACACACACACACACACACACACACGTATGCAGGACTGAGGAGAAGGACTGTACTCACTGTCAGGCCTCCTCTTGGGCTGGGTTTTGTGGGCGAAGACGGCTGCCCCCTGCTGGTCCAGGTTTTTTTGCATGTGGACACCTTTGCAGATCTCCTGAAACGTGCGCTGGAAAGAAAGCAGGACAGACAGACAGTCTGACGATGAGACCTGGGTACCCCCTGTTTCACCACTCCACCAAGCGAGAATCCCACAGGTATACATTCTAATGATATACAGTACATGCATGTATGTCTTACTTAAAGACATACTGCATGTGCCATAAAAGAGCATGTGACTCACTGGCTTGGCTTTGTGAGGCTCCTCCTCCTCCAGCCTGGGCCGGCCTCCGTTGCTGTCGCTGGACGACGCCGCGCTCATCAGGTGCTCGTTACTGCCCATGCTGCCGTAACCGCTTGACCCGTTGTTGTGGACAGGCTTGTGTGAGAATGAGAGGGTGTTATTCTATTAACATTCTGTTATTGTAAGTGTGTGTGTGTGTGTAGGTGTGTGTGTGTGTGTATGTAGGTGTGTGTGTGTGTGTGTGTAGGTGTGTATGTGTGTGTGTGTATGTAGGTGTGTGTGTGTGTGTGTGTGTGTGTATGTAGGTGTGTGTGTGTGTGTGTAGGTGTGTATGTGTGTGTGTGTGTGTGTGTGTATGTAGGTGTGTGTGTGTGTGTATGTAGGTGTGTGTGTGTGTATGTAGGTGTGTGTGTGTGTGTGTGTGTGTAGGTGTGTGTGTGTGTGTGTGTATGTAGGTGTGTGTGTGTGTGTGTAGGTCTGTATGTGTGTGTGTGTGTATGTAGGTGTGTGTGTGTATGTAGGTGTGTGTGTGTGTGTATGTAGGTGTGTATGTAGGTGTGTGTGTGTATGTAGGTGTGTGTGTGTGTGTGTGTAGGTGTGTATGTGTGTGTGTGTATGTAGGTGTGTGTGTGTGTGTGTGTGTGTGTGTGTGTGTGTGTGTGTGTGTGTACTGACCTGCAGCAGCAGTTTGTGTATCTGCTCTGTTATCTCTTGGATGTCCGAGTCCGTGGTCTTTCCTTTTATTGAGGGAGGGGCCGCAAACACGTCTTCGTTAATAGGGCCCCTGTGGAGAAACGGCCACAAGAAGAACACACGGTCAGAGAGAGAAAGAAAGAGAGAGAGGGGGAGGGGAGAGGAGGAGAGAAAGATGGAGGGAGAGAAAGACCCAGGGATGATAGAGGAGGGTTTCGCTCACATGCGGACTTTGTGCCTGCCGATGACGAAGGACACCTTGCGGCTCCAGGGGTTGACGAAGCTGGACCAGCTGGTGTCGATGGTGACGTACTCCCCGTTTCGGGCGCAGAAACGGATAGAGGAGTGGTCAAAAGGCTGGCCGGCGTACTGCAGGACTGTCATTGGAGGAGGAAAGCACTGGGGTCAATGACGGGGTGAACCGAAACGTGATGCACAATTATGCAATGTGGGGGGGGGTTGGGAACTCACTCTTCTTGTGGATGGCTAACATGATTGGTCGATCGCTGGGGTGCACATGCCGCAGGAATGGGGTACCAATCAGATCCTGTGGCAGGTAACCCAGCAAAGGGATAGCCCTGAGAGAAAAAAAGAGAGAGATAGAGCTATTACTTTAGCATTACTCCACCAAGTGATCCAAACCAGCTTGGAATGAAATGAAAAAGGATAATTACATTTGGTAGGATTGGAAAAAAATTTTAAAAAATAATATCCCAGGGGTAACATTTTGAGAATGCTGTGACAACATTAAAAACAAAATGCTATGGCAGCATTGCTTTGTGTTGTCAGGTATTTATGGGCGGCTCACCTCTCATCTACATCCTGGAAGATGCAGCCAGGGGTGTGCGTGGTGGTGAAAATCCGCTTGTCCGCAGGGATTCTGGGAGCTGCACAGAAAGTAGGTAAAAAAAATGAACTACATTGTATTCATGGCTAGTTCATGTCTCTTTTTCTGTAAATCTTTTCCTATAAGAACCTAACGTAACATAAAATAATGACGAGAACAGGCCAACAACGCTTGCCATTTTATTACCATTAAAGGGCATCTAGTGCTCATTGTTTACCTACAAACTAGATAGTACCCAGCACCGTATCAAGCCTGGTCTTGAAAACACCCAGAGTTTCTGCATTTACTACATGACCTGGCAAGCTATTCCACACTGCGACTACTCTCTGTGTGAAGAAATACTTCCTCGTGTTTGTGTGGAATTTACTTTTTGCTCATTTCCATCCCCTCGTTCTACTGACAGAAATCAACCTGAAGAACCTCTTGTAGTTCACTTTGTTAATCCCTTTCATGAATTTGTGAGAGTACATTGATTACAAAGTTTTTCCACATAAAAAGTCAATAAAGTAAATGACAAATCTTTACCTTCATAGCCAGAATGCACTCTTTCTGCCAGCAGGAGGCAGCAGAACTGGTCCTCGGCGTGCTCCGTGTCCTGCACCTTCATCCGGTACGGCGTCATATGGAAGGGGTAGTACTGAAGGTCCCCCTTCCTCTCCCTGCCCCCACTGCACAAAAAGAACAGCAAAGGTGGTCACATGACTGCCCCGCGGGCACACAGTATGAAGGTTAAAACACCTGGACACTTAAAAACAAGATACTTTAAAATGGAGAGCTAAACAATGGTGTAAAAGGATGTTAAGCCGATAGTGGCTTTTATTAAACATGTTTGAAAAATCTTTTTTTGTGGTTCTGGTTACTTTTTTCTCTTCCACATACTAGAGCTGTAGTGACTGAACTGTACACTAGTAGGCGATGCTGACCAGCAGTCCTGTCTCGGCAACGACAGCCTTTTTTTGAGGCATGAGCGGGTTGCTAAACTAATCTCCCCACAATCATGCGGAATAGAAAGATGAAATAAACGGAAACATCCGGAACAGACGGTGTGCAGGACGGGCTTAGACGGATTTAGATCGCGTACGCACCTTATACGGCAGGAGAAGGACTTCTTCTGCACGCAGTCTGATGGAGAGGACTCTGCAAAGGGGACACAGCGGTAAGCATGTATATATATTCAGTGACAGGCATGTGGAAACACACAATGAATACGTGATGCCACCGCTCAGTCAGCGGACGGGTTGATTAACTTTGTCGAAAACACGTCATAAACGTGGAAAGCTTCCCCCAAACTATGCGTAGAACCCAGCAGTCTTTTAAAAGCTTTTTCCCATGCCTGACTTTTTGTGTTTTCCGATGATATGCTGTGACTGAAAAGCTCTGGACACTGTTATCCAGAGCGAGATACAATAGTGAAGCAAGCACAGGGGGCTTATTTATAATAGACAAGTGTTATGTTAACCTAAAAAACAACTATTTCTATTGAAACAATCGACGTGATGCTCAGAAACGGTGTTCATCCGGGGTAGGACATCTAATGGACCAACAAATCCAACAAATCGAAAGATTGGGCAAAAATCCAGGGGCCGCATGTATAAACAGTGCTGTGCAGAAAAATGCCCTCAGAAAGCAGCGTAAGGGAGTTTCCACGCAGAAATTCAGATGTATAAAATAAGACGTGCTGTGAGAATCTGCGTACCTCTGCACAAGCTGGACACCATACGTACACAATGTTTGGCCTCAGTTTGATACGACGACATAGTCACCGAAAGGTAGAAAATGCTAAACTTTTTAAAACGCACCCAGTGACTGAGCAGCGCAGGTGGCGGGTGAAGGAGACGAGCGAGCGTTAGCATACCCGCTCCAGTGCACATGCTCCAGGACGGAAGGCGGTACGGCGTGGTGTAGCTATAGAAGACGCTGACGTCCTGCGGGGTCAGGAACTCCACAAACTTGGCGTTCTTGAAGACGCTCTGTTTGCAGTTGAGAATGTAGGAGGCCTGGTCCGAGATGTACACAATCTTACCCGTGACAAGAGACACGGCCACCGCGAAGATGTCCTGTGGGGAGAACGCAAACACAAACAATTCAATTATCTTTCCCATGACCATAAAACAAATGACTACACCACAGAAAAAAAAAGATTATTGTACGGAAGACAGAACATTGTGTTTTGAGGGCGCATTTGCCATAATAATCTTCCATTGGCTTTCTCTGTTGGTGTTAATTTCTCTTACTTTTTCACTGCTATTGTTTCAGATGTAATTACGGTTTCTGAGGGTGTGAACTCCCACCCCTGACTCATCCACATGCTTCGAGAGCATCTCTGCACTGTGCATTGTCTGAATGGAACGAGCCGTTTCAGATGTAATCTCTTATTGATTTCAGCAGTGTTTACGCTACGGGCATTTTTTTCCTCAATGATGAATGAATGTTTTTGAGGGTGAGGTCTCTCTCGCTCACCGTGTTTTTAAGGGTGTATTCAGAGGTGATGCTATCGATCTCCTCGATGGTGTAAGAGGACACATCCAGACCTGAGGGCTGGCTGTCGTTTGTCATAAGAAGCTGGTGGTACTCTTCATTGGCTGCAACACAACACAGACACACACACGCACACTTTAATAACATCGCACCATTACATTGCACTATCGTACGGTTTAAACAGTTCACGCAGGCATTACTGATAATATGGGTGCATTATCTTTCAATTGAAGTTATCAGGACAATTATCAAATCCTTCATTTTCAATTACAGTGTTCCCTCGTTGCACCTGACGTTATTAGAGCCCTCTCAGTCAGCACCACATATTCTAATCAAACAGAATCGAGTGATTTTTTTTACTGCTTCTACCAGGAAAGAAATGGTTTCAACTCTGTTAACAACTCATCCATCCGGAAGAACAGTCACCCACATAATTGAGATCGATTGAGGATCTAATCCTCGGTAGCTAGAGCAGCTCCCTCCCTGCCCCTCACCCCCGGATTCAGGCGCCCCCCATTAGCGCTGCGAGTTCAGATTAATATTGCGGCAACTGGTCTTGAATCGGTTGTTCGGGAACAGAGTATACTCTGAGAATGTTTGTGAGTGTGTTTTACCCAGACTCCCAGACAAAGCCTCACCTTCCACCTGCTTGACGCAGCTCAGGGCGTACTTCAGGGCACTGAGCGTGCCGGATTTGCTCCCTTTGAGCCTCTTCTCGGAGGGCAAGAGGAGTTTCAGCTGCTTCAGAGTCTTTAACAGCTCCTTCTGAGTCTTGGCCTTGGCAGACTCTTCACTGCTGCATATCGCCATGGAAACACACAGGGGGCATGTCATGGGCAAGTCATGACACACACAAACACACCACGGGCCACAGAGTGACAGACGCATGCGCACATACACACACGCAAGTGATTGGAGACTGGGATTTCATGAAACCAAAAATTGTCGGGGCTAATATATGGTATCAGTGATTTACTCATTTTAGCCAATCGTTTTGTTTTCTCTAGGGAGCCCAATCATTTTGATTTCTTTAGAGAGCAAAACCTGTTCAAGTCAGCGACTGACAGCTCATTGTGGCTCTGCCCAATATTCCATTCATAAAACCCCTATCACACACACACACGCAAAAGAAACACTAAAATCTAAGACCTTAACGTACCTGCAGCCGCTGGTGGAGGGGTTGTCCTGTTCAGAGCTGAGGAGACTGAAGACGTTGGAGCTGCTGGGTGGGGAAGAGCTGTGGGAGTTGGAGCTGAAGTGACAGACAGACACGACAGAGACAGACAGACACACAGGTTACAGGACGATCATTGCTTTCAGCAGGAGCTCTACTCCCTTCCAGCAGCCATATTGATTCTGTGATTCCCCATAACAACAAACACTGGGCTCCAACTTTCCACACTTCGCTTGAAAATATGAGTCGCATATGGAGACACAGCACAGGTACCTAGAGGGCAGCCTTTGTTTGTATAGCTCTAGGCTGTTATACTAGAGGGCAACCTTTGTATAGCTCTCTAGGCTATCATTTAAATGGTCTGAGTACAAGTGAGCTGGTGTTGGAGTATACAGTTAACTCGCCAATACAGCTATAGCTAAGCCCGAGTCATTTGTGGAAACAAAAAACCCTACACATGCAACTGTCCCACCCCTGCTATAAACAGACACCTGGACAGCAGGACTCCAACAGGTAAGCCCATGGGACTTTCTCTAAATCCAGCAAGGTGCAATGCAGCATGTCTGGGAAGCAGCTTTAGCCAAAGATTAGGTCCTTAATACACAAAGAGGCTAAAAACAGTTGTAGCTGATACCCTATTTGGTACAGTCAAGGCCATAGATAGCACTGACATGAGCTTATTATAGAAAGAACATTCACAATAGCTCAGCCATCAGAAATAGCATTCCAATTATATAAAGCTAAGTAGGCCTAGATTATAGCCTAAAGGCGGTTACACATCGGGGACGTAACGAATAAGCAGGGCGAAAATGCGTAAAATTCGTCGGCGAATATTTCGCGTAAAAACCTGTCACACCTGCAACGATGCGAAAAAAACGAAAAGCTCGCGTTCTTTTTCGCGGTTGAAAATCCCTGCGAATAAAAATTGATTACTCTTCGTCGAGTGATGACGACCTGGTTATCCGTTCTCGTTCGTGATGTCATTCATTAAACACAACAACGTTCAAGAAAATTAAAAATTCGGTCCATCACGGAACGAAAGTGTATTTGTTTTGCCTCTACCAGAACGTTAAAAACAGAGCATGCTTAAATTACATTGGCAAAATATTGAACCGGGCTTATTATGTGTCCGTTTTTACTTGTGTAAAGTTTGTTTTGTCTACAACATGCTCTCCTTCTCTTCCCTCCTTTTACGGACATACGTGTCCCTGGGATTTTTCCACTGCCTCTTGATCTCTTCCACTAATATAAAGGGTTAACCACAAAATAACTATACATTACGTCATTTCAGCAAACAAACATCTTTAAAATAAATGTGTCGTAGTCTATACAGTGTAGCAACTCATGAAGTCTGAAGAGTTCTCTCCAAAACGATCGCTACAGGCAGACCTCGTCTGTTTTCCTCGTTATTTATATAACTTGGCTATCAGTAATCAGGAAATCCACACAGGAGTCGCAATAAGATTTTTGGGGACAGCTAAAACATTTCATATAGGCTACCCTTCTCTCCCTCCACCACAGTGGCTGCCCCTGGCCAGACCTGGTAGCTAGCCTACGTGTCGTCTTTCTCCATCTGTTAGCCTATAGCCCACAATTACTACGGCAAATATCCACGAAACAATATCACATATAGCGGTTCGCTAGCTTTCATCTTTTGTTTTCCAAGGCAAACAACCCAGCCGGTGACAGCGTAGCCTACATGAACTCGCCTAAAGTAAATAAATAAATAAATAGGCCTACGTATCGTGTAGCTATGTTTGTGTGTAATCGCCACTGGCTTGTTATCTTCCCTTCATATGAACTGCTATCAACGTTAACATTAGACCTAAAGGTTAGCTAACGTTAGCTGGCTAAAATAGCTGGAGACAACTTCTAAGCCAATGCTAATAACCTGTGGGAGCTCATCAGATAGCAAGTTGTGCGTATTGCAACCATTTAGCTATAAATAGTCTATTTGCTCGGCTATAGTTTTCCACAAAGTGTCCTTCAAATCGTTGTCTTTGTAACTTTTATGTCTCTTATCAAAGAGTACGCTATACTGGGAAACATAAAATCAATTGGTCCGCCATATTGGATGTTGTAGTTTGTTGTGGAAACTTGTTATGATTGGATAGTTTCGAAAACGAAAACTCGCAAAATACGACCTCGCCGCGAATAAATTACATGCCGCCTTTTCGCAAGGGACATTTCGTGTTTGATGTGCAAGATTTTATGAACAATACAGGAGTTCGTTTTTATTTTTCAAGGTGCGATTTATTCGTGCAAGTAAATCGCGGCCAGTGTGTAACGGCCTTTTAGTGTGTTCATTTCACCTGCTGAAATCGATATTAATACACATGCCTTTTCTATTGTACACTTTTCGTACAAATGCTGGTGCCCTTCCGGATCGTGATGTCGGGGCCTATATTTAGGTCTGAATGCTGTGACCAGCGATAGCGGCATGCTCTTTTTTCCCTTCCAAAAGCATCTGCTAAACTAATGTAACGTAATATAATGTAATGTAATCTAAAACCGCATGGGACCGAAGATAAGCCGGCCAGAGTGGGTCTAGATTCCAGCAGTGCAGAAGAAAAGGGAACATTATGTACTAAGAGAATCAGGAAGAAGCGAATGTGGGGCTGAGTACTCTAGCGCAGACAGAGAGCCGGAAACATGATAAACATTCTGAAGTAACACAGGCCCTCTTCCCTTCGCATGTCTTCCGATTCAAAATATTTACAAAAATGAGCTTGTTCACTTCTTAATCCCGCTTCGTAAAATACCCGCCAAAAACCGTGGGTTCACGAAGGACAGCAGTCAAAGAAAAAGAAGGGGGAGTGGCTCCCCAACCCAGTGTTTTCTTCTGTGGAGTCAAGCACCGCCCATTAAAATAGGGAACATTCTGTAGCTTTGCGGACAGCCCAGACCACACTGACTCAGGCGCACACATAAACTCAAAACTATGCTGCCTGGGAAACCATCCCCGCCCCCGACACTGCAACAGTCCCTGGCAGAGCGAATCAGGGAGCAACGCTAGCGTCTGTCTTTGCACGAGCCATTCACCAAGCCCGCAGGGGAAGTGTTTCTGGCAGAACATTTTGTCCTCAAGTGAAGCCAAAAGTACATGTGAGAAAAACAGGGCGGGTCAGCAACTTATGCCGTACACTGATGCCTGTACATAACTGGGTCAAAGCAGCGCTGTGAGTGGTTAGTGCAGAAAAAACAAACCTGTAACTTTCTCTATATCTAATTGCGCTCCTTCATGTTTATTCCCCTTATCTTCCTCGAAGATAGCTTGGATGATTAAAGCACATACTGCAATGTGCTCGTCTGTATTCTTTTTCTCTCTCTCCAGATCTGGAACAAGCTTTCAAAACTCACAGAGAATGAGTTCTATACCGTAGATATACATTTCTGTGGCTCTATATAATAGTCAAACTATTTTACAAGCCATTTTTAAACACACAGGAAACCACCAGTGTGATCAAAGTTTAAATTTAAGGGAGGGCTGCCTACTCCAGGACTGTGGTGTTATGGCACAGCCATTTCATATCTCTATAAAACTTCTTTTGACGAAGCAGTCAATGGCACGGCAAGCCACTCCCCATGATGCAATCAGACTGACCTCTTGTTGCTCCCAGATGATTCCAGTAGTGCTGAATCCTTGCTGGTGCCATTGGAGCTGCCATGGGAGTCGTTGCCGTGGGATTCGTTGCTGTGGGACTCGGTCCCGCTGCCGCTGGAGCCGCTGCTCTTCATCTCCACGTCTTCCTCGTGCAGCGAGCGGGCTCGCTTCCTGATGCTGTGGGGGGCCCTGGAGTCCAGGCTGCTGCTGTCGCTGCCTTCCGAAGCCAGGCCGAGCTCCGCCCTACCCTGGCAACACCCCTCCCCGTACCCGCCCATCCTGTGCAGCTGGGACATGGAGCTGCACGCCGCCGCCCCCTCGTCCTGACCCTCGAGGGCCGAGAAGAGGTAAGGCTTGGAGTCGAAGTTGTCAGACATGGACATGCCGTAGAAAGGTAAGTGGGTTTTGGTGGAAACAGGAGAGGATCACCCCATTATCCGCAGGGAGCGTGCCGTCTGGAAATCGCCCTTCCGGAACGTTCCTGCAAGAATGAAATGCAGAGAGAGACATGTGCATGAGACATTGATGCCGACTCATTCTTCGCTCAGACATGGAGGCTGGAGTTCTAATATCACACCTTAATCATCACACAGTAATTACACCCATTTATTTATTTTTTTTAAAAGCCGCCAAGCCAAGCTTCAGTAACTTCACATTCCAAAAATACTTTAAACTTCAGCCGCCAATAACATCCACAGACATCAAAGGCCGAAACGTACAGGTCACCCTATTTGGCAACAGACGGCTGCAGATGAATCCCCGGTATAAAGAGGTACGGGAATCAGAGGGGATGGGGCATCGCCGCTCACGCTGAAATGAAAAATGCTCCGTTCCACTTCTCTGAACTGTGGAAGCAGTGGGCAGTGTACCGGGCACCTCTACTTCCTGTTCTCTCTCTCACTGTACCGGAATACAATATCAAATCCCTCTCTTGTGACACTGGTCCAGTTGCGTTATATTTCACCACTCACGAATGAGGTATGCCACTATGCCGAATGATCATACCACACAGTCCACAAAGCCTGGAGACAACCAGCAGTGAGAACCACTCTTTCCAGTCTCACAAGTTATTCCTCCCCTTAAGTACAGGACAAACAAATTAGCTAAACTATCACATTGTATTTTATGACTTGTGGATAAATGTTATGATAGGATAGCTTAATGACAATACATTGCGATTGTGGTATTTCACATTAAGGTTTACCTTCTGTTGCAATTAACTGCAATGTTACGCCTGAAATAATAATGCACCTTCAAACATTTGAGCATGCATTTGTTCATATGCAAGTCATTTTTTTATGTTGTATGTGAAAACATTCTTTTAATACTTTATTTACTGTGATGAAGCTTGTGTAAATATCTAAATGTGCTTAAAATATGGTGTGATCTGACACTAAGGTCATTAGGCTACATCTGGAAGACTATTTCTCCTAATATCACAGACCTTGAACAGCCAACAGGTCTAGTATGGTTTAAACTTCAACTAAATTTAAACTCCAGCTTAGGCCATTGCATCTGTGCTTAGAAAGCTTGGGTTAAACCCTAACCCAAAACACAAGTTGATAGAAAGATGGTAGCCTATGCCTCAAACTGCTGCCATACAAGTCCTCAGTAAGATTCTCGATTACCATTATAGTTAGAATCCTTACCGATCTAAACAGCCGCAACATAAACTCATCAGCATAGTATCAGCATTTTCTAGGAGAATCAATGACTTACTGACACTTAATGATTCACAACCAAATTGACTAAGATGAAAGCAGTCTCTTGCCAGTTCTGAGTCAGTCTTCATGGCTGCTTGTCTGTGTTTAAACCAAGCATAGTGACATTCACAGTCACAAAGGGGGGGGGGGGAAACACTGGGACCCTATATTAACGTTTTCATACCAGAGGCACTCATGGAAACAAGAAACAGCTTCTGATCCATTTACCATTTAGGCTCATTCTGTCATTTGTCTCTTTTGCGAATGTTGTACTATTTCAGTTGTTAGCCGTGTAGTGTTAGCTACACTACATTTGGTGCAAAAGAGACTGAAAAAATCAATAAGCAACAGTACTGTAATTAGCCAACATGAGTGAAATGATCCTTGCATACTAATGTAATTTAAATACTATTGACAAATAAAAAGACACTCATTGAACCCTACCAAAGACATAAATGAGGAAGATGACAACTGTATTGTGTAGTATCCTAGAAGCAGTGCTGTGTACTCACATTAAAGCCAGCTTATAGTATTTCAAGCATCTCAAATAGGACTAAGTCAATTGCAGTAAACTGACTTCTGAGGCCACACAATGCATAAAGTGCTTTACACAGTATAGCACAACCACAGCATACTCTTCATTATAACACAAGAAATGTAAGGGCAAAACTTGATAACCCTTACAATTAAGATTTTTCTGCATAGAAAGTTGTTTATGGGAAACCAAATAATTTTTTAAATTCTAATTCTCCAGATATTTGCCCTGCCCACATGAATAACTTCCATAGCATTACAATTATAACGTTATAGGTTATTCGTTTTTCTTAAACAGCAAAAACATATGCGAGTTGCCCAGTCAAACAATCAGCCTCTTCGCCTTGCACTGCTGAGAGGACAACAAAACAGAAAGCTGGATTGAACCAGTGGCTCTCGATCTACTTCAAACACGCCAAGGCTGGGAACGTGCGCAAGCTGTTTATATGCGCGTAAGCAGCGCAGGCGCACATGAAACAAGCAGACTACGCTCCGGCAAAAAGACTACAACAACTACTTGCCTATATGTTAAGAACTACATACAGGCAGTAAGTACAGAAACAAGAGATCAAAAAACAATAATAGTCTTTTTAAACACAAGTTATACCTAACTGTTAGTAACACGTCGTGCAGGCTACATCGTACCAAAAACCTTGCGGGTGCTGGTTATCTTAAACCTTTAGCAAGGCGTGGATTTTATACATTTCTCGTACAGCATGTTTTTAGAAAAATATGGTACATTTTCCGAATAGACCAACTTTCCCGACACCCCCAAATGAGATCTATTGCAGCTTAGTGATATCGCCTCGTATACTGATCAATAATGACTTGCTAGTAATCAATCCACGTTAAAGATGGTGCATGCTTTCATAATGACAGAAAATAAGGGGGGGATTCACCCATTGCATTTTCACTCCATAGACAGGTAATTCCACACTAGCACCGCAAGAATGTCGTAATGTGAATACAGACAGGGCTACTGACACTGGCATAGTTATGCAACCCATTCGTTAAAACTCTTTCTGAAACGTGTAGGCTACATGTCAATGTTCATTCAAATACAGAAAGAAATAGATAATTTAAGAAGCACAACCAATGTATTCAACTTTGAACATACAGCTATTGCAACACAATCTATAACAGGCATAGCGTTAACGTTAATAAACTCAGTTTTTTCAATGAGTGAAACCCTCTACAAATTTAACGTGTTCAAGCAAATAATAAGTAAGAACTAAACCAAACCTGTATAATTAGATCCCTTCCAGGTTGTTATCTGTGTGTCAGAAAGAGTCCGTTATTCTTCTCGTCTGGAATGTCCAGCTAAATATATTCCTGTATTCGTTACAAGAAACTATTTGGCATGTGGATTGGCACACTGCACCACTCTCAAGACTGCCTCACTGTGCTGCCCGTAGCCCTGGATCCCAGGCGCTGAGCATGACCTCAATACGGACTCCGCCCCTATTTCCTCCCCTGATTTCATTTAATTGGCTATGACCGTCGAGTTTCCATGGAAAAAATATTAAAACGACAGCAGGCAGCTCCGATTGGTGTACAAGGACGTCAGTCTCTTTATATAAGGATGTCATACGTATCACGTGGAAACCCGTGTTGCGTAAAGCTGCACAATCGGTGTGGACACATCAGTAGTAGGGAAAGCCGTATATAATGAAATGAAGGCAAGGGAGGAAAGCGGTTGGTTCTGAGAGTTTGACTGATATCGAGTGTTATCTAAACAGTTATACAATGGTGTGTAACGTCAATGTGTAGTCTACTGGGTTCATAGCTGGTACGCCTATAGTGGAATTTTACAAACACGAATTATATTTATATTTTAATGTATATGTAAGTCTATATTCGATCGATAACGTTATTCGTAAGTCGATCGACATTTTAAGGCACAGCCTACTGCTATTTGACCCGAATGACTACATCGGACGACTTGTGGCATTGTTAACTCTGATAAGGGTTGTTTAAAGACATTTAAACTTGTTTAGGCTGATACGAACAAGATGTACATGCAACAGTAGGCTAAGTGTTAAACGGTAGTAAACTGGAAGACATTAGCGGCAGAGTATAATATAAACAATATGGGTAATTATTTGTATTGGATATCATATGTGTAGACTATGTGCATGAGACATCGGCATCACATTTGTATGTATCTAACGTGCAGTAGGCTAGCCTACTGACGATTAGCCTATATAGCGTTATGTTTTGCTTGGTGCTTTGATTCGTAGCCTATAGCTTACTTCAGCTCCCTTACCAATTTAATTATACCGGACTTGACAAACGCGATAAATATTTGAATTGAACCCTTCCTATATGGCTAATGATGGTAGCGTAAAACAATTAGCTTGTGTTCAGTTAAATTATGATGCAAGGAGACAGATAGGTTATTTGTAATTAACTGGCTGCGTGGTACTGCAACAATCATAGGATCAACGTGTAGCAGCAGTCTAGCAGAACCCGTCTGTTGTGTAACAGTAGAATCTGAATAGCCTACAGAACGCTCGCAGCGCCCGGTTTCTGTCCGAATGGCAGGAGCTCGTGCCGCCGATCGCCATAAAAATATGCGATTATTCAGGGGTATGTATGAGACAGTTCGACGTTGGGGTTGCCCGGGAGAGTTACTTAAAGTGCAACTTTTGTGAACAAAGTCATGGGTTTCAAAAACTGCCCTGAGAAAATATACGTATTTAATTGTTGTTTAATTAAAGTTGTGGCAATGCTGGCGGACTGAAATGCATTGAACCCAAACACCAGGATTATGTTAGAGGACTCGTGCACGCCCCCTACAGCAGCGTTGTAGAAACGATCGCGCTCAGTTATGAAACAGCCATTGTCGTCACATATCCAGCAATGAGGTTTACCTGAAGCAGTTACACAATGTCATATATAACATTTTAAATTGCATCACGCAGGCCTAATACTGGTTTTTTAAAAGTTTAAGCTACGCACTGTGTAGGCGACAGAGGCCGATAAATCAATCAAAATAGACATTTTAAAGCATAATTAATGGTAGGCTATGCGATGTATGACTGCCTGGAGATATAACGTTATGCGCCGTACATTTTTTAAATCGATGAAGGTGCTCAATACAAAAAGTGGATTTCTTAGGATAAAACAGGGCGTCTGAATTGTACATGTGTGTGCGTTTTTAGTCTGCTTGGTGGTTGGTCAAACAGTGAGAGTGGTTACTACGCCATGGCGTTCAGATGAGGTAATCGTGTAGAAAACAAAAGTGAAAAAAGTTAAATGATTATAGGAAGGTTGTGTAACATTTTGAACAATGCATTTGGTTTAAATGGACTAGGCTTAACAGTTCCAGCTTCAAAACCAGTGAAAAGGCAATTGTTCAAAAAACGTGCTCTTTTGTAATTTGTTCGATAACTATTATAAGACCTCCCACTTGACTGCCCCTCTTCTTCAGCCTGTCTCTTGCCCACAGTACTATAGTTCTGTGCTCTCGCCATAAAAATGAAGAAACGGAAACATAGACCCTCCCCCGAAAATCTCTGACGTAAAGTATTGTTACCACAGAACTGTGGTTGTTACGCTGACCTTAATCTTTGGCAGCAGTTCATCCCACTAAACTATATAGAAAGTGGTTCATCCCTGTTATATCACGTCCCACTGAACTATAGAAAGTGGTTCATCCCTGTTATATCACGTCCCACTGAACTATAGAAAGTGGTTCGTCCCTGTTATATGACGATACGCACGAATGAGCGCTTTGCAGAAGTATTGGATCATTTCGGCAGGCTAAAAATACAATGGGAAAATGTTTTGGAGCGTAGTTGGAATGAAAGTGGCAGGATTGGAGGACGGAAGTGTTTGAGTAGTTAATTCTGAAAGAATGACAACTGAGTCGCTGGCAGGAACAAGCACTAACCCAGGATAAGCGTATCTATAGTTTTTCTCATTTGCTTGAACACATCTGTCCATTCAGAAGTCACATTTTGAAAACGGTTAACACATAGTTAACTTCTAAATGTAAGCTTTCTTGCCAAAATAACACAACTTGTTTGCAAAATGCACCAACACTCATAAAACATTAAACACACGCCACAAAAGCAAATTCTTTCATCAAACAATACAACTTGTGTTCAAATATGTTTGGATTACATTTGAAATTGTGTATTTAAGCATATACAGCATGTAGTTAAGAAGTACATCACTTACTGTTATTAATACAGTGTAAAGTACATTTGTGCAACAATATACTCGTACAATATACAAGTAGCAGTGCAGACATTTGACTCCAGGCGCTATGCTTCATTGAATTCAGCATTGAATTCCGAACATATTTAGTTGTCATGTATTATGTAGGGTTTATCATTTGCATGAAGTTAGCCCTGGATAAGTACATATTTTAAACTGTTGTAAGGTAAAAGGTATAATCTTCAACAAACAAAAAAAGATCGACGTTGCTGCCTGTAGATGGGGAAAGACCGATAAGTTGTTAACAAGGGATATTGGGTTGAAGTTTCTTTGCCTTTCATGACCGGCCCTGAACCCAGAGGTCTGCTTCTAATGCTGAAGAAACACAATTTTGTGGTCAAGCAAAAACCCAGAAACATAACAAAACTTAGCAGCGATGTGGAAAAAAGTTATCGCTTTTCCTCATGAAGAATATATTTTTTGCAATTACATTTAGTATCCAGAGCGCGATCCGGAGCTTACATAAGTCTTATTAATTCTTAGAGAGTAGAGTAGATAGAAAACAGATGGAACAGAGTCTGGCATGATGCCACATAAATGAAGACACGAACACACCACTCCTCAGCTGCACTAGATTCTGGCTGCGTCCTCCTTCAGGACTGCACTTTGGTGACGTGGCACTCAAGGTGTGCAAGGGTGCATGGGCTTAGAAGGAAAGAATTGGGACACACTGCATGGAAGAACTAGGTCAAAATTCCTGTTGTTCAATAAAGTTATGGGTGAAAAAAAGTTCAAAACAGGGATCCTCAATCTTATCCAGAAACTACTGGTGTTTGTGCGCGATTTTGTTAAAACCAAGCAATTACACACAGGAGTTCTACTAATCAAACTGGTTAAATCCATGGAAAAGCCGTTAATTCTGTGCTCGGAGTTTGAAGAAATCTACAGTCATTTCGTCAGTCCCTACACAGAAGTAACGATAGCGATCAGCGACAATTCAGCTGATTACATTCAAAACCGGCACAATAACTACCCTAATTTCAATTTGACACCTCGACTTTCTGTTTAACCAGCCAGCTAGCTACCTGGCTACACTGTCTGACGACGGTGGGCAAAACTAGCCAATGCTATGTAAAAAAAATATGAAGCTAACGTTAGCCTGCAGCAGCCTTGATATAAGGTTATCAGCTACATACACTGCCCCTTAGCCAAATAATGACAATAGCCCAGTTTCGCGAACTGCTGTGTGATCAAAGGGATTTGTTTTATTTAATTGTTTATTATTTAATTTAAGGTAACGTTACGTACACTTGAATATTTTCTTCTCCATCACTCTTCGCTTCTCCGGAAAAACTTGGCAACGACTAAGTCCTCTGTGATTGGTTAGAAACAGAAACATCACGATTTCGCAGGGGATTTGGGGTAATACCCCTCTGAAACGTGTGGTCTGATGCGGACTTGCTAGAGGGGCGCATCAAGGGCTGATGGCGGCGCTCGAGAGTACCCTTGCGAAAAAGAAATGGGACACACTAAGCCTGTGGAGGTTCTCGCGGGCACCCGCATTTGAAGTGGTCAAATGTGAGTATTGGGACCATAGAGCGTATATAGAACAGAGTTCAGCGATTGGGATGCAGCCTTACTGACAGCTGGTCCAACATGTCCTCATAACCCCAATGGGACTAGCCCAGGGGTGTCCAAACTTTTTTCACTGAGGGCCAGATGGAGAAAAATGATGACTAAAATAAATACAAGTGCGCTCAGACATGTGGCATACAGTTGCCAACAACACTTAGATTTCTATTTAAATTAGGCAAATAGTATAATAGCCTATTAAAAGGCGAGCTTGAAGAGATTTTAAGAATTTCACTCACCAGTGACACTTCTAATGAGAACAGTGTTGTTGTGCCTTGGACTGAAGAATCGCTGTGATGGCGTGAGGTTTGTAGATGCGATTCGCAGGACATCGCAAAGGTGACTGTCTGTTATCTTTGATCGCGGACTAGCCTATAGGCCAAGCTGCAGTGAAGATGGTATGAGCCAAAAGAAGCCAGTCCTCTCTCTCCAGACAGAGCAAAGGTCAAGCGCACTGCGTATGGACTGGCACCATTCTGGTAATATGCCAACACAAGCCCTGCTGGAGACCTGAGAATCTGGGAATGCTACACAGGCCCAACCAGTCCAGGGCATCTGAGATCTGCCAAGAGGAGCAAGCACCAATGAAAGAGACGCTGTGGGGGGCTCACAGTGACACACTCTGTTCTAGATGCCCTAATGAGGACAGAAGGACTCTGGCAGGAAATGACAGTTCTTTTTGCTGAATGACATGCTGAGTAACTGTCGCTTACATTTCCTGAAGAGATGAGTTTGAATGCGTTTTTTATGAGAAATGCCAGTTTTAAATGTTGTTCGGGTGCCCCACATTGCCGCACACATTGACTCACACGCTGCGAGCATAGGGGCGACGGGGGGTCTCGTGTTCGTCGTGCTCGTCCCTGCTAGCTCACTTCGCCTGACCAGACCCGCGCCCTCCTCTCAACACCCACACATCATCTCCCGTTTAACGCATTCTGGGCCTCAGGTCCAGAGCAGAGGCAGCAGGCAGGTCGACGCTGCCGTCCTCCCAGTGGAAGCATGAGTCACCGCGAGGCGAGGCGATCCGAGCAGGTGGGCGGGAAAATGACGAAAGCAGTTGAGGGGACAGCAAAAGCAATTCCAGCAGGACCTAATTCAGTTGTGCAGAGATCCTCGTGAGTCACTGTTTAACCGCCCGTCCATTCAGGTGGCGTACCGCAAACAGCATCCTCTCGATGTTTAGGGCGGAGCGAATGCAAATTCCACCTTGTGCTCGTGCGTGTGTGTGTGTGTGCGTAAGTAGGCCTGGGCAACGTTCCAACTCTTTTCTTTTCTGACAATCATGCTGTACCACTCCTTTGACGTAAATGCAAGTGAAGGGACACAGCTGCCCCAGGAACCTGTCTTTTTGGAACAGAAATGATACCCTGTCCCACCACTCCGCATCAGCAGATTTGTGCCTCTGTTGTCTCTCCTCATACCTAAAGACTGAAAATAAAGCCATACAATTCACATTTTTACTTAAACATATTTTAGATAATACTATCACCTTCACTTGGTGAAAGCAATCTTTCGTAGTAACCCTGGTTTAAAAAGAGAAGGGAGGCATGACTTCTAAAATGGTGAGAAAGAATGGTAATAAAACAGGGCAAGGAGGAAATGAGGGAGCAAGGTCAAATCCAATGACATCATAATGGTCTTGTCAAGGCGTGACATGGAGGTGCAATTTGTGGGTTAAGTTGAAAGGTCAGTGCTCAGCTGTTCCACAGGCACTTCCACTTCAGTGTGACGACTCTGTTGAGTTCTACTGAGCTTACAGTGTAGAGTCAGACAAACACTACGGGCCATGGTGGTGTACAGAATGCCATCTCAGTGGGGGAAAAAAAGACAGTGGCATTTCCTGTAGAACCAAACTACACACTGCACTTGCACTTTAAAAAACAAAACAACTTAAAATGTATTTAAATTATCGTGGTCACAGTTAAGATTTCTATAGGTCTCCCAGGGAGCCTTGGCACCATAATTCAACAGTCCCTCATGATTCCGGATGCATCGTTCGTCACAGGCATTAATGTTCTCAGGCAGGATGAAGGCCTGAGCATGCACAGTGAGTGGCATTTAGCTGTGAGCTAGGCTGGACCTGATAAGACTGAAAGTCCCACTCCGCCATGGCCGCAGTACAGGCAGTACAGGCAGTACAGTTCCCTCTGGTTGGACACATCTGCAGATTATGGGACAGGCCAAGACACTCTAGGAAGGAACGCGGTCTGTTTTAAGAACTTCCCTTAATAGAATCCTCACTAGAGCTTTTCCCTCCCACTTTTATTTAGCATAGTAGGATCACTCTACGTGGAATCCCTGTCTACCCTTTGATCCTGATCTTTTAAAATAACCGTAACCACATAATGAGCTCTGAGGCTATACAATTAGCGGGATTAGCGCTCATTACAACTCTTCCGGTGAAACTTTAAAGAGCGTGAAAAAGAAAGTCTGACTGGCCAGCTTGGAGACCTGTGGCCTTGAAACCTATATAAAAAAATGGCTTAACAGTGATACCAGTCTATTAGTCGGAAGAAAAGGTAGAATTATTCAGCCAAAAACATGTTTGTTGTCATCATTTAACTTGTGTACTTTTATAAAGGGACTACATTACATTATACTTAATTGTTTTTACTATTGCATTTTATCATGTATGGATAATCTGTGCAAAGGATGGATTTTTATGTATGCAAGGCTAAGTAAACTGTAAATATTGTTTCTGCATGTTTAACCAGAGACACAAATTCCATGCTTTTATGTACATAATTGCAACCTACCATGAATTAAATCAAAATGAAATGATGTAGAAACCCGAAGGTTGTGTCTCCACCTAATGGATTTCTAGGAAATGGCAAGCAAAGAAGGGCGATCACACTGTCCAAACAGCTTCTGAAGTAGATACAGCAAATCAGACAGGTGTGAACAGACGAAAAAATACAAAGAGAATATTGTGGGGAAATGACAGATGCGGAGCGGGACCAGGCAGAGCACACTTAGAGTACCTCAGACTGCATGTCACAGTGACCTGGAACCATTCCTCAGGTAATCAATGAATGACGGTGTGTGGACACTGCTCACTGTTCTGGCAACAGCAGACCGAACCAAATATCTCCTCATTTCCATCAGTGGCAGGTAGATGCTGAGCTGGAATTGCTGTTGATACCAGTCTCAGTTTCTGGGATTTGTTGCCGTTTTATTTTATAACATCCAGGAGTGAAAAGACACACTGTTAAACATATTTAAATGCTTATGTGAATATCATCATACAACTTACTGTCACAGGAGTTATCACAAGATGCCTACTTCCTACATCCTGTTTGCGCATGTGTTTCAATCAAATTGATTTTGGTGGTTAACTTTTAGCTATAGCCTGTCCTGTGTAGACTTGTATAGCAGAGTGAATGGTGGTATGGTGAACTGTGGGATAGGTAATCTGATTTATGGCCTGCTGTTTTACACTTTAAGGAAGCGCTTAATAGGAGTATGCAAAAAGATAAGCTATGTACGGAAAGTTAAATAAATACATCTAGCAAGAAAATATGTGGCAATGCAATGGTTAGCCTGTGCAAAAGTTCTTATCACAATCTCAGGTTCATTCATAAATAAGAGCAACTCCATTTCTGACACCATTTGCAGTAAATTTGTGGCTAAAATATGGCAAAAGCCAGTGAGAAAATAACCCTGGCGATAGGAATGAAAATGGATTTGCAGTAATCTGAATTAGTCATAAAAAGCGAGTGAAGATTGCGGGTGGGGGAGGGGGGCCGACTGGGGCTTAAGTGGCCTTGCCATGGCAACCAGGAACACATCCGTCAAGCTGTTTTTTCCAAAAGTGAATAATCAAAACTTGTAAAAGGACTCTAGACACAGACAGAGCTTTCCATGTTGCATGGCAACAGGGCAGCCGGGCCGGCTCTTACCTATTTATGATTTTACCTCATAGCTACTGCTCGGAAACCTCCAATCAGCCGGCGTGGAGCCTTCAATACTGCTTCACAGACGTGCTCGCGCCATGGCAACAACGGCACCTCTGAAGCATGTTCATCATTTGCTCCCATATGTTCTGCCTTGACTAACAAAATACATTGTTTAAGCCCCCATACCCCCTCGATGATGGTGGTGATACCAATAATAACCATAGATTACTAATATAGCAGTTTATGAAAGTTTGAGGATATAAACGGATGAAGGGAAAGCAGCCTAAGATAATGGCGTAAAGCACTCTGCTCGCAAACATACAATAACAAAACATACAATAACGAAACATACAATAACGAAACACGACAGTTTTGTTTTTGGGTGGAACAGTCCCTCTTAGACATGATGTCATAGACTCGATCACAAAATATTGCAATAATAATACAACGTCCAGTAATTCATGAACCTGTGGCGGAAGTGTTCTTTCTGTTAACATGGGCTTCCGTCGAGCCAAGGAGTCACGTGAGTCTGTTCATCTGCAAACCCACTGTCTTGTCCCACTTTCAACGCAAACGCCAGTTGGTACCACTCAAATGTACAATCGGCTTGAAAGAAAACATCCGTTCCACCCCCCGCTCCTTAATTGCATCCTGTGGTTCTGACCTCCTTCAACGCTGCCTCACAATGCCCGGCGACCCACACGCCACCTTCCCACAAAGCACCGCCGCTGAGCGTGCGTCACAGTCACGAGCCTATCAGATAAGGCCAAGGACGATTCAGACAATAGTCTTGTTATATAGTTATAGTCCCCTGCTGCTCAGTTAAATGGCTTGTATTGTGTTCGCCATGCAGGTAGGTGGAAAGTTGTATTACATGGGCTTGTGGCAGTGTGAGTCCACGGGGTTGCTCTGCAGAGCAATAACACAAAAAACTTGAACATTCGAGAATTTAACATAAGGACGAAGATCCAATGCATTTGCATTCTTGATTTGTCATTTTGTGTGACAATGGAATGCTGTAGTGACAATATTTTCTGCCCTTAACTACACATACTGGTGATATCGAGACATAACAGTGGCTTATTTGCAAAATAACAAATTGTTACATTAAATATACAGCATATTGTAAATGGTATATAATAAATATAAATAATATTTTCATTGCGCAAGGGAAGAACACAGATAAAATGTAAGGAGGGTTTTTTTTTTCTGTGGGGATCTTGTCTGTACATAACTTTCTGGTACCAAATATAGCAACATTCTGGACTAATCAAAAAGTTGATTTCTTCCTACACGTTCGAGGTTATTACATGAGTTAGAGAATGAGGATTGCTTTCCGCCCACAGAGAATACGTACAGTGCAGTACAGTATTTGGACAGTCACTCATTTTTTTGTCATTTTGGCTGTGTACTCTTGCACATTGGATTTGAAATTAAACAATGAATATGAGGTTAAATGCAAACTGCCAGCTTTAATTTTAGGGTATTTACATCCATATCTGGTGATCCATGTAGGAATTGCAGGCCTTTTTGTATATAGTAACCCCCCATTTTAGGGGACTAAAAGTAATTGGACAGATTTGTTTCTGTTCTGTTTTCCCCTTCAGTCCTGTCTTCAGCAAGTGAATCACATGTGCAGCTGGATTCAGGGTTATTGACTCGGCCTGTCAAGAACATTCCACTCTTTGGGCCTGAATAACTCCTTGGTTGTTTTAGCAGTATATTTGGGGTCATTGTCTTGCTGCAAGGTGAAGCGCTGTCCAATGAGTTTTGAGGCGGTTGATTGTTTCTGTACACTTCAGAATTCATCCTGCTGCTGCCGTCAGCAGTCAGATCATCGATGAAGACAAGTGAGCCGGTTCAAGTGGGGGGCCAAACATGCCCTAGCCATAACACTACCTCCACCATGTTTCACAGATGAGTTGGTATGCTTACAGGTGTGGGCTAAGCCCCGAATGTCTTCAGTCCCTAGCACCTCCCCTGCTTTGGATCATGAGCAGTTTCTTTCTTTCTCCACACTATTCCCTTTCCATCACTTTGGTACAGGTTAATACTCATCTGATCTGTCCATAAGATCTTGTTCCAGAACTGCATAGTTTTTTAAATGTATTTTTTAGCAAACTCTAACCTGGTTATTGTAAGGGATCTCTGTCAGAGACAGAGATGGGAATATTGGAGATCCAAATGCAATAGCTGGGCAATCTTAAAGTGTTCCTAAGAACACCACTAAAAACGGACAATGATCCGTAGTGGAGAAACAAAAATAAAAGAACACAAACCTCGCAATGATAACGAGGAGCTCGATAATCGAGCAAAACAAAGAGATAAGCAATAACGCTTATCTAACTCCCGTTTGTGGAGTGAAACAACAAAAACAGAGAACTGAAAAGACCCCAAAAACTTTGGGTAAGACACTCGTAGGTTAGAGTAGAGAAACGAAAGAAAACGAAAACCTCTGCTCTGAAATGAGAGCGTATGAACAAGAACTGATTTCTTTCTAAGGTTGTACTGCTAACAAGTCCCGCGTTGCTAATCAAAGCAGTCGATAACAATACAACTTCCTATACCCTTTTTTACCGGCTCGAATGTCATGCGAAATAACATGGAAGCAACGAGAGAGTCCGGAAGCGGGGTATAAATAGTGAGCGGAATTAACTGCCAGGTGAACTCACTAATGACAAGGTGAAAGCAAAACCCGTGACGGAACACAGGAAAATCCGATAGATTACCGGTAAACGATAACAACGAATAAAACGACGTGGAGATAAGGGAAGAAAGGTCAGATCCATGACAGTTATTCTGTTTTTGAGGCTTATCAGTGGTTTGCATCTTGCGGTGAACCCTCTGAGGTAGTCTTCTCTTCATGGTAGTCTTTGACACATCTTTGTCTACATACTGGAGGGAAGCAGAGCGGGACAAAGCAAGATAATGCAAAAGCCTGGGCACAATAAGGAACACCTGGCCCTGACATTGTGGGTCCATACCTGGTGTGTGTGTGCGAACGCAGCCCAGCACTATGTTGTGATGCAAAAGCACACTTTCTCACAGAACACAGGCTCCCTAACTTGTTACCTATATGGTTTTTTTTTCACACTTTTTGATAATGAACCCACGTGTTCAGGGAGAGTTTGTGTTGGAAAAGCGACAAATTGACATTTCCAATTTTTACGTTTATGCCGCCATCTGGTGGCCAAATCCGCGCACTGCATTTTTATAGGTCCCGGCTATGTAAACGGTATGATGTGACGACCGAAATTGACGATTTGGACGAGATCCTCAAGTAGGCTAACTGCTTAGGCGGCCTTACACCAAACGACTTCTCAAGCGATTTCACTGTCGCAGACAAATTTCCAATGTCTGAATAAAATCATGAGAGTTTTGCAAGAGTTGTGGCGCGCTCCCGTCATCTTGATCGTTTGGTGTAAGGTGGTCATAAAACTCAGTCCGAGCTGTCTTAAGTCAGTCTTTTTCTCGTCTTGACGTTCCGATAAAATCAGACATGTTTAATTTTATCGGAAGTCTTTAGTCTTGGCTCATGCAAATAGTGAAGTTCAATGACGTGAACATTGTCAACAACCAATAGTTGCGCTCTCTCCAGCACCAAAAACAGAAAGCAGCAAACCGGGTAAATAGTAAAGAGGGTGTCAGACTTTAGTCTTTTAAAAGTATTTTCAAAGTCTTCTAGTGTATGGTAGGCAGTCTTTGCAAAATCTTAGAGTCTGTGACTAGTGTGTCATAAAACAGTGATTTATGACACATTGTCTTCAGATGTGAGAGGGTGTCAGACTTTAGTCACATTGTGTCACATTTGTTCCAGTCACAACCTTTGGAGTAGGTCTAGAGTAGGTGGCAAGTACAGTTCATTCTGGAAATATGAAAAATAATCCCATAACGTTCAATAATTGGGGTGGTGATTCTATATCTCAACTGCCGTACAATGTTCAACCCCTGCACACCAAAATGTTTGCCGACCTTATTATATTTCTATATAACTTGAAACGTTTTTCAAAATTTTTATTTAAGAACTGCAAAGATTTCTTAACCTTTAAATGCCAATAGTGTAAATATAAAGTATCTCAGTAGCCTACAAGGATATAGGTTAGCTTATAGCTATAACAGCATCACTCACCAAAAACCATTTGTTTTCTAATGTGAGGACTGTCAGGCTGTCAACAGCAT
Source organism: Ilyophis sp. 1 JC-2022 (assembly GCA_022702515.1). Classification (NCBI taxonomy): domain Eukaryota; kingdom Metazoa; phylum Chordata; class Actinopteri; order Anguilliformes; family Synaphobranchidae; genus Ilyophis; species Ilyophis sp. 1 JC-2022. The sequence continues at coordinate 135,209,386 of CM040395.1, forward strand.
CTAACATTATGTGCAATATATTTTACAATGTGTAAATCTACATCCAGGTGCGAATAGAAAAATCCACTAAATGTATTTGACCATATTATTTTGTAAGATTTATTGAGAAATTCTCATCTGAACATAGATTTTTTTTTTTATATCCATTGGGTATAAGAACGAATCCACACCTCATTCTGTGAAAGCGCACTTGCTTAATCTTCAGTCGTGCGCCTGGTTTCTTAACGGCAACACTAAATAAACTTTCGTGATTTACATCTTGATTAAAAACTTGTTTAGAAGTGGACCTACTGGGTAGGCAATATGCTACCTTTTAACCTATATTTAATAGTTTTTATAAACCTTTGCCGTGGGTGTAAAACTTGCGCTCACATCAAAGGTATAAGCTAAGCACCATAAGATTTCAGAGCTCCCTTTCCCAGTTTTAGGAGAAATGGTCCCACGCACATGATCCATGTATCTCTTCCGCTTATTCACAATTCCACAGGTCGCCACGCGTAACATTACTCATTTATGTCCCCTGGAAATAACCACAACAAAAAGCCCACAGCCGAATCCGCGATAACTCCCCCCCCGCCCATTGGTGTAATGTCACTGACAGTATGTAAAAGCAGGCAAGCTTTTCTCGTCCCAGTGCGCGCAGTTCATCCGCTCTGCTGGCTGGTGAGTGTAGGCTAATTGGTAGCTTGCTGCGTCTGGAGAGGAAACTGGGGTAAGCGCCATAGGAACTAGGCTGGGTTGCTGAAGGTGTTGAGCGTGAGAGTGGTGATGATGGTTTATACCAGTGCATAAATTTACCATGCAAGGCAAGGCCACGATCTTTGGTCGGGAGTATGAATTATATGAAGGGTCCTTTGAGGTTGATGGGAGTTGCATTGCTGCTGTCTATCTGCCGAGACGCGTAGGACATAGGGTCAGGCGGCTCCCCAAACATCCAAGAGTTGTTCATGAAACTAGACTGCAGGTAGGTGGGAGAGAGGTAGTCATATCCACCCCCGCTGCAGGGAGATCTCATCAGCAGAGGGGGCCTGATCGGTCGCTTAATCCTCTGTCTCCGCCTGTAATTCCTCTTCTCGAACATGTCTTCGCATGCCGGGTCAAGGGTCCAGTAGTTTCCTTTTCTCTCACCACCGCCTTCCCGGGGTAGCTCGATAAAACATTCGTTGAGACTCAGGTTGTGGCGAATGCTGTTTTGCCATCCTTTCTTGTTCTTCTCGTAGAAGGTGAATTTTGTGATGATAAACTCATAAATCCCGGACAATGGGAGCCTTTTGTCAGAACTCTCCCTGATCGCCATGGCTATCAGGGCCATGTACGAGAAGGGAGGCTTCTGAGACAAATTGGGCTGGTCTGACACATTCACCTGCACGTGCTCGTATTTGGTCCGACCCTTATCTTCATTAGTGTTCGTGTCAATGGTCATAGCATCATCATCGGGATTTTGGTATGGCCATCACAGCGCACATCAAGACAACTAAAATAAATAGTAGACTGCTAGTTGATTATTTTTGTGGGAAAACATCCATACAAAAAGTAGCCTACATTAACAAATTAAATTGTCCTCTGAGCGCAACAGCACAGTTAAACTCGGCTATGCTAATCTGGCCAGCATTCGTGAGTGTTTAGACTGGTTCCTCCCACATTTTAGGCCTCTGTAAAACCACGTCTCCCTGAAATTCAAGGGAGACGCCCCAAGAACATCTTAGTATTGGCTGCAGAAGACCAGAGATTTGTTCCATCCAGAGACGAAGGAGAGAGTGATAAGGAGAGAGTGAAAGGCAGAGAGAGAGAGAGAGGAAGAAGGAGAATGACGCATAGTGTAAGAGAACAGAAGGGTGCCATGCGAGGAGACAGTTAATGAGTGGTAATCTTGAGAACAGAAGCCTTACAGCGCATGTCCAATCTACAATAATGCTGTATTCATATTACGCGTCAATGGGTTGTTATTGCAGCCGCCAGAACAATGCACAGGCAGACAAGCCTGCAGGGTGTGAGGTCTTGATCTTATCTGAAATGAGTGGCAGCTGACTGGAGCAGCAGGAATTTTCCTTTGAATGCAGGTGTTTCTTGGCTGTGTACGGGAAGTGCTCTCTGAGAGGTTTTTTCTAGTTGGGTTAGGCTATTTGCTGTTACCCCAGGGTAGGTGAATTGGTTGACACACACATGGCTTTTATGTTAAGGATGCTCAATGTAAGTCCCTGCATACCATATTTGGATAAGGGGGTTTTCCCACAGACTGGGGCTCCCGTCCACCCCCTGTATGGAGAAGAGCTTCAGGGGTGGATGAAGGATCGAGAAAGAGAATACGCCCCCACAGACTGGGGCTCCCATCCACCCCCTGTATGGAGAAGAGCTTCTGGGGTGGATGAAGGATCGAGAATACGAACATATTCCCATGCTGCATACACTCTCACAAATGTCAATTTTATAACAAATGAAAGCATTCGTAAGATCATAAGTTACGACTCTCTTTCTCTCCTTCCCCCAGTACTCTGCTACATATCTCCCCATGTACTGTAGTGAAATTATTGTACGCTGTACGGTCTTACGGTTTGTTGCTTTCCTCTCTCTTGCATGCCATTTTAAACTTCCTCTGTAATGACTGAAACCGAACGTGGAGCCACAGTCATCAAAGGCCAGGTGGCTAACAGCTGATGGGTGACGGGTAACAAGAGGTACTTATCCAGTCACTATAGTAGTGGCTGACACCTCCACTGTGAAAAGTTAGCTTGACTTGGTACAGGCCTCAACACTGCGCAAAGTGAAATTAATTAAGCCCCTCTCCCTCTCATGACATCTAATCCCAGAACCTGCAGGTGTTTAGCACATAAACTGTAGAAAAAATGGTTTAGCATTATTTTTTATGAAAGGTGAGTGGAACTTTTCCTGTGTCTCTGGCATCCATTCCAGGTGAGAAAAATTGGTAATCAGTGCAAATGAGCAGTGGGGGATGGGGTTTATACACCAGCTGTCGTCAGAGCAGCACAAACATTTATTCACGAGAAAACACAAAATGCAGATGAAGTGTACAATACAAAGAAAAATTATGGACACCCATGTGTAACATGAAGGACTGGAGGCTAGAAATGTGAGAACGACAAACTTGTAACACAATGGTAAAGGACAGCACAGAGTCTGTTATAGTCGTTTCTTTCCTCCCAAGTTTTTGTGTATGTTTTTACTCAGTGAAAAGGTCAGTATTCTACTCTCCAGGTAATACCAGTTTACCGTGTTAGCATATCCTGTTGAAAAAATATCTCCCTCATTTGCACTGATTACCAATTACCAGGATTTGGGAAGTTATTGTGTATCGACACGTTTTCCAATTCACTGATAGCTACCTCCAGTTTTTCAAACTTTATTTGAGGGGAATAAATACAGAAGAAAATGTGAAATGAGTTGATCATCTTGACTGTCAGACAGTTGAAGGTGTTTAGGGCATTGTGGGGTTTGGAGTCTAAGATGTGCGCATGGAACAAAGCTTGCAGAGACTCACAGAGACAGAAATAAGCCTACAGAGAACAAACGAGATTGAGAGGAGAGAAAATAATTGATTGTGTTTTTTTTTATCAGGGCATTAAAATGTACTGTTCCAGAACAATCTGGCGATGAGCCAAAACCTCAGAGACACTGTATGAGAAGGCTAGAGGGGCTGTATTATTTGGTGTAGTTCTTCAGCCCAGATATTTGAGATATCAGTGCTAACTCCTCTTCCAACTACCCACAATCAGATCCCCCATAGATACGTAGATTATAGTGGATCAAGATATCAGCGATAGGGTCAGAGCACAGCTTTCGTCACATCTGACCAGGCTCTATCACTGTATACTGGGGATCCTTTACGTTGGCCAATGTACAAGCCCTTTAACAACACACCCACCCCAAAAAAAGGAAAGACGTTCACACAAACAAGCTGCTTAAATGATGTGTGAATTGTGCCTGGGCTGAAAACATTCATCAGAAGCCACTTCCAAAATAAACACCTGATTTACTTACGCTAGGGGCCAGTGGACATCAATGAAGACATGTTGCTGCTATTTAACCTAATCTAATCGACTATCTTATGATTCATTAACCCAAATTTAAAACACAAGGGTAACTCGCTGCCTAATCAGCATCCTATAGATGAGTTTCCTGTTTACAAATAATGGAGAGTGCGCGTGCAGGTCAGGGGCAGAGCGGGACGAACCCAGGCGCTTAAGCCGCTACCTCTTCTACATTATTTTATCATCAATAAAAGTGCAATTAAAGATTAGTATGAAGTTGTGGTTGTGGTTTTCTTGAAGGGAGAGAAGACCAAAGGTATATGACACCAATTACAGTTATGACTATGAATGCACCTACATGGAATTTTTAAAAAGATTAAATAGCTATATCTAATCCAAGTAAAAGGAAAACTTCAGAATGTAGACTAGTCTAATCTAAAGCACTCTGGACTTTGTCACTGAAATTATATAGACTGCATAATACTTGTGATCTTTTGCCTCCTGTCTTTGTCTCATCTATAGTAGTCACAGAAAATATATTATTTATTATTTACCAAACATCTAATTAATACAATTCTGGGGTAGGAGAGCTGCCAGCCCCTATGCAGGGACCATCCTGTTGGCCAGAGTAAGGGTGTGTGTGTGTGTGTGTGTGGTTTTTATAGTATAAGAGGATAATTTACCTGAATACATTATCAACATTAAGATGACTTTATGGATGAGAATAACATGGCTCCTGTCCTCATAATTCAGGCAATGTAGGTGCAATTTCACAACTAACACTAGCTCTCACTTTTTTAGTGTAATGAAATAAGGTATGTGTGTGTGCGTGTGCGCGTGCGTGCATGCGTGCGTGTGCGTGTGTGTGTGCGCACAGGCAGCAGACCTACAGGGGTTCTATCACAGGGAAATGAGACAGGGGACTGAGGCTGATGCTTCTGATTTAATTTATCTGAGACAGGCGTACACCGTGCTGTGAAACAACAAGCCCCAATCCTGCCCCGCCTCACTTCACCCCACCCCATCTCTCTAGACAGAACGTTTTTTATCAGCACATACTGCCCTTTGTATGCTTCTCTATCCAGATCGGTTCTCACGGGAAGAAAATGTCTCTTGGCATCCTTGAGTAGACCTGCATGCAGAGATGGGCTCGACGGGAGGCTTTGGAGTCATTTTCATTCCCGACGCCTCTCCACACAGCTGCCTTTCTTAGACGACTCCGATAAGCCGGAAAGTCCGCCGCAAACATCGCGTTCTCAACTTATCGTTGAAAATTTCTCACGCCTTTCTTATGTCTGCAATGATGCTGTTGTGTGCTACTGTGAATTACCATCAGATAATCCATTTGGTAGTACTTTTTTATTAGGCAAATATGCTGACTTGAGGTCAGTCTAACCCACAAAATAACAAACACAATGTACTTCTTAATGCTTCACATCATAAAACGCACTTACACAAAAACCACGGTTCTGTGATACTAATGACCATAAGAGAACAGGTAGACCTGCTCCTCTGCCCTCAAGGATTCCCATCCCTCCCTTCCTGTTCCTTGTTCAAACATCGCCGATAATCACACGCTGCTTTGGGACAGCTCAGGGACCTGAGTGCGAGGACTCGGAAAACCAGAACTCCAAGCAGCCAGAACATTCCATCCGTGGACCATTTTGGGAGGTGACAGGGAGGAGGAGGCAGGTGCAGAGGTATCTGTGTCTTGGCGCTCGGTGGTATTTCCTCACAGAATGATTGCTTCAGGAGTAATTGAGTATCACCTCAAGTCCTTGACCATACAAACATGACCCTTTTTTCCTCGCTTCTTACTCTGGATTCTGGTATACGGAAATACCTTTGAAGTCTTTATTGTCCCTTTTGGTTACAAAATATTAAATTGTCTTTGGCTTAAAGACTCCACTTATAAAACAAAATATAACATAATATTTTATAATAGATAATAATGGATAAAAGACATTAAAAGCTTATTAAAATCGTAGTGGCAGTGAGGTGATCTTTATTCCTACTGTAGTGTTTCTCCTGAAACTGGGAGTAAGCTCATTTTAGCGGCACTGTCCGTACAAAAGTAATTTGCACACCCTATGTGGTAGGAGCGTTGAAGACCAAATCCTGCAAAACATTTTTTTATTGAAACGTAGCCAGCAATTCAGTCGTGTGACCTTCATTAGAATGAGTGTCTACAAAAACAATCGTGGAAAGGGTGGAGAAAATGGGTTGAATGCTACCCACAGGAAGCGGTAAAGAACATTTCGACTCTTGGAAAAAGCACTTGAGATGGGCCAGATTCCAGACGTCGTCAGCTCGTGCTTGGTCTCCACTGCTCCTGTTAAAGTGCTGGCATGATAGGTGCTCCGTGCGACTGCTTTCACAGTGCCGTCCCAATACCCATCATCTCGCCTCACCTTATTACCTCCTTAACACACTCATCCCTAACCGGCACTGTTCCTGTCTGCCATGCCTACAGCCTGAATGGAGCTCAATGCCACACTCATTTGCAGTGACTGTTGAGAACCACTGGGTAGCAATGTCACACACATCAGTCCCCCGCAGTTTCATTCTCAAAGGTGTGCCAAATGTTTACTTTTTCAATTTCAACCAATGTGCTCCAGGACATCATTGCTAATATGTGCTTGGGTCAAAGTAAATGAGGCGTGTGGGTACGGACGTGCGGCCTTCATATTGTCATTTTTAGTTCAGACTATTACACTCGCAGTGAGTTGGGGATAGGTTGCGTTATGTCCCACAATTTGCCCACGTTATAATAACCAGGGAAACAATGGAACATGACACATAAAATGCCTCCTTTTCTGTTGATAGCAAAGTAAAATTACAACATCAAAATTAAGTTTATTACCAAAACAAATACACACAATAAATTACCAAAGGTAGGTTGACGGAATGGACAAAAAAAAAAACAGGCCAGAGCTAAACAAGGCCTACTCCTAATCTGAAACCACAGATCTACCCTCTCTACCGAGTCGACAGAAAAGGAGCGCGGCTTTCCTACTCTGACCTAAAACTAACTAAAAGGGTGTTTTAACAAAGAAAAAAAACTGTCTGTCCACCTTCCACCTACAACCAACTACCAACAACCAAGCAACTTAAACTAAAGACAACTATGCGTCAACAGAAACCACAAATAGCTGTGGCTGCTGCGCAACAAAAATGCACAAAACATGTAAGGCAGAGAGAACCCCAACCTCCACAGCAATAAGGCTTTTATTAGATCCTCCTGTCAGCCTGGCACAGGTGCTCCTCGTCAGCAATCAGGGCCTCATTGCCTCACCTGAGGGGTGTACAATGAAGCGAGACTAAGGGGATAGCGAGCTAAATTAAGCTTCAACCCTGGGTTTTCTGTATCATGAAGCCGACTCACTTGTAATCAGGGTATATTGCTACGGCAACTTACTCTTCACGGCTAACCTGCTTCGGGGGTGGTTATGTTCAGGATAACAGATTGAAACATATAAAAGCACCGCCCTTTGGCCAATCAACTCCTTGGCAAGTTCCGGAAAATGCTTGAGATACTTTTTTATGAATGTGACGTGATTGCTTCAGCAATATTTTAAACATGCTGTATCAAGTTTAAAGTTTAGGAGCTCTAGAATGTAGTAGTACAGTTGTCACATTAGCAATAAACTGTATGACAATGTACTGAGAGTATATATGTATTTGTTACGAATGGTAAGGTGAATAAGGTATTAACTAGCCTAACGAATTTAACCTACATGATGAGCATTTTTTATTTTTTGCAAAAGCTCCTTCCTGACTTTGTTGGAGGCAAAGGTGTTGCTTTTTGCTCATATGATGTTCTTATCCGTCTGTATCAGTCTTTTGTCCCCACAGGAGAGAAATACATTGCTCTAGTACAGCCCATGCTGCACCTCTATCGGCTCATTGTTGTAGACAGACACCACCCCTTTAATGGGAACGCGCACGTACCTTGATTTATAAAGCCCGTGTTCACTTAGAAAGTTGATAACCACTTTCGTAGTACCGGTTAAGCCAGATTGCGTTGTTTAGTCTTTCTGAAGCCAGCTAACACAAAGAAACCCTGGCTATGTTAAACTTCCTTTGTAGTTTACCCCCGTCTTACAGCACACAAACTCCACGAAAACAAAGGAACGTAAACAGTTGTCAACCCCGGTCACGCCATCCTCCAGTCTGAATTTTTATACATCATATTTCTAGGACAATCTTTCTATCATGGACATGACACAGAAACAGACACCCTTGCCCTTGGACACAACTCAGCGCAGGTTTGGAATGGCCTTTCACGTCACATCACTTAGACTGCTGTATGGAAATGTTTGCGGAAAAGAGCATGTAAATGTGGCAGTGGTTAGGCACCTGCAGGGTTTCAATACAGTATTTATTTGCATTGCAGAGGCTCTCATCCAGGTGGGTAACGCAATGCCTGTTTCACACACAGTTAATTCAAGCTGGAGGTTAACTCGTGCAACTCAGCACTTTGCTCAATGGGAAGCGCAGCGCTGCACTTGCATACCAAGCTGTAACGTTACAAGTCCGTTTCAGGCCCCTTTAAAGTCCTTGGGGAGGAAAGTGTTTCTCATGGATAAATACAATTTTAAAAAACATTGCTGCCCATGAACACAGTCTGATGTGTGTGTGTGAGAGAGAGAGGAGAAAGCAAAGCTGACAGGGCATCAGAGTAAATGACATGGGTAGGATGGACATCAAGTTCAATCTTAAAGCAATAAGGGTTTTTCCATCAGGCATGAGAAAAGAGCTAATGCGCGAGCTAAAAAAAGAAAGGAAATATTTTTAGACTTCCACTGGGCATTTCTGTACATATGTCCGTGCGTGTGATGCCGCTCGTCTGTTCTGGCTTCCCCAGGGCCTGTATCACAAGGCAGGATTACGGAGTTAGCTGGATAACTGCACTGAGTAAAACCCGGAACAGCTCTTTTTACTTCAGTCCATGTTCCAGATTTGGGAGGGTTCCAGGTTTTACTCAGTAATCCTGCTTTGTGGAATACCCCCCCAGGTCAATTGTATTCACTTTAAAATCTTAATCCCACACTAGTGTATAGAGAGGGCATCAGCGACCGACACTTCCAAGTTCTAGAATGGATGTCAAGCTCTGACTCGCGGATCAGTGTGAACTGAACGCTCACAATTTAAGTGTGTTGTTGACTTTGCCGTTTAAACGTTGGTGCTGTATTGTATGGCAAATATATGTGAGTAATAATCAATATAGAATTACAAAAAAGCTCAATCCTGAAAAGGCATTAAAATGAATTCATTCACCTTTCTACCTCCCCAAAGACAAAACAGGAAGCACGGGCAAAACTCAGACATGTCACACAGGTGACGCATGACGACATCACCATGTATTTTGGCCATGTGTACACCCTGCTCCGTTCTGGCACTTCCTCACTCTGTACACGTTACACCACCTGACGAGGCCTTGACCACTGGAATGGATACCATGTGCATTAATTCCACCATCCACTAGTGAATACTGCGTTTCCACCTTTTCAAAGCTTGTTATATGAACAGTGCTCGGGGGGGAAAGTAGGAATCAACTTCAACTAAAGTGATTGCGAATCAACACAGAGCCATCATGCATTGTTTTCAGTTTAGATCTTTACTCTACCAGACGTTAGTAAAGCCATCTAGTGGATACAGTGGAGTACGACGTTATACAACATTCGGATATACAGATATATTGATATATTGTCTTTATAAGGCTCAGGGAATATAAAGTTATGTCATGAGAAGCAAAAATCCAGTTTTGTATAGTTAATTTAATGCATGGAAATAGCCCTGGTAAACACAGTCTCCAGGTCATGAATGGGACCATTAAGAACCAGGATGCAAGATGTGCACACACCGGGTTAACAGTATGTCCTTTTTCATACAACATTTTTTTTTTTTACCCTTCTGGCATTATGAAATGTACAATTCTTGGACAGGAAGAAAGACGCACACAATCACTAATTCCAGGAAACAGGCACTCACAATTAATAATGGCATTTATTGGGAGTTAGTGATGTATGAATTGCCATATTCAGCGTGCATATTCTGGACGTAAATACACTTTGAGGAACTGTAGCTAGAGAGTGCTAGGGATCCTGTATAAAGTACAAAATTCAGAAACAACAAACAATGCTTTTTCTTCTCCTGTGATACAGGCAGTGCAATCAGATTATTCACTCGTCCTTTCCCCACAGGCTTGAAAACCCCAACCCCCCGCGCCCTGCCCACTGCCCCAAGTCCCACCCACCCACTACCCCAGACCCACCCACCCACTACCCCAGACCCCGCCCACCCGCCCCTACCCTCTGTGGAAGTAATATAAATACAAATGGAAATGGAAAGCGTTTGGTCTCTTAAATAATGGGAGATTTCACTGCGTGTTAGTCGTCCAAGAAGTCATCGTCCAGGTTCACGTCCGTCGTGTCGATGTCGTCCAGGTCCATATTATCCAGGTCGTCTTCCAGATCATCCAGGACCTGGGAAAGATTCAGTCCAATATTAAAATACAGCACAAAATAGGCTTACACGACAGACCATGAGATCACATTCTGCAGCCTGAGTGGTGTGACACCATGAAAGCGGTTCTCTATTGGATGCTGTATCTTCCCTGACCTTTGAACCCTGGTCTGTGTTTATAGGTCATGTGTTGAAGCAGTGCTCTAAAGGGCGTCGTACCTTCTCGTCGTCCCCCGAATCTGCTGCAGCTACTGCTGCTGCTGCTGCTGAAGGCGAAGGGCCGGGCAGCTCTTCCTCTACTGACAGAGCTGTAACCGCAGCGACTGCCGCAGCCACTGGGGCGGCGACTGCTGCCATTACCGCCGCCATCACGCCTGATTCTGCAGCTTCTTCAACCGTCTCAGCCTGCTCAACACGCGCGCACACGCACAGACACACACAAAAAAAAAAACATTCATTTCCAGGTTTTGCTTTCATAGCACCCATCTGAATTCTACACATTTTTATATTGGAAGAACCTTCTTTGTTGCAGAAATGCTTTGATGCGGTTAGTTAAGTGGCATCTCTATGGGTGTGAACATGGGCTTAGTGATGTCATTAATTGTCATTTCAAATGTAACATTTTTCGATCTCTTTAAATATGGAAAACATAATAAAAGAACCAGAAATAATAAACCAAACTGAATACAGGCTTGATCTACCTGTGTGGCAGGTAGCAACCCACAAACATGTATGTATGCGTACGTATGAATGCATACATGCACACAAAAGCAGGCCTACCTGTGTGGTAGCGATCACTCCTTTAGGCTCATAGCCTTTGGCCTCCTCTAACACATTCCTCTCTTCATTGGGCTGCAGAGCAGTGAACAGTCAGAACACAGCAAGGTGTGTGTGTGTGTGCGTGTGTGTGTGAGAGAAGAAGAATGAAAACTCAAGAAGAAGTCATTACAATAACAAGACAATAATAAAAAATAAATGTTTTAACACATTATTAGTCATCACAATGCGTTGAACTGTGCAACACCCAAATAAAAAAAAAGAAAAGAGAGGTGGACATGCTGTGAGGTCACAATGCCTGATCCCGCCCTCAACTCCCAAACCCCACCCCTCCAGCATCTCACCGTGACTAATGGGTAGTCGGTGGCTGGCCTGGTCTTCCCCACGCAAGTCTCCTTCAGAAACTGTTCGGCGACAAAGGCCTCCCGGAGCCCTGGGAAAAGGTTCTCGTACTCTGTGGGGTCGGCCAGAGACTCGGCCGCCTTCTGGTTCACCTTGGATAGGCTCTCCCGCCACAGCTTCACCACCCTATTAACATGAAAGGAACACGCGACGTTGGTGTGACACTGCAGCAATGCTAACGTGCTAACAGTAGTCGTGCTGTCAAAACGCTGTGTGTATATACCCTTATAGAGACCATTTCAACATGGAATTTCAGAGTGGGGAAAAAACAGTGCTAGCATATGGAGGAAGGCATTACTTTTAATAATTAAGAAACAAATGGCTCAAACTTCACACTTTCAGCACAAGACATCAATGAAATGGTTAAGATGGTTAAATCACACTGTTAGGGTACTACTCTGCAAAGCATTCATGATCCCATCTCTCTGTGTAAAGCACTGTAAAATGGTGCGAGGAACACGTCAGTACTTGACAGACAGTTCTGACTGGGTCGAAGGCAGATACCTGGACACCTGGCTGGGCAGGTAAGTGCGGGCCAGGAAGGCAGCCTCTGGCAGGCGGTTGGTTCGGATCAGGAGCTCCAGGCAGTGGTCCAGCCTGAGAAGAGGACTTAGATCAGGCAATGGCTGAGAATACAGGCACCCAGGGCGTTCCCCTGATCAGTTATCATTTAACATGGCCATCTAATAGGCCACTGGAAAAAAACCTTCGAGTATGTCAAAAGGAAAGTGTTTTAAACAAATTTAAATAACTTTGCCCTTTTCCACAAAATAACCAAAGATAGAACAAAACACAGACACTGTGAAGGTACCTCAGGAGCTTATACAGCTACAATAATTAGGGTTAGGTGCTCTTTTTTTCATCAGAAACTACCCACAATGCCCTTCACCACCCATCCTTCAAGCACTCACTTCCCCTGCAGGAAGTAAGTCATAAAGGCCACGTTGTTCTTTCCGTCTCGCTCGGCGCCCTCGGCCAGCCGGGCCACCATGTTGGCGTTGCCGGAGGCGGTGGCCAGAAGCAGCAGACCTCCGTAGTCCTGGGCGTGGTGGAGGCATTCCTGCGCCAGCGCAAACTGGCACTTACTGATGGCCAGCTCCGCCAGCTGCTTCCACTTCTGTTCCGACTGGCCACACGGAGAGAAGCGAAGCGCAATCCAGATTACATTCATATTCACACTCAAACCAGTTCCATGCCAAAGGCTATCAATATCTGATTTTTAAAAAATATATATTTTTTAAACGTGAATGGCAAACACACAGAACACAGAATTGTTTAAAACAGGATATTCACTCCAATAAATGAAGATAGAAAGCACATATATCCTCCCTTTCAGTGGTAAGTGCAAAATACAGCCTCACTCCAAGGAAGCAGAATTTGGCTATATTAATGAACTACTATAGCGTGGTTCATTTATAAAGATAAAGTCAGTATAAATCCAGATTGATTCGCTGGATACCTTAGCAGAGCGGTGGTACAGAATCCTTGGGGAAATAAATGAATGAAGACATTCATTTTTTAGGTTTGTAGGCTCCTGTCAGACCAGAATCTCACCTCTGCTTCCACGGCCAGCTGGTAGGCAATCTTCAGCTCACCCAGCTGCAGGGCCAACTCAAACCTGTGCTCTGGGTCAGACGACACAGCCAGAGCCTGCTGCTTGAAACCCTGTAGGAAAAAACACACACAGTAAGCCCCTCCACATTACTGCTCCCTAGTGACAAGACTGAGGATTCATGGACCCGTCATGGGTGGAGCTATCAACCAATCAAAAGACTATGCTTTCGGTAGCAAAATGCTATGATTGGTCAAAAGCAGTGAGTCACTGATAGCCTCTATTCTGGAGATCCAGGGTGCATCCCAGTACTCAAAAAATGCATGTTCCTTTCCTCCACTACCACCTCCTCTCCTCCATGCCCCGGAAACGGATCTTTGTATTTTAATCCAATGTTGCTGATTTGGCTACATATTACTTACAAATTGATTCATGTCTCGACGCATTGTATACTGTACATGCAACTACTTGTACTCAAAACGTTCAGGCAGTTTTGCATACTTCCGGGTAGGAGAGGAGTGGTAGTGGGGGAGTGGAGGAAAGGAGGTGGGGAGTGAAAAATATTAGGATGCAGCCCAAGAGACCTCACACTTCTGTTGGTACTACTGCCCCATCTCTTGAAGCTCCTCCCAGAAACACAGGTCACTAATCACAACAGGGCCAATCGCATGAGAAGCCATCAGAAAGTCGCACCTGCTTCTCCAGGAAGTGGGCCACACGGGTGCGCTGCTCCTTGGGGATGGTGGGCAGCACCTTGTCGGCCATGCCGAAGTCCCTGCGCATGACGGCCGTCTGGTACTCCAGCACGGACACCAGCAGGGAGTAGCTGACGATGTTAAGCTCTTTGTCCCCCAGGTACAGCCGGTCGTCCTTGGGGATGTAGCCCAGCAGGTACATGGTCCTGTAGGTATGGGGGTGAGTTCATTATGCACATGGCACACTATTGCACTCCACTATGTTAGAGCAGCGGTCCCCAACCCTATTCCTGGTGATCTACCTTCCTGTAGGTTTTCACTCCAATCCTAACAAAGCACCTCACTCAACAGCTAGAGATCTTGTTCAGCTGCTAATTAGTACAATCAGGTGTGCTAAATTAGGGTTGAAATGAAAACCTACAGGGCAGTAGATCTCCAGGAGCAGGGTTGGGGACCACTGCCTTAGAGTATCATATATCTTATCAAAGAATTTGTAAACTGATCCACTGCAAATAATGGATGGGATTGATCTTTTTGGATCAAGAGTAAAAGACAACTAGGTCAAGAGGAAAAAAGTACTGAACGGTCTAGTCTTAGTTCACTTGTGTGCAGTCCTAATATCTGGAACATTCTTTGAACTTTCAAGTCTGTCCTCAAGAAGCTGGATGAAAAAAATCCCATTATGGAAAACAGGACACCAAAAGAAATTGCGGGTTATCAAATACTTTCATGACAGCCCTACTATTGACATCAGAGCAGGTTGTACTGTACCTGTCCAGGTGGGCAATGGTGACTATCTCTCCTCCCACAAAGTAGTTGAGCCTGTTGACGGAGCTGGTGTAGATAAAGCAGTCTCCAACCCAGAGCCCTGTCTTCACCAGCTCCTGAATCTCACCCAGGACCTGGGAATCACAGACACACAGGACTGAATCTCACCCAGGACATGGGAATCACAGACACACAGGACTGAATCTCACCCAGGACCTGGGAATCACAGATACACAGGACGCAGGTCAGATGGGGGAGAAAAGGAGGAGCGCTTTGGCAGAACATATCCGACTAAAGAGAGAGCGGTGCTAGATGATGTTTTCCTGCTATGACCTCAATGTGATTAGAGGTTATGTGCTACAGTGTGTCAGCGGTTTTCTGGAACGCTTTATGAGGATTCATACGCCCCAAGTGTGACCTATCAGAGCAACTCTCACCTCAAAGGCGTCCTCGATTCCGTCCTCCGTCACACCCTCGTTGGACTCCTGTGAGGCTGCCACTTTCTCAGAGAGGTACTTGAGGATGAAGAATGACTCTTCTGTGGCGATGCACACCAGCTCCCCCGAGTCCGACCAAAAGATCTGGAGACAGGGAGAGCATACGAATCACGGGTTAGTGATCACAATCCCGCAAGGTCCAACAAACCACAGTGGGGTCCAAGTGTGGCTTGAAGGGGGGATAGGCTGTTGAGACGGCATCACTCACATGTTTGGGCTGGATCTCGATACGTCGAATCAGCTCTGTGTTCTCCCAGTCATAAAACGCCAAACCGTTCACAGACCTGACTCCCAGCAGGAACCCACCGTAGATACCTGTGCCAAAGCACATGGATAGTGTGTAAACATACTTGAGGCCGTTCAGCCGCGGCTGAGGAGCAAAAAGCAACGTGAAAATAATGGGGGCTCAAACTGGGCCAATCAGACGACGGCAGTCGCAGACTGGGCCTACCTTCAGCCCCGAAGTCTGGCTTGAAGGACTTCTTCTCCTTGAAGTTCTTGAAGATCTTCACCAGGCTGTTGCTTTCCCGGATTGCGTACCTGTATCGAGACAGTGCCAGGGTGTCAGAGGGTATATCTAAAGTAACCAAAACACCTTTAGCGTTACGTGTTCAGGAATGTGTTGGGTGTTCGGAACGAAGGTCTTACTCAGAGGAGTCATGGGCCCAGGCGAACTCCTGTGCCGAACCAAAGCTCTTGTTCCTCAGGGCCATTGCTGTGTATATGATGTACTCTCCGTCCCCACACACCACGACAAACCTACAGCACGGGAACCAGAGAAAATCTATCAAACACACCCCTCAGAACACAGCAGCAGCCTCCGTACAAAACGCACAGAAAAGATAAATCACTACCGAATATATCAATAACTCTACTGAGACTGAAGCCAGTTTGTGACAAACCTTCTCTTTTAGAAGAAGTCTAAGATGTGCGTTTTTGACAGCATATCTCACCTGCCATTGGGGTTGTGTTGGATGGTTTGGGGGTAGATCTCACAGCTGCCCATGTCCTTGACTGCCAGGGGCAGCCGCTCCCCATCCTTGATCTCGGTGTCGCCCATGGCCTTCAGGTTGGCCTGCTGGACCTCCGAGTGCTTGGCCCAGATGATCTTGCCGCTGGCATCCATGGACATGGCTGGCTCCTCACGCCCAAGCTGGAGAGTGCAGAGGGGGAGAGAGGACAGGAGCTCTGTGATGTGGGCCTGTACTCACACCACCACACATTTATGGAGCTTACAATTAATAAATAAGAAAAAATCACATGTGAACTAATACCATTTCAAATGAAAGGTTTAAACCAAAATTCTACTTGATCTGCAGTTGAAGGACAAAGGTACTTAGTGTGGAGGCCAGCACTATTTAAAGTAACAGGCATGACCGTACAGGAAGCAATAAACCCATAGGAGAGGAGTGAGAAATATACAGTTTGACAGGGAGGATTCTGGGAGATGAAGTCCCGGAAAATGGTACCTTGATGATGATGCTGCCCTCGTCGTAGCCCAGTGCCACGTTGTTGGAACCCCGCAGCCCACACACACACCACACTCGCTCCATGCCATAGTTGAGCGTGCTCTCTAGCCGGTAAGTGCTGGAGTGCCAGATCCGTACTGTACCTGAAGACCAAGAGAAACGAGCAGGCAGAGTGGGCAAAACCATCCAAATGCAGGTGGTGCTAATCAGAGACAGCAGTCAAAACCATTCAAATAGGCGGAAGGGGGGGGGAGCAAAGAAAGCGGACAAAACCAGGCTTACAGGGTTAAAATGCACGTCATAGCAAAATGTCAGTGGTACTCACATACTACGGTAGTACAATACAAAAGAATGCGTTTTAAACTACACAATTGTTAAAATGATTGATTTGTGCACATAAGCACTAGTCATGGACTGAAACGTTCGGCAAAGATCCAGAGTCGTCCTCCTGCTCACCGTCTTCGGAGCCCGTGATGATGATGGGCAGCTCGGGGTGGAAGCTGACGCACGACACGTTCTGCGCATGTCCCTCCAGAGTCTGCACGCACGTCTTATTCTGCAGGAAGCGGGAGGAGAGGTCCTTCAGTCACATGACCTATGATAAGCCTATGAACACGCTCCTGGCTCTGAGCAATGGGCTCCCACCCCAGCCAGGATCCCAAAACCACATCCCTACTGACTACAGTCCAGTACAGATTCACCTGAGAGGCAATGAGCAAGCCAATCCCATGCATCAAGGCTGAGTTAATGCAAGGTGCAGGAGTTTGTAGAAAAGCTAAAGAAATGGGATAACTGTTATCGCTACCTGGTGCCAGATGAGAACAAAAACAATTCCAGACAAAACAGAAGCAATTCTAACCTTGAAGTCAATTCTCCTTTCTCAAACCCACCAAATCAACATACAGATGAACCTCGATCCAACGGACACCGATGCAACGGATGCCGGATCCAACGGACACACACAATCAGAGAGTGAAATCTGGTGTCCGACGTTTAAAAAACCGGTGAAGCGAACCGAACCCGCTACTTGAGTAAGCGTCCGTTTGGCGGCGCGGCGCGTTGCGTTAACAAGCGTAGCGTCGGTTGCGTGGTTTTGCCTGTTTGTTTTGCTTGTTATTATATACATATATATTGATTGTTTGTATTTTCTTTTTCAGTTCAACGGGCTTCGCGGACAACAACGGCTCCCCCTCCCCCCCCCTATCTGTTGGATTTTTTGGGGTTTGTATAGAGGATCCATAACTGCAGGATCTATTAACGTATACACTGAATTGAGGTAAGAACCCTCCCCTCTACCTGGTAGTCCCAGATCTTGACCAGCCGATCGTCGGCTCCGGAGATCAGGTAGGGTTTGTCACCTCCGCTGTAGTAGTCAATGCAGTTCACTCCTTTCTCGTGACCCTCCAGGGTGAAGTTGGGTGAGGAGGAGCCCAGCTGCCACACCTGAGATGGAAACAAATCCACAATCAGCAAATGCGCGCGCGCACACACACACACACGCGCACACACATACACACAGTAAAGCAAGCATTTGGCTATACCTTGATAGTCCTGTCCAGGGAAGCGCTGGCAAACTGGTTGTTGTCTTTGGGGTTGATGACGATCTGCATGACGTAGTGGGTGTGGCCTTCAAACACCTGGCTGCAGGACCACTTCTTCTCCCAGTCCCACAGCTTGATCAACATGTCGTCTGAACACAGGAAGACGCAAGTCCTTGTTAGTGTGTGTGTGTGTGTGTGTGTTTTTCACTGACTTTTTGGCAGAACAGTCAGCCTGAGTTACTATGACCAATGGATGCTAATAGAGATGATCCCGTATGATGCAGTGGCTGATGATCATGACAGTAAGTGGTGCAGTTGCTCTAGATGATCATAACAGTGATACGGAGGGATGATGTACATAATCCAGTACTACATTCCAGCTCGAGCACTCCGCTCTACTGCAGCAAGACAACTCGCAATTTCTGCCCTCCGTGTAAACTGCACTCGCTCGTCCCAAATGCGGAGCTTCTCCACCCTAGCTCCCCAGTGTTGGAACAAACTCCACATCTGCTCAATTGCTGCCTGCTTTCCGTCGTGGTCTGAAGACACACCTCTTCAGACTCCGCTTTGGCTGACCCACCACTTAATTCTTTAACAACTTATGTAGCACGAGTTTCATGTTTTGTGAGGTCGGATTTTATCATATCTTACTGACTTAGCCATAGGTTACTGTGTGTACTAGACTCAATATCCATATCTATGGATAGCTGCTATGTGAGGATAGAAATTTACTATATTTGACCTGTTTGTAGTTGCTTCAATGACCTTCAATATGCACTTATTGTATGTCGCTTTGATAAATGCGTCTGCCAAATAAATGTAACGTAATGCAATGTAACCTACCACTGCTGGTGAGGATGTAGGGCTGGGTTGGATGGATGGCGATACAGCGGATGTAGTCAGAATGCGCCTCGAACATATGCACACGCTCCAGGGTGTTGTAGTTGAAGACGCGGATCTGCATGTCGTCCTGCGTAGCACAAGAGCGAAAAATTCAAATGCACCTAAAGCTGAGGTCTTTTAACACTACATTTCCCAGGAGGATGTGGGGCACTCCAGAGCTTTTCTTAAACAACCTGTAAGGCCTGCCAAAGCCTTGTATTCTCAACTTAACATTTACAATCCACATCAAATCACCGGGATGCAAGTTCATAATTTAAGGACATTTCAATGAACAAGTGAACTGCAGGCAATTAAAAAGAAGCATACATATTAAAAGGTACACCTGAAGCAATGTTGTTTAACATTAATTAATAGAACACATAACTTTCAACTGAGGGAAACTGACTACAGTGTGGATGAAGTGTCTGAAAATACTCACCGCTCCAGTAATGACCCAGTTTTTCCGGGCCACAAATTTGGACGCTCTCACTGGGAGATCACACACCTCGAAAGTCTTCACCAGAGTCTGCGAAGCACAGCATGGTCAGAGCACCACGACGAAAACACAATAAATATAAAATACGTTATATTTAGCAACCGAACCATTTTTACGTGCTCAAAGCCAAGTAGAACAAAGAAGATGTAAATGACACAGTAAAAAGCAAAGCGGTGATGTAAACGAATGACGTGCAGTGCAGAGAATCCCCATCATTTATGACAGATGCGGTGCTGTTCTCACCTGGGTCTCGTGGTTCCAGACGCACACGCTGCCATTGTACAGGCTGGCCAGCATCCATGGTTCGGTCGGGTGCAGGTCAACGCTTTTAACACGGTCCGACCGTGCGGTCAGCTTCCGCTTGATGTCCAGTCTCAGAGGCTGAGGGAGCGGAACGCAGTCAGACTCATCCAGACACATCCAGACACATACAACGGCGCAAGGCGGGCTACTTGCTACTATTGGGCCAGGCCAAGCGGTAACGTAGGGACACTTTTGCTGTATTTTGCCCTAGTACTCCTGTTCTATCCAAAGCTGAGTAAAATAACAACTGGTATTATATAAAGGCTACCTTCGACTATAAACTCAGGGAAAAAGTTTAGGGGCAAACCACTTCTTGGGGGTAAAATTTATTTCAAAAACAGGGCGGTAACGGAGGGACGCAAAATTAACATCAGTTTTTTTTACACTTTTTCAGACATGCGTATCATACGGTTCCTGGGGTGAAAAGGGTTATCTTTCTCTTTCATATTGTACTATTACTATGAGAACAGAGACATTTTTGAATACCTTGTCAAATAAATTCTGTGACTTTTTATCCTAAACCATTCACTCTACTGGGATGCCTATTCATTTCATCATTAGAAAAATGCTATTTATTCATACTTTATTAAAAAATAGTTGCTCAGTAAGACTATTGTTATAGAATATAACCAGGGGGAAAGTGCATCTGTTCAAGTTCGTCAACCCCAATGGATTCAAAAGCCCATAACTTTTTTTCTAGTTGAGATAATTCAACACTTTGTTTTGTTCTGTACATCTTGGAATGTTGGCTTCAAGATCAGGCAGATCTTTTTGTGTTGCTTTTTGGTTGTTTTTAATCGTACAGCCACAGGCATTTGCTTTGCTACGGCACACGAACGGGTTAATTTATTTTTAAATGTAAATGCATAACTATCTATCTATTTGCGAATTTAGAGTTTTAGGCAGCTGTATAATTTGGAAAGCCCTGCTCACAGCTGTCAACTGAGGTAAGTTCATCGAGTGCGTGGTAGGTTACCAGCAGCACAATTCCGGTTCCACGTCGTAAGTTACTTCTGAACCGTGCTAGCTAACGTGAAATAGCTAATCCACTAGAACCACTGGCAGTGATTCAAAACTTATCTTTGGAAAACGAATACTATTCAGAGAGTGCATCAACACTGATCAAAAGTGCTGCTCGCACACCATCTGAACGTTAAAGTTTTGAGAATTTTGACATGTTGACAGTACAGGGTCAAGTGAGGACTCGGTTGTCTTCCTAACCCAGATCACTCGGTTCATATTTCCAGGAAACTAGCGGACTGGACGCTACCCATTTGAGACAAACCATTTACAGTGCAACTGTCATTTCGGCTCATCTGCAATACACATAGCTAAGTGCATTAGCTAGCTGCAGTCACTTTGATCAGAGCTAGAAATGAGCGGTCTGATTTCGAGCAGTTACCAGTGCCAAAGGCCTCCGAACATAAGCGCAACAGAATAGGCTATGATTTCCTCTACCACGACACATTTGACACACCACATCTGGAACGTCCAATAATTGTCACGCCGGCCATTGCGACACACTCTTAAAAGCCGAAAAGCAAAAAAATACTCTTAACTATAAGCGTTTAGACTGCCTTACCATGTTTTCACTGTGCCTGGAGGTATCAAACTCTAACAACCGGTTCCTCTCTGCTCCCCTTCGGGTAACCAGAGTAGCTTCGTTTCGATGAATCTACTGACGTGGAGCTTCCTGCTATGTCCTCGCGCGAGAGCTGGGGACTGGTGACGCGTCACGTGAAGCACGCACCTACGTAACAGTCTATGAGCACGCACCGTAATGTTTTTTTTGTTTGTTTTTTCACGGTGTAATTAAAAAGAAAAAAGATTAATTTTTTATTCAGGAATTATACAAACGATATGGCACGCATGTTGGAACGATGTGACAATTTCGTGCTACTACCAGGCTAAATGCGTGCACATTAGACAAAAGACATGTAAATACAACTGTTATGAATAGAAATGTATTCTGAGGAATAAATAATGAAGCCAACGACAAATTAAGAGAGTTAGATACATTGTCGGTTAGGCAACAACTTTTGTCCTTTAATTGGTTTTACAATATTGTGAGCTACAGCATATTTGCCTGTAGTGTGATATTGTACTGAAATGTAATTGTTTGTCTGTTGAGTGTGTTATATAGTGTCTGTGTGCATGTGCTTACACATCTCTCTCTCTAGCTCTGTGTGTGTGTGTGTGTGTGTATATATATGTATATATATATATAAGAAAAAAATAGCATGCTGAGTTTAGACTGCCTACAAGCTGAAGGTCAGTTTAATTGTAGTAAACATCTGATAACACAATTTTAGATATAGCACTTCAAACTGTATTCTTTTAATTGCATATAATGTGCATTAATGTATCCATATAGCATTTTAAAGTTGAATATCATTCTATTTTACATATTCACATACATATACACATGCACACATGACTGGGTGGCAGTCGGTTTGGTTCCCAGCTGGGAATAGTGCCCATGAGCAAGGAACATATCTTCAATTGCTTCAGTGAAATATCCAGCTGTATAAATGGAATTAATGTTTAAAAAATGCAATTAATGTAAATTACTCTGGACAAAAGCATTTGCTAAAACTAAAATTCAGAATATACACAGAAAAACGTCATCTGTTTATTAAAATGGTGTGATTACATTACTGTTAAATAATGTAAAATTCTGGGTTTTGAAACGAAAAAAATAAAAACACAAACACAAACAGTAACAGTAACATAAACACAGTGTCATCCTTCATTTCTTTTTCTTGTAGACCTGGCGACACACCTTGTCCTCGCAGGTCAGTTCCTAAAAATACAAGAAGAAAAGTTATTTCTCTGCCATATGACCGCCAACAGAGCTGCTACTGTGGAGTGGTGCTTGGGGTAATGCACTCTTCCACCACGATGCGTGCCTGACATATAAATGTTTCTAACGACTAGTGCCGTATACAACACTTGCACTTTATTTAGATGTGACCTTGTCTGTTTGCGGGTAAACAAGCAGATAACAACCCTGTCTAGCAAACAAACAAACACGCACACAGGTGGAGGTAGCCATCAAAGATTAACTTTCATGATATTCATTCACCAGAGGGCAGAGAGGCTGCATTTCCATTTTTCACCAAAAGATGACATCACATCATGAAAATAATTTGTACAGACTTTCTGTAACACTCTTTCCCCTCTAAAATCCAATTTTATGTTATTAAGAACCTCACTGGAAACCAGAAGGGCACCAAATGGTAGCTCAGGATCTATAATAGTCAGGTGATACTCAAATGCACTGTGATTTCAATAATGACAGTTCAATAAGGTACACTGTACATTTGGGGAAAAAACAGACATACAAAAATGTAAGTATTTTGTAATTAGGACATAAAAGAGGAAGTCCCTAATAGGCGACCAGGTTACTTACCAATGGTGAAATCCTACCAAACTCAAATGTCGGTTGGCTATTTCAATTTTGTATCCTACGCAATAAAGACATGTTGATTGAAAAAAAGTATAGCACCTCACCATATGTAGTTTATCGTCCTCTATCCAGTGCTTCCACCCACGGTTGGCTTTTTCTCCCTTTTGGGTGCACACCAATTTCCCCCCTTCCCAGGTCACCAGAGTCTAATGACCAGATGGAGAGACAATGCTTGAGTCTGTATGGCACAATAGAGGCCTCATTCTGGTTGCTATTGGGTGATCTTGGTGCTGGTGTTGGTGTTTTTTTTTCACAATAAATTTTAATTAGAAACATGGTTTCGATACAGTGACGTGATTGGTCTCTGTGCCCATCTCTTTGGTTTGAACAGCAACCCAACTCTGTATTACGGTACTAGTCTTAGACTTAAATAAGGCTCTACAAAGAGAAGGGAAGGAATATACAAGAAAAGAATCTGCCCTTGGTGGGCAGACTACAACTGTACTTCATTGATGTGATGGGCTGTACCTTGACCACCCTGTTGTCCAGTCCCTTGGTATGCTCCTCAAACTCCTTCCCCACGGTAAATGCCACCTCATAATTCCGGAAAGTGCTCAGAGTCTTGATGTCAAACGCATCCTGGTTCTGGACGAAAACTTTGGTCGGAGACAGGTGGACAGCAATTTTACGGGTGGCAAAATCAATATCTGAGGGAAGCAACAGCAAGCACTATAAGTACAGGAGAAATATTGCCTCCATTTTGTTTCACTGCATCGACTAGATATTCTGACGTGTTTCTGCACTCTATATAACCACTATTTCTTATTGCGTTGTCATCACATCTTAATGGCCATTCATATCTTAAAAACATTTTTTTTACTGCATATTTGAGAGATAACTTTTTCTTTTCCTTTTTCCAAGAAGTAGAAATTCAATTTAAGCCCTGCATTCATATGTATATCACCTAAAGATATGTGTTTAGTTGCCACATTGGCGTAATTTACCATGACTTAATGAGAACGAATGGGCTGATATGACAATTTTAAATGTCACAGGAAGATAGGACAGAATAAATCTCACATAAACTGCTGAATAATGAAAGATGGGGTTATAATCAATACAGAGCAGAGCTGCAAATGAGTTTGGCTGAACCTGAGCATGACATGTGAAACAGATCTAATTTATCTCAGAAGCAGGGAAATATCGAGGGGAGAAAATCAATATCTTTTCCCACGTTAATGAACAGAAGCCAGTCAAATACACAAGGCTGACAGGTTCTCAATACTTACTTGAAGAAAATTCAAGCAAGCTTTACTTTTTTTTATTCACACAAGACTGAGTTTGGCAGTCACTGAAAAGACAAAAAAATGTAAAAATGGAAACAGAAAAGGACTCAGATCTGCGGCTCAGAATTATGCGCAGAGCGTGTTGTCAATACTTTGAATCAAGGTATTTGCCTCACTGTTTGCCTCTCTTTAGTTTGGAAGTAATGATAAAGCTGCAAATAGATTGAACCAGGGCCTCTATCTCACTCATGTCTTCTTGGATACACTGCATCATTTACCTGTTGAATCTAGTCATTTGCATGCAATAGAAGTAGTTGTCTTGCTTACTCAGTGCTTTCAGATAATCCTCAAAGTTTTCACTGCTCTCCATCTCCCAGGTTCCATTGTAGTCGGCAGGCATGGTGGTGTAGTGAGAGTGGATTTTGGGGAGGCACTCTCTGCCAAAAGGACAAGAGGGGATGTGCCCTTGTCTTTTTATACTGATCAGACTTGTAGGGGACAGGGGCAGAGTACGGCTGATAAGACGGTTTATTGCTTTGTGGGGGTTTGTGTGTGCTTGTGTGTGTGTGTGTGTGTGTGTGTGTGTGTGTGTGTGTGTGTGTGGGGGGGGTTCTTTTCAGTGTAGCTGTCCTTTTTAACTGCTGTGGTAAGGGTCAACAAGGAGGCTGGGCCAATTTCCAAAAATCTTAAATGCTCAAATGCCCCCTATCACATCCAGGGGAAAAGTCCATTTGGAAAGAGGGATTTGTTGAAATTCTAATATAAACATACTTTAACCAAACAGAGAGAGAGCATTATTTTATCTCTTTTTAGACGTCCCACTATTTATTCTGCGCAAAGGTCACATTGAAACTTACAAACTGCAATGTCAATGTTCAAACTAAAAAGGCAAAGTTTTACATATCCACAGAACATTTTGTGGGGATTGACTGCCAGTTTAACCAATGCCCATTTCTAAAAATAATTACTTATTGTTATTATAGACAACAAATAGCACACACACACACACACACACACACACACACACATGCATGCGTGCGCACACACACACACACACACACACACACACACACATATGTGTGAAAGTCCATCTTTCTTTTCATTAGGAAAGAGACAATCATCTTTGAAGTCCTGTTCACGGAATAAAAATTAAGGGTAAAACAACACAGTCTGCAGACACGGGTTCAAACCACACTGTAAAAACGTCTGGTCAGCGACAACACACAGCTTTGTTTCCCTTCTATTCCTCACACTTTCCCCTGTTACTCAGCCGGGATGCTGATAAATAACTGATGTATCTGCAGTAGCGTAGATTAAGAAGAACACGCATAAGGGAAAGCGATTGTTTGACGCTGAATCTCGGTTTCTTCATCATAATGCACTTTGCATTTGTGTGTTGAAAGTGCTGTCTATTTGATCAGCACATCCCATCATCCCATGTAATCAGTAGGAGACTGCTTTGACCAAACTGTACAGACAGAGATAAGACCTCACAAGGTCACAATAGGACAAAGGAGAAGGTGGAGGAGAGACAGGATATTGGCTGACCTTAATACTCAGACACAGATACAGACAGCTGTCCAGTCATTGTGGACAACTACAAACCATGTATTTTCTCTCATTTAATAATTCCTACCGATACTGCAGAATATATTTTACAATGTATGCAATTTGATGCACAATTCTACAGCGTAAGTATAAAATGGGCGCATTTTTTTGTATTTATCATTGTCCAGTTGGAAGGGTTTGAATTTTGGCTCAGGGAGGAAAACGAGTTTATCTGACAAAACCTGTGACCTGAACGTTTACGCGTATTTGTTCGCATATACGTGGATTGACTGGGTTGTGCCCAAATTAACTCAGCAAGACCCCGTACCCCTGAGCGTGAGACTATCTACTGCTGCCAGGCATTCATCTGAGTGTTTTCTGACACTAAGACTTTCTATATGAGGTAAACGTACTGCTCTTCCTGCGCCATGAAGAAGCAAGGTAACCTGTGAAACCTGCAGATCCGCGTATTGAAACAAACAGCTATCTCAGGTAGCATCCAGATCTGATTAAAATTCATCGGTCCATGACCCCTCTATTCATTTATGAAATAATACAGATCCATCTGGACACTGATTCTAACAGCTATTCCCAGAACGGCTGGACAACCTGCTAGTGAAACTATCGATATTCCCCAGTGAGCACCCGGTTAACAGGATTAACCCAAAGCCATAGTTATGAGGCCAGATGTGTGATGGGTTCTTGCATAGATACACACCACGGTTGGTGTATAAGCGAGTCATGAGCTTTGATTCGCTGTAAGAGAAAGAACACTATCACATGACACAGTATGAGCGTCGGCAGTTACCGGGAATAGGCAGTCTAAATATGTTAATAGGCAATCATTTTATTTGCAAGACATGGAAGATATAGGACAGTAGGCTATAAGAAAAGAAAGAACATACAACCTAACACAGTCTAAGACAAAGAGAATGAACAGACCACATGCCAAAAATGCTCAAATGAGACGACTGGTACCAATAGACTGTTAAGCAGATTCTTTTGAAATGTTCCTTTGGGCTCCCCTTGAATGCCATCCTGGGAGGTATTCCACAAAGCAGGATTACTGAGTTAGCTGGATAACTGCAATGAGTAAAGTCCGCAACATCTCTATTTACTTCAGTCCAAGTTCCAGATTTAGAAGGGTTCCGGGTTTTACTCAGTGCAGTTATCCAGCTAACTCAGTAATCCTGCTTTGTGATCAAAATTCTAGTACCCACCACAACCACCAACAGACCCTCCGCCTACAGGGACAGGGGTGCTGCATGATACATTTCACCCCGCTAAAGAGTTGCAAGGCTGTCCCAGGCCAGGGAAGCACACCGCTGACATGCTGATAAAGCAGTTTGACAGAGGGGCCTCCAGGAGGTTTGTTCTTTTATCCTCTATTGTTGCTTTATTGATTGGGATGCCAGCTGGGTTTTATGGCCTCTGGTGCTTCTGTCTCCTGTGGTTTGAGGTGCTGTGGAGTTGAAAATTGGAGTGTCCATTTTGTGGTCTGGAGAAGGGAAATCTCCTTCAAAACTCCTGCACACGCAGCCCACTCCTGATAATCATGCTTACTTAGAACTTTTTGGATGTTATCCCAAAACCAATGTGTTTATGACAGACACTAGTACAGTTTGTTTTAAATTGAAAATGAGACCAGCAGCACACAAACCAATAAATCAGAACTATAACATTTTTACATTTGCCATTGCAGGGATGTTTCTGTGTGTCAACATATTTTCTGTGTAATTTCCTTTTCTGTTTCCATAAAGTAGGGATTACACTGCAAGAGGATTATTTGTAAATGAAATAATATTTCCTTTCCGGCTGTGGCGAGCACTCTCCAGCATTAAGGACAGGAGACTGTCAATGACATGATTCCACTTAAGCTGAACGGAAGTCTGTGCTGTCCCTCTCATGTGATATTATCGGGAACACTGTCGTTGCGCAGACTAGTGTTAAATAGAAAGGAGATCGCTTCCTATGCTGGGTTGTTGTTGAGTCTATTGTTTCCTTTGATTGGCCCAGCTGGGCTCTGAATACTCCTCCCTACTGTATCTTGAGATTAAGAGTTCACATGGTGCTATTTCACAAGGGAAAAGCAGCATGAAGTCTGAGCTTTTAATGTGTAGAAACATTTTACGCAGTAAAATTCCCTGAGTTAATTCAACTCTAAGAGTACACATGAGACAAACAGGGATCGTATGTACTCTGTAAGAGTTGATTTAACACTGAATATTTTATGTGTATATGTCCACAATTTGCTCTGCATCCTTGAGAATTACGAGAACTATGAGATTGAGCACTTAATCACAAGAAAGGGCTATGAGGGGGTATGCTTTGATGGGGTAGGGGTAAGCTTTTTGAAGGTCAGACAGTGGGGTAAAGGTCACATGTGCTGAATGAGAGTGCTGTATTAGTGAACAAAATAAAGGAGAAGAAGGTGATGATAAAGATGTGGAAAAACAGCCAAATACTATTTTGTGCTGTGCAAAAGCTCTGTCTTGAATATGCTGTATAATGGTCTAAAAATATCATATGGGAGTTGAGAGAAAATAGGTTGGATGGGAAATCATTTTTGCTGGTGGTGTGCTGTGTATATAGGTTTAAATCCCAGTAATGCCCCAAAATTTGTAGACGGAAGAAGAAACGCTCAATGTTCCCTTTCCACATATCGACCCAATGCACCGGGCAGTACGTCTGAATGTAAGAAGAAAGATAATCTATATACACATAAAGATCAGATCACATGTTTAATTACAACGGGTTTCTAAGAGATGAAGCATAAACTTGTGATTCAGACAGAGATAAAAATAGTGTGTAATGAAGAGATAAAGCAAACAGTGATCCAAACAGCAGTATTGATTTCTTCTTTATTCCTTTCAGTTTTTTTTTCTCAATTGAGGGCGGAGACAAAGACTTAACGGCGGCCATTTTGCCCGGGAGACGTTATTATCGGTCGGACTCTACCCGGAGAGCTACGACCACCCGGCGAAGCTCACGCGCATCTCCCGTCTTCTGCCGTTTGTCACCGCCACGCTTCGCGGGACGAACGCACGGCATCACGTCAGACTCTTTTCCCCGGCTCTCAGACACAAATCCCACATTCACACCAGCAACAACTTGACCCAGACATGTGTCTGGCGCTACCATTGCTCTATCAGGGACAGAGGTGCTAATGACAAAAACCTACGCCTACGCATTGTTAATTCACCCACACCTGGGCACAAATTAATCAAAGTAACCCTCTCTCTGAGAGCAGGAGTGTGAATACTTGACATTTTTATATTTGATTGGAAAAAAAGACACTTTTTTGTTTGAGAATGCTTCGCGTCCACTAGCGATCTTACGGTAGGTTGGTCTCTAGTAGAAACAAGGGCCATGGCCTACATGGGGGGTTGGGACAGGGAGGTGGGGGGAAGGGGTTGCTTGGTGAGCACTATAGTCATGATACAATAGTGGGCATTTATGGTGGTCGTCGGGACGTGGTAGGGGGTGGAAGGCGGGGAGGGGTTAGGTGGAATCGTTGAAGAGATGGAAGGAGGGACGGAGGTATGAACAGAGAGGTGGGTTTGGCTTTCTTCTGTGCTACTCTTTTTCACTTGGGCAAATTAGGACTGTTTCTTGAAGACTTGTTTGCAGACCACTCCACACGCTCTCAGTTCCTGCAGGGAGCGAAAAAAGAAAACAACCTCAGCGGGGATCCATGATCTGTGGCTGGGAAGCAGCATACAAAGAAGCTTGAGAATCGAGCGCAGCAGTCCCCAAATCTGCAGAGCGAGTGCACTGTGATGTTTGACATCAAGGGGGCGCCATAGTCCACCGTGTCACGTCTACAACTGCAACTACACTTACAGGACACAATTTCAAAAGAAATATTGCACTAACCAGGTCATCACGCATATCAGATATCACATTACGATATGTTCAAAACGTCCAAATGAACACACAGAATATACTTTCTTTCTTTCGCTTTAATTATCTGATTAGAGCATTCAAGTTTTTTTCTGTTTTTCAGTGTTTTGTTTCAATTTTTTCAGGTGCAATTCGTAAGAAAATTCAGCTGCCCCAGTACTAGTCAGTGGTATGAAAAGTAAAAATGTGGCAACATTATGAAACTCACCCTTTTTAAGTACAGAATGTAATCTAAATGCTGCAAATGCTTCAAAAGCGACGCATCACAGACGTATCCACGAGCCCTCGCGCTGTCACGCTCACCAGCAAAGACAACATTTCCCAATTACAGGAGAAATTAAACTCAGCCACAACTGCGTGTCATAAGAGGCATGCTGAAAACCTTTCTTTGTGCAGCATAAGATCTGTGACAAAGGGGAGGGTGGTAAGACAAGATGCCCGGATACCTGCCCATAGAACCCCTCTTACAGCAGGATAACGCACAAGCAGGCCTCTAAAGAAGAGAAGAGGGTGGGCTGAATACAGACTTACCAAATGTAGCTCATTCCCCAGCACCCAATGAGTCCAGCCTCTGCCCGCCTTCTCCCCTTTCTGCACACAAACCAGCTTGTCGCCCTCCCAGGTAATTGTGGTCTGCAGAAAAGAGAGCGGAGCGCGGCCATTACAGGCGGGGCACAGACAGGCCATTACGGCGCAAGAGCAACATTACCATCGCAATGCGAATGCACCATTACACACAGCGCAGATAGATCATTACGTTATAGACACACCATTACACTCACAGAACAAATGCACAATTACCCACACGATGAACGCGCCATTACACATACAGCATGGGCACAATATGGATAAAGGCCTCATTACAACACACACCACAGACAGCACTCCATTAAGACACTAGCATCCATCTTCCATAGACTGTGTCTCTTTTTTTTTCTCAATGAACCTTGTGGAACACATTTGTTGACAAGAAAAGGTAAGAGTTCTTTTGTTGGTGGTAATATTTTTCACCTCAACTTCAAAGGAAAGTACATCTACATGGGCAAAACACTTTAGAAGCATTCTTCAGAAGTTGCACTTAACACCCTTGAAGTATGAATGCTCTTCCCTATGAGGAAGGTTAGTTTTAAGCCGTCTGTGACATTGGCTTTAGCTACGGCTATGCAGCCCTTGAAAATGTAATGGAGCTTAAACTTAGCCGAAAATGGACTGTTTCCAAAAGACAAGACCTCAAAATCATCTCAACCTCCAAACTTGAATGTGGTCGAAAATTTATGGTTTGAAGGGTGCAGTCCACACACACAGACTTTTTTATTTTGTTAAAAACGTATGTTTCTTACTTCATAAAAACATTTTCCTTAATTTTATTAGTATGAAAATTTTTTATTTACCAATTTTTTTGCATATAATATAGCTCATTGCCTGTGTCATTTTATACAGGTATTTTTTGTTCATCTTTAGCAAGGGTAGCCTACCAATAATTTTGGAGCTCAATGTATACCACCTTTGCCCTTTCCAGTTCAGACAGTATTGCTTAGATTCGTCCAAAACCAAACATGGCACAGTAGTAGTACTGCAGTAGCCCAAAAACACATTCGGTTGTCAAATAATATAATAAATAATTTTACAAGATGCCTATGTGCACATTATGCAACAGCAGTTGTAGGCTTGTAAAAGATGTCTGTATAGACATCACTTTTTGAGCTGCTGGAAAATACAAACACCAGATGCCTCCCTGAAGACATGACGTCAGCTCCTCGGTGCAAGTCTTCTGAATTTTGAATTGTTTTCCAGAAACCTGGAGAGTAGCTCTTATTTGGGTTAATGCGTAACTAGAATACAGATGTGAGTTGTATCCAGATCTATGTTCCTCCTCGACCACTTCGCTCGTCTACAGCAGGGCGACTCGCACTTCACCCCCTCCGTGTCAATGGCGCTCGCTCGTCCCGATTGCGGAGCTTTTCCACCCTAGCTCCCCAGTGGTGGAACGAACTCCCCGTTCCCCTACGTTCTATGCCAACCCTGCCTGCGTTCCATCGTGGCCTGAAGACACACCTTTTCAGACTCCACCTGGACTGATACATTTATCTAGGACCTCTCATGGTACTTGTTTCTTGTTTAACGGTGTGTTGAGGTTTATAATAGTATTTAGAATAGAATTGTAGTAGAGCTGATTTACCCAGTTTACTATGAACTGCATTCAATGTTCATTACTAGGGATAGCTGCTGCTTTATGGGAAGGATGTGCTTTGTCTCATCTGTTCTGTAGTAATTTCGATGACGTTTCTGTATGCACTTACTGTATGTCGCTTTGGATAAAAGCGTCTGCTGAATGACTGTAATGTAATGTATCCTTTCGTGTAAATTAGCTGAATACTTTTGATGAGCTAGCTAGCTCCAATCGTGTACGCGAAAAACCGCTCTTACCACTACTTAATTACCAATAATTCTTACCATGCATTTTCGATCATCCACACCAGACAAATCCTCTTCAAATTCCTTCCCGACCTCGAAGTCCATGTTGTAGTTCTTGAAAGTGCTGAGCGTCTTAATGATAATGTGATTGCCATTCTGAGTGATGTCTTTGTCAGGTTTCAGCAGAGTAGCAATTTTCCTGATTGCAACATTCACGTCTTCCAGAACAGTAAAATAATAGAAGAACAAAACGTGAATAGCCTACTCAAAATAATTACAATACCCCCAAATAAATAATAAGACTATAATCAACTTTAGCTGTGCTCTGGGAACTTTAATGCATACGTTGTCTTCCTGTCACTGAAAATATGTACCTTTAATTATAAATGTAGTTCTAAACAGATGGTTATTTACACAACGTCAATAAGAACTTGCTAATATTCTTGCGGTAGGCTATGTAGCCTAGAATAACGGTAAATAGGAAAGAACAAGTGGAGGACAAATTTGAGAGAACATCCTCGCAGAAACATTTTTGTTTGTCCCTATCTGCTTTAAAAACTTTTTTTAATTTTTAAAAAAAATGTAAGTTATAACTTGGTCTCCTTCTCAGCTAAGCACACTAATATAAGTAGGTTATGATGTAGGCCTAACAGCCTATGTAAGTAAATTAAAAGATAGCCTTAAAAAAAACATTAAATAAGACTGTGTCCGTGCAAACCGAAGAGGCTGCTCACCTAGGGCTTTCAAGTACTCCTCGAAGTTTTCATTGAGAGTCATTTTCCAGTAGCCGTTCAAATCAACAGGCATTGTTGCTTTTGTTTTGACCTACGTACATAAAAATGCGTAAAGGAGATTCGATATCGCAGCTTGCTTGCGACCGAATGCCAAACCTTTGGTAATAACCCCACATTTAACTGAGAACATTATAATCCGATTATTACACGATTTAAAATAAATAACACACTCAACCACCCACTCTGCCACACCCACCTTCAGATGAACGCCTGTGTGAAAGCCTACGGACGCACGGGTTCACAGTAGAGTTAAATTGACACTGACAGAGTACATTTGATCCTTCTTGGACTGATATAAACTCCGCTAGAGTTAAATGAACACTAAATATTTTACTGTGAGTGGATTTGCGGTTGAACACCCTCATATACTTTCCCAATACAAAACTATATTCATTAATCTTCCCAAAAGTTTTAAGTCATTTGCTCACATTTTAGTTTTCTTGGCTAAAGTGAAGTCTCTGTATGCTGGGCCCACTGGGAAAGTGGGAAACTTTTTTGATGCTCTCCTTACAATTTATTCATGACTATGTTATATGCACTTTAGGACAGCTATAACATGTCAAAAACTGCAATATGGTCATAAGAAATGTAGACAGTTGTCATGACATATCAAACATATTTGTGTAATGACTGAAATATCTTGTGACAACTGTCACAAAACTCCTACGATGAGTGAGATTCACATTTTAATGTTTATTATCTCAAAAAACCCAATATGATGAGACACTATCATTTTACTACTAGCTATTGTTTTTAACATTGTGTCATTTTTATGAATTTGGTCCACCATTTAAGACAGTAGCCTATCATGAACCCCAATTTGTCTAATCCAAGTAGTGACATAAAATCGTTATGTTATGTTGTAATATAAAAAAAAGACAAAAACAAAAGCCAAAAGCCACTAGTAATTTAGTCAAATTTATTACAAATATATTTAATCATGGGAAATCATGGGGTCCCTGGCTGGCTTTCATTTTCATAAAAACCCTTGTTTGTATAAATTATACAAATGAACCAAGTAATTCAATTTTGAGAATATCTTTAACTAGCAAGCTAGCTCAGTACTGCAAATGGGCATACCCTACACTGGCCAATAGCCATGCAAATCACACTCTCATCACAATCATGTTCAATCCAAAGAGAAAAAAAAAAAAAAAAAAAAAAAAAAAAAAAAAAAATTAATTATAATTTATTTAGCTAGCTAGAGCTAGAAAAGTTTATTGCTAGTAACTGTCGCAATGTTTTCTAGCTAGAACCCAGATACTGAGAAGGAATTTAAGAGGGCAGTTCGGTGAAAAGTAGGTTTTTTATTTTGACACGGATGGAGTACAAAAAGCCAATAGGAATACAAGCTAAGCACTAGCAAGAGCACAAGCTGAAATAAGCAAACACAAAAAAAACAAGGAAAGACAGACCAGAATACAATGGGTTTGAATATCTATCAGAACAGGTGCAAAGAATAGGCTAATGAGACAGCACGTGCAAATAAAGCCAAACTAATAATACAATAATGACCTACACTAATACAATCAAGACAGAAACAGCACTGTCGCCCTGTGGTGGAGGTCAGGCTAAGTTACTATTTATTAAAACACTTTTAGCCAGCTAGCTAACTAGCCATTTTTTACTGGAAAAAAACAAAACAAAAAACTGCGCAATCAAATATTGCAAAAAGTGCATTTTGGGAATTGAAGTCCGTAACTTTTACTTCACTTCACATAAGCCCCAGCTAAATGTTAACAAACCCAAAACAAGTGGAACCACTATAAAATGGATTCAGCGAGTGGAATCCAGAGCTTCCCATCTCATGCTCTGAATATATATTGTATTAGAGAGGGTCTACATCACTTTTAATGTGATGTCGTAGTGGTTTTGTGACACATCATACAATATCTCAATATATATGCGTAAAGATACTAGCAAATATGTGTCATACTCGTCATGACAACTCTCCTCTTTCATTAGGCCCATTTATGACTTCTTTTGAAGTCGTGACACGTCATTAAGCATTATGACGTGCTGCTGCTGGTGTTATATGAGAAGAGATAAAGAGGAAGACAAATTTGACCTTGAGCCAGGCACAGTGTTCAGCGTAAAGGTGGATGATAATGTACATCCCTTCACAATGCAGCTGGAGAGTAGAGCCCCCAATGCGTAATGCATAAATGCTCCCTGTGCCTGCCGACACACCTGCTGGTACTGAGCGCATTTAAATGCATTGTCGGCAGGTTTCTTAACACGGAACCATTTGAACTTGGCACAAGGAAGGAAGTTCCTTTCTTTTACTTTTAGCACCAACAAAAACACAAATTATCCACACCTCAAATTTAACGGCCGTCACAGCAGTAGCAATATTTGCATTGCCGCGTTGG
The DNA here is from genome assembly GCA_022702515.1 of Ilyophis sp. 1 JC-2022. NCBI lineage: Eukaryota > Metazoa > Chordata > Actinopteri > Anguilliformes > Synaphobranchidae > Ilyophis > Ilyophis sp. 1 JC-2022. The sequence continues at coordinate 135,244,949 of CM040395.1, forward strand.
ATTCCCTAACACGTGCACACAAACCCATAGACACACAGACCATAATTTGCAGTCACTTGGTAAACAGACTCTTGGTTACGGGAATATTTCAGAGGGAGGGGTGAGCAGAGACAAGAGAAAAAGATGCCACATTTAAAAGCTCCAGCTGTGGAGTCCACCTATTGGAATACATTAAGGGGTCGCCGCCATCATGAGGTCACACCACACCAGTACATTCATTATTCTGCACACCTCTATAAGCAAAAACTTTCACTTCAATGCCATTTAGAATTCAGATCGCTCAGTCTACTGTCTACAACAGAACCGCATAATTCTTGGACACAGATCATATGCCTGTGCTTGGGTGCCCATGAATGCTTGGGTGCCCGTTGCGTGACCCACGGTTATTTCTATAAAAACATGGCACTGAGACAGTAACTCTCAAATACACCAAACAAATTCATAGAATGTATGTAAAAAAATAGAATATACATTTGGCAAGCTGACTGTGAATGAGTATCTTTACTGAATAAAGTCATGTCGGAGTCTGTCCAATTTGATGTAGTGCCCTGAGGCTTAAAATGGCAGTTAGTGCTTTGAAATGCTTGCACATGGCAGAAACAGAATGTTGCGATACAAGATGTCACCTACTGGCACGATGACACAGCCGAACGGGCTGAACTGCCCCCGTATGTAGAAGGTGCAGCTGTAAACTATAGGACTTGTGCTTACAATGGACTCTCGACAGCAACTGCTTTAGTATTCTCTCCTGCTCTGCTCCTCCTGCAGCTCTGCGGACCAAACACAGCCACCTCTCCATCTTTATTGCGCTTTATTTCCCCATGCGAGACCGCTCACAACAAAGCGAATCCCCACAGTCCAAAAGGGATGGCTTTAAGTCACATTGTATGGGGTCATTTGTGGGGTAGCGAAACCCACGACGACAACGTTTTGCGGAACAGAACGCATAGCCGAGATGGGACAGCCGAATTGGTATCGAAGTTCACAGAGGAAAAACAAACCCGCGGTAGTTCAAAGGCGGAGACGACGATGCCCTGCCGTCGCTATGTCTTCGGATCAGTCGGCCGGCGTCTCTGGTGGCGCCCCCTGCTGCACGAGCGGCCTCAGTGCGGCGCCCTTGTTCCTCTGCTCGCTCTCCCAGGTGTAGAGGCCGTGCTCGCGGATGTAGTCGATGACGGGGTCCGGCAGCAGGTACTTGACGCTGAGGCCCCTCCTTAGGGCGCGACGCACCTCGGTGGCGCTGATCTCATTGCTGATCCAGTCGCGCACCAGGAAGATGTTGTTCCCGTGCTGGGAAAGCGTGTCGCACTCGTGCACGGCCCGGTGTGGCAGCAGGCCCCCCCGGCTCACGCACACCAGCCCGAAGCGCCCCGTCACCTCCGCCACGTGGTCTGCCCGCCACAGGCCTGGCACCTGAAACGTGTCCAGGAAGTCGGCCCCACAGAGCAGCTTCAGCTGGGGAATACCTGTGGGGGTCAGGGGTCAGAGGGTGAGAGCAAGACAGAAGAACGGATCTAAAAAGAAACTTCAAGAAAGTCTAACCTGAGAAAGGAAGATGGTCTTGTAGTGCCCTGTTCTGTTGATTAAATAAAATAGCTATCCTCATTCCTTTTTCTATTCAATTATCCTGGCTGTTGAGGACCAATCTATTCCTCATTACAAAATCTGTGCTAAAGGGCATCTACAACTATGTTTTGGCACTTCCGAAAGAACAGATGAATTGGCGATTGCTGTGTCACCTTGGAGTCTGAACTCAAACATGCACACCCAGCTCATTTGCATGGCTATGCCAACAGAGGATGGTCAAACGAGAGCCGTGAACGTCAGAATCACGATGACTGAGAGAAGGTGGGGCATCAAATGAGCTGAACTTACATCAAAACGAAGACGACAGCGATGCCGTTCACTGTTAATCAACATGAATTAATTGGTTTATAATAGCAGCAATTATGGCAGTTAAAAATGGCAGCAATAAAAGTATTTACTATATTGGCGTAAACAAATAGCCGGCGTTATGTTTTTGTGGTATTCGATTTGAGACCTTTTAAGCATACTCTGAAACAACTACTCATAATGCATCAGAGGTGAGTGACTGTAGCACTCTCACTGTAGGAAGTATGTAAAGTAACCAATAAAGGGCATATTTGTAATATATCAACACGCCCCAAATACATTTTTTATTTACGTAAATAATTGCACTGTTATTTATGTACCCATAAGGCTGCAGCTCCCTAGCATTATGTAAACCCATAGCCGAACATTGATTCATATATAGTATAAAGGGTCTCCTTGTGTTGGAAGCTTTTCTGGAAACCTAATTAGCGATGGCCTTATGGAAAACCCTTGACCTTCACACTAATTCCTCCTCTTGCTTTAACACTGTGCTGATCATTAAATACATACACTCGGTAAGCGCAGGCACGCTACACAGGATTGCAATTAGTTAACAAAAATGTGGAGAAAGAGTTGCACCCTTACTTCCTGTTCTCGTTTTACTAAGAAATAAATTGTGAATGTAACAATCTGCTTGTTACCAAAAGTTCCGGACCAGTATTGTGATTGAAGCTCGATTTTCTGAACAGTGGTCAGAAGACGGTTAAAATGAACGGGGGCGTGCAATTTGATTGGTCCTTAGCTCGGGAAAAAAAACGAGCTAATCATATTGCACATTCACGGAAAGCGCAGTATGATTGGCTTGATTTTCAAGATTGGCCCTTAGCTCGGAAAAAATACGGTACTCAGCTCTGACGAGTCATTTCAAGAGACTGAACAGAATCATGGGAAAAAGGACAGCGGACATAACTCCTACTCATAATTATTAGCAAGGTTTGTGAAATTAAACCCACAACAAAGTGTCTGGTGCCTTTAGGCTCTTGCTGTGGAAGGCACATATACTAATTAACACTCACCTGAGCCAGCTGTCTTCCCATTCATCCTACAGACAGCGCCGGCTGCAATTATCACGGCTGCCAGATACGCATCACCAGAAATAGAACCGCTCTCACTGGGATTGTAAATTTGAGTTATTTTACAGATATTTTACTCGTCCGACATTTAAACCAAGGAAATTACAGAAAGGTAATGGCTGGTTGTGGATACTCTGAGCTGACCTTGGGATTTATCCCTGCAGGTCGCGGGTCTTGATTGTGGAGTCAATTTATTTTTACTTAGCAGATGCTCCAAGACTTACGGGCCTGGTAAATAAATGGGTATCATTTGAGTTGTGACAAATAAGGGCGTTTGTAGCAAAGAGGAAGTACCACAATGAGAAACAATACGCTGAAGCTGTATATTGGCAACAGGCACACAGTTACATGAGTGTATGCTTGTTACTCGAGAAGCCTTTCTTAATCCTCAGATTGTTTTGGCATTGTATTATGCTTTTTATGCTTGGGGTCAAATTGACCCCAAAAGTTTAACAAAACTATTGTAATAGAAACATTTAGACACTTTCTGTTTCTCCTTTTGTGTATCTTGCCTTTTATCCATAAATATTAAAAAATATGTGATGAAACATCTCATTTTAGGTAAGTGAAAGTTTGTAAAGTTTAAAACCTGTATGGAAAAGTGCCAGCAGAATCACCCACAAAGAATCTGACATAAAAAAATAAAAAAGATTGTATATTTTCTTACATTCTAAACAGCTACCCCACAAATGACCCCACGCAACACTTCAACATAGCATTATGTTTATTGCTATTCAGTCTAAACAAAGATAATATGAGGGTTAATCAATCATATATCATGAGGGTGGGCCCCCAAATTTGTCTTACCGGTTGTGCTCTGGTGCTGTTTCAGAATCCGGTCGTAATGGTGCCTGCTCCGCCGGCGAGGGGGGGAGGGGGGAGGAGAAAACAAGCAAATGAAAAAGGTGGCAAAAAATAAAAGCGGCCACTATGTGAATAATCCTCTTACAGGACGTTCAAGACGATTTGAACTCGCCGTTCAATTATGTGATTCCACAGCCCCCCGTCCCCCTCTTGCACGCCCCGCACCCCCTCTCGGCCCACGCCAGAGACAAGGGGCCACTTCATGCTCTAATCAGCTCGGCACTCGGCACGCAAATACAGCTTATACAGTGAACCCCTCACAAGGGGATTAGACCTGAGAGGGCTGGGGGTGAGCTTGTCCCACCCGTCACGAGTGCGTTCGGCATTGGCCTTCCTCTCCGCTGCTGCGTGTGCTCGTGTCATTTTGTGTGTGTGTGTGTGTGTGTGTGTGTGTGTTTACACCACTTCCCTGCGCGTTTGTTTGAGCACTAGTATGTCTAAGCAATTTTTTGTGCTGCATGCGCGTGCGAAATTAAACCCGCCTATGCAGACGTGCGTGTGTAACATACGCGGTAGGCGCACACGCGTGCGTGCGCGAGAGAGAATTCCGAATGCGCCAGCATTTGTGATGCAGCCGAAGGCTTCTCTGGCACTGAGGAGACTCCTGCTCAGCCCCCCCTTCCCCAAATCCCTTCACTTCAATTTACACAGCTGCTGACCACACAGGCGAACACAGGTCATTACCCCGAACCTACGGGCTCTTCTACTGTGATGTGTCAGCACTGCAGTGCCTTCGCTCTGCCCAGCGCTGTAAGGTCGAAGGCTGGGACTAATCCAAGCAGGCGTATTGACACGCTGGTGTTATCCCGCACCTTGCCCTCGTATACACTCGGCACGGCGGGTCATATAGGGGGCTGTGTTGTTACCGTTCATTGGTTTGATAAACATGCGATTGGGAAGAGACCCGCCCTACTCTATAGGCCGAGTGTCAGACCGGGGGGGTTAGTGGGCACATGAGGCTTGGACTTATGTCAGCACAAAGTTCCTGACTACCAGCAATCGCATCGCATTGCATCATATTACCTGTTATGTAGTGTCTAAGTAATTTCTCTTATGTAGGCGAAATTGTAAAACTTCAAACAGGACATCCTATAGCTGCTCTTGAATCTGAGGGACTAAAAAAAGAGCAGTTTGCTTAAAGGTTCGATACCCCACGTGAGAACCCCCCTCCAATGTCTTATCTGACTGCAGTGAGCAATACGCATGCACGCACGCACTCACGCACGCACGCACGCACACACTCACGCACGCACGCGCAAATAATTAAGGGACACAGAGATTGTCCTGTGAAGAAGGCTGACAGACAGATGAACAGTAAGATTTAGTGGGAGTGCAGCCTCCTGATGAATCCGCCTGATGAATCCGCCTGATGAATCCGCCTGATGAATCCTCCTGATGAATCCGACTGATGAACAGCTCCTCCATCATTGAATTCAAACCAACTGCATGTTCTGAGTCCCCCCGACCTGTCCTCATTCCCTCTCTTTCTCTCTCTTTTTCCCTCACACTCACTGTCTCCCTGCGTGCCCCTCTCCCCGGCTTCATTACACTGAGAGTCGTGAGTTTGATTCCCAGGTAGAGTTCAAGCAGCATGACTCACTGTGTATAAATGCGAAACGGGTCACGGTCATCATTTGGTCGTCCTCAGACGAGCTTGACAGCGAAGTCTCCAGTCTTCTCGGTCGTCCATACATCCAGCCAGCTCCACAGAATTATCCACTCCTGCATCACTCCTAAGCACGTCCACGTATGTCGGCGTGGAACGTCCTCGTGATCGACGCCCGTGTGTTGGATCCCACAATACCAGCCTGCTGGCTGGGAGCTCTCTGTGTCTGTGGCAGTGGCCGGCAAGTTTCATCCTCCTGGTCGCCACTTTCTCACTCAGCCTTGGTAGCCCCCCATACAGATGCTTGTTGGTAACATGCTCTCTCTGGTCGATGTTTAGCACTACACGCAGCATTCTGGTGTAGCACCCATCCAGAGACTTCTGCAGGGTGGGCTTTAGGGTCCAGCTTTCACATCCATATAGGAGGACCGACTCCACAGTCGCATGGAAGAAGCTCAGCTTGATGTGTCGGGGGAGATTTGAGTTCCACACGCTAGTCATGCCATTCAGGGCCCTCCATGCCAGCGCTTTCCTCACCTTGAGGTCCTGCTCCGATGTGTTTACCCAGGAACCCAGGTATTTAAAGTCACTGACCTGTGGGAGAGCACTGCATCCAGCTGTCTTGAGAGGCGGGTGATCCAGGGAGATGTTATAGGTGATTACCTCAGTCTTCTTCGCGTTGAGCCTGAGGCCGACCCTGGCACATTCCGCCACCACTCTTATCAGGAGCTCCTGTGCCTGTTCCACACGGTCAGACATCAGGCAGATGTCATCCGCGTAGTCCAGGTCTGTCAGGACTACAGCAGGGTTTCTTCTGGACTTCCTGGGTGTAATTGTAAAGCCAAGCTCCTGCTCCCGTCCGTTGATGGCTTTTCTAAGTGCGTAATCCAGCACAACTATGAAGAGAAAGGGGGCAAGAGTGTCACCCTGCAGCACCCCTGCTTGGATGGCAAACTCCTCACTGTTGCCATCCGGGGTTACCACCTTGGCTCTTGTGCCCATGTACATGGCCTCTATAGCACGGAGTAGGTTGGGAGGGACCCCGTAGGCCTTAAGGATTCGTATCATCTTGCCTCTGTGTATTGAGTCGAATGCCTTCTTGAAATCAATAAAACACAGGACCGCTGACAGGTTATTCTTTTTCACTTCCTCGATAATCCTCCTTAAGGCCAAGATCTGGGCTACGGTGGATCTTCCCTGCCTAAAGCCGTTTTGGTTGTCCCTCAGGTGAGGGTCAATGGCGTCCCGAAGTCGGTTGAGTATCATACGGTTGTACATTTTCGATATGACACAGGTCAGGCTAATGCCACGATAATTGTCTGGCTTAGACAGATCTCCTGACTTGGGGACCGGGATGATGTTGGAGAGGGACCATATATCGGGCTTGATGTTTTCTGTCAGAGCCTGGTTGCAGATCTTCAGGATGATGCTGTCCAGATCGCAGTTCCTAGGGACCTCTGGTGGGATGCCGTCCGGCCCAGCGCTTTTTCCCTGCTTCAGAGTGGTCTTTACTGCAGCAAACTCCATAGCTGTGAAGGGGCCATCGTCAATTTCGAGATATGTGAGGACTGCAGGTATCTCCTCCTCGGCTCCTTCCACTGTCGGGTGGGTGCCTAGGAGATCCCGGAAGTGAGTGAACCAGGACGTCACCCTCTCCTCTGGGCTGCAGCCTGCTAGTTGTCCCTCCCTCGACCTCTTGCGCCCACTCATCTCGTTGATGACCTTCCATGACTCCTTGTATTGGCGTTCACCATGCACTGCCTCCACCTTTCTCACCTTCTCCATCAGTTCCTCCCCTTTGAGCCTGTCATAGGTGTTGAACAGTTGTTGTTTGGCCCTGTTCAACACCTCCCGACTCTCCGAGGTCCCCTCTCCCTCAAAGCTCCCACGCGCCTCCTCTACCTGTGCCCGCGCCCGCATAACCTCCGGGTGCTTGGACCTAGGAGAGGCTCTAAGTCTCCCCTTGGTTGGCACCCATCTCCTTGTTGCCTCCTCGTTGGCGGTGAGAAAACGCCTGTAGGTGTTCTGAGGCTCTTCATCCTCATCCAGCAGATGTAAGCGGCCTCTCACCTCCGCCGTGTAGCTGGCCTGAAGGTTGGAGCTTCTTGCAAAGGCCTCCCAGTCGGGTCGGGTCCTCTGGATGTGCTTGGGGACCCTTAGGCTCAGGCGCAGCCTCACCGAAACCACACGATGATCGGAGCCTACAGAGTCGAATGTGCTGTAAGACTCTGCATTTAGGATGGACGTCCTCCACTTCCTCCTTACCAGTATGTAGTCCAACTGACGTAACATACCGGTAGCTCGGTCCTGGAACGTCCATCTCTTGCCCATTCTCTTACGGAACAAGGTGTTGGCAGCCAGTAGCGCATGTTCCGTGAGCAGAGCAGATAGATGTTCTCCGTTGCGGTTGGTATTGCTGTGGTATGTGAAGGGTGCATCCTCTGGTCCGAGTCTCGCATTGAAGTCTCCCAGGATTATCAGGAAGTTGTGAGCCGGCACATGGTGGATCGCTGTTCTTAGGTCGTCGTAGAACTTCTCCACTTCCTCGACTGGTGCTACGTTGGTGGGAGAGTACACACTCATAACAGTTGTTACTGGGTTCCCATCGAAGTCAGCGATAAGGATCCTGTTGGTGTGCTGGTGCACCCTGCGGAGAGCCTTTCGCGCTCGAGAGCTCACCATTAGTCCCACGCCACCTGTTGCAGCCTGGGCATCATTCCGCCATGCAGATGAGGTGATGAACAAGCATCCCCCCAATCTGCGATATACGATTGGCTGGTCGGTGTGCACTCTCCTGTGCTCCTGGACTCCCAGGATCTCCACTCCCCTTTCCCCAACACAGTGCGCCAGTTCTTCCAGCCTCGCCTCCTCTCTCACTGTGTTTGCGTTGTAGGTTGCCATTACAAATGGCCTCCTACAGCGCAAGAGTGCATTGGACCGTGGGCTGTGATCAGACTGAACCCTTCCTCTCCGATGGAGAGGGTTTGGGGCCCAGTCGTCATAGTGTTCTCCCAAGGGAGGACCAGCACCACTGTCCGCTGCGTGGCTCCTGCGGACTCCCGCCGCTGGAAGTATAGGATTTTCGATGTCTGGTGTCTTCATTGTCAAGCTTTACAATGCTAGTTAAGGACTGTGGGGCGCAACTCCTCACAGCCCTACTCTGGCCGTTTCGGGCTTAAAGCCCTCATCCGCCCTTGCTCCACACCTTCAGATGCTATACGGTGCGGAGCCAGGCGCGAGCAGCACCTTTGGTTTATGTTCGGAGTGACCTTCTCCTAGATGGGTTGCCTACCATGGCTGAGCCCCATCTGCCCGCTATTTACCCATAGCTGGGACAGTGGTTGACAGGCACCAGGGCGTGTCCGCATGCCGGCGGGCCGGCGGGCCTGCGTGCCTTGTCTCTGGGGCCCACTGCTGCTCCGAGATCCCCTGCAGTTTAGCCTGGGACCGCGAGGACCCAGTTACCATGTGCAGCCACGGGGAGGCACTGCAGGAGTCTTGGTGGTGGAGAGGTTCTGTACTGGCAGAAGGAGACTTACGCACTCGGCTCCTCTTTTCACCCCCCATGCAGGGGGCTAGCCAGCGGCGGTAGCTGTAAGCAGGAAGTAGCAAGCAGGAAGTAGCAAGCAGAAAGCGGCATGCACTAACTACGAACACCCCCACTACACTCTACACTGTCGCACAAAGCACTTCACACACACCCTATGGCAAGAGCCAAGTACATAACGCTAAGTGGGCTTGTGCTCTGTGAAAGCAGCCATGCGCAGGATCCCAGCTGTAGCTTGCAGGGCGGCACTAAGCCGGGAGCAGCCATAATACGACAACACCATGACCGTCTCTATACCACATTCGGACTCTTAAGAACGTGTCGTAGACACTGAAATGCCAGTCTTGTCTTGTGCGTTAAATGTGCTATTAAACGTACAGATCTGCAATTGGCACCCCTGGTCATCAAGGGTCTGACGTATCAAACAAGCCTTAAACCATCACTTTGCTGCCATAAATACAGTAGATATGGATGGATAACTTGAAGCGTTTCTTCTCCTGACTTATTTTTCCATAGAGTTCAATAGGAACATTTGTCAGGAGAAACAACCCTTAAAGTGATCCATCCATATCTACTGCATATCTGGCAGCAGAGTGATGGTTTGAGGCTCGTTTGATACCTCAGACCCTTGATGACCTAGAGCCATTTAGCCAACCATGTATTCCATACTGTTCGAGCATAATTTACAGCTAAATCTAGTCCCACCCCACAATTCCCATAGAGATCCATTCAAATGCAGAAACGTTATAGTATCGCTTGTAAGAGTACCAGAAAATAAGATATCAAAAGTCATGGCATGCAAAGGATATATGACCAAATATTAAAAATGATTACTTTATTCTATATATAAATGCAGGGGTGCCAATAATTGTGGCACACGTGGTTTTGTTAAAAAATAATTATTTCTTGATGAGGGATTTTTTTTTCTCATAATAAATTTACTCCAATTAAAGGTTGGATTTTTCAGTGTGAGATTAAGCTAATTCACCAAACGATACATTTTTTATAACCCTTTTTACTCATCTTTACCAGGGGTGCCAATAATAGTGGAGGGCACTGTCTCTGGCAGCCTCACTGTACCTCATGGTGACGACAGTCTCGGTCCAGTCTGCCTGTTCGCTCTCCCAGTCGTCGACGCGGACCCAGTCCGAGCTGTGCAGTGCCAGTCTCGCCATGGTGATGCGGTGCCGTGCCGGGGCCAGGCCCTGCTTGCCGTACACATCGCTCACGGGTGACAAGATCCCGCCCACCACCTGGAACTGACCTGAGGAGAGAGGAGGTGCATGTCCAGCACTTAGCACCTGGAGGAGGTAGGTTAAAATCCCAAATCCCGTTTGGGACATGGCTGTTGTACTCTGTGAGATGTGTACTTGAATTGCTTCAGTACATTTTCTGGAGTACAAAGGGCTAATTTGCCTTGTTAATTAAGTTCCAGAGGTTGGCTCTTGGGCAAACAAATAATTTATGGAAACAATACTGGACCTACCAGTCTGATACTGATGCTAATTAAACCTAGTTTGGAAGAGTGCCTGCATTTAAGTTTATTTCAGAGCTGGCCATGTATACAAATTGGAAAGCTTGTAATAATGTGTTCGCAAATATCAATCGTTCAAGGTCATGCCTGATGTTTGTGCACCTCTCTTTGTAGGGCACGTTATAGATGTAATCTTTGTGTATTTACAATTTGTATTTCGGTCCTGGGTTAGCATAGTTAACTTCCACTAATACTTCTGTGATTTTGCATCTATACTCACTGGTCTGGGGATGTTATTAGCCAGGTCTGGCACTACCGCTCATATTAATCAGGGGAATGCCCTGATGTTCTCCCACAATGTAGGTCACTCTGACTTAGAGCATCTGCTAAAATGTATTTTAGCACATATATCGTACGTAACGTATCGTAATATAATCGTGTAAATAAAGTCAGCTCACAACAAGGGCAGAACGTCATTAAAAGAGGAACGTGAGAACCACACAGACGTTCCTCCACGCCCTTCCTCTGTGTCCACACCTTATAGCATGATTCAGAACCCTAAACTGCACCCCAAACAAGGGCAGGCAGGAGATGCTGTGCCTTCAGGTATTCTAACGTTACTGCTGTGACCCTTTCTTATGAAAGCAGCCTGCAAGGGGACCGGAGAGAAAAACATTGCAATCAAAACCACAAATAACAGACACCTGACTTGCAGGACCTCCAGGAAACTGTAAAGAAGGGCCTACATGTATTGGACTGGTAGACAATTCAGGAAACAGACTGGTAGGCCCAACATGTAGCTAACTGGTAGACCGTTCACGAAACAGACTAGTAGACCCTATATGTACCGGACTGGTAGACAATTCAAAAAAATGAGTAGTAGGCCTTATTTTGCATATCAAAAACATACCTTATACTGTTCAAGAGGTATACATTTTTGTTATTCAGCAGCCTCTCTGTGACAGGTCTTTTGTGACGTCACGTGGCGATGTAATAGCGACTCCAGCTGTCTCTCGTGTTTGTGTTTGTAAATTTTAATGTGTTTTGTTGTGTCTGGCTTTTGGCTTTTGTTTTTTTCATGCGCTGTGTGTGTTGTGGTATGGGGAAACGGATGGAAATCTTTTGGGGCACTCCTGCTGCTCGTTTTTACAATATTGATGAATTGTCTAGCCGAGATGATTTTGTTTGTGGTCGTCATCATGGAGACGCATTCGCATTATGCTCGGGAATGTCTGTTGGATCTGCAGCCACGGAGTTTACCATCGCTCTTCACCAGAGTTGAAGATGTCAGGACTGATCCAAGACCGTGCGGGAAGGCCACCAGAGAAGGAGAAGATAATGCGGAAGAGTGAGGAGGCGACTGGAAAGGCTGAGCTCCGTTTCGATAGTGGACAGAGACCACAACACTGCGTGTATGGAGGAAAGTCGTGGAGGCGGAGTTTGTGTGTTGGACTGCTTATGACACTGGACATCTCGGGACAGCGGGGACTATTTTTAATCATGGCTGTATCACTTTAATTAACTTAATTCACTCGATTAATGCAATGATTCTATTGAATGTATTTATTTTATATGTCTGTTTGTGTGTTGTGGGTCTGCCCAACTGTCTATGTCTTTTTTGTTGTTGCTGGGGCTACGACTGAAGTTCCCTAAAGGGAAATAAAAGTTATTATATTCTATTCTATTTACATGTCACTCAGATGTAAAGGATGCATCCACTGTAAGACGGTGAATGTAATCCCTACAAAGTCCTCGGTACGCCTACAAAAACCTCTCGAGTCTTATGCCGAGATGCCAGTTGATCCTATTTTCTTCCGCCTGAATCTCTTCTGTCATTCACAGTCCCCTGCTAATTCAGCCTCTCATCTTCTTTTTCACTTTTACAAGACTTCGCTTCCCACCGACCACTGACGAGTGCTGCTCATTCAAGAGCACCAGTTGGCTGTACCAGAACGGGCTGACGGGGCGCAGATGATTAGATTACCACATCCATAACATCAGGGTCCGTGCATCTGTGACGCACCCACTCCAAACTGAATATACGTGAACAAGCGGGGTGACTCACTGAGGGGGGGGGGACTCCATTTTTACAATGTTACTGACATTACTCACACAGTTAAGGGGGAGAACATCCATGGTTTGGTATTCAAATACACGCCAAGGAAATATAAAGCGACAGGGGTAACTGCCGCTGTCTTCAAAACTCTCCGGTGCACGCGGCGTATCAAAACACACAAAGCGAGGCGGGTCTCTGGCTTTATCGGGAACCGTGGCTTTCGGTCATCCCCGTCACAAGGGGAAGCCGTCATACTTTTATAACGCACTGCGATAAGGCCGCACGCCGTGCCAGTAAAAACAATTCCTTGCAGCAAACCAACACACAGGCTTCATACAACAGAATGAGCTGTGAATTGTGAGGCTCTTAAAAACGGGTCTCTCTCTCTCTCTCTCTCTCTCTGACCCTCTGCTCTCTCCGTCGACTCTTCTTGTCCACGAGGCCACTGTGAATTCTGTGACCGCGACTGATTGAGGCAGGACCTGTCTAGGCCTTTGGTTTCACGGTTGAGGCCCACCTGTCTGGTGCATGTGGTCCCGGGCCAGCTCAAACAGCCTCATGTGCTGGTAGGTGATGGGGTTGAAAGAGCCACAGGCCAGCAGGACCAGGGGGACTCGACAGGCCGTTTCTGCCCCTCGAAGCATGGTCACTACAAAAAACAATAAAACAAAACAAAAAACAACAACCTGGAAGACAGACACAAACATCACGGTTACTGCAATGCCCAGCTAACAATAAAGTAGAAAACCACAATACTAAATAAACTCTGACAGCTCTTATGAAGATAGAAGAGTTGTGCCAAAAGCTAGCATCAGAGCGCCAAAATAACCATTTCATTTTTTTTAAGCACGGCAGTTTTACAAACCCATGCGCCAATCCCTTATGCCCTTATGTTCTTGTGTGATGACTGCAGATGGAACCAGAACCTCTCTGCGAGAGTATACACGCAACCAGTGAGCTGAAGCACACCTATGGTCCGTGGTTATGAGCATGGAAGAGTGCACCAGTGTTTTACCATATCGAAACATTGAAACACTTCAGTTATCTAACCTATTAAACAAAGCCTAACGCTTCCCCCAAAAACTTGTATTAGCCCTGATTTAGGACTAGACTTATCAGACCTGGACAATACCACGCTTCAGTGTGCATAACAGAATAAATAAACAACAGACCATAATTCATCAAGAGCAATGTAATCGAACATCGCCGGCAGAGCTCGAGAGAGACAGAAACGACACTGATTGCGTTGCGTGCATTTCCAATTTGCAGCTGGCACAGCGGGTCAAAGATGCTGAGCAGTCTCCACGGCCCGCATCACTTCCTGCGCTAATTACTCACGGTACTTCATAAAGCTGTCAAAAGGGATAAGGCGGTTTCATAATGAACAAAGCACACCATTATAAAGTTAGACAGGCATAAAACCAAAAAAGCAACAGTGCATCGAAATGAATTAAAACATAAACTAAACCTGTTTGTTTTAATTCCCTTCCCAGGGTGGTCATTCAGGAGTGTGTCGGTTGAAAACATAAAGATATTCGTCACCCTCATTAAGTTCGAGGCAAATCTGCCTACACATATTGTGCCCCGCACTTTAATAAATGCTCGGCTTTAACGCAAACAGCTACCGTAATTAATGTGATACTTAATTACATCTGCGTGTTTCATTAGCCGGTGGAACAGGCACACTTAATGGGGTTGACAAAAACGTACACCCCCATTTTCTATGTAAACAGCTGGTGTGTGCGTAAGCTACATTGTAATTTTCTATGCACTGGGGTCACTGGAACTTTCCGGAGGAGGAAAAAAAAGGTCAAAACACCATGTGCAGTGTCCAAACAGGATCCATCTTTCAATCTAATGTCTATTAGGCTAGCTCTTGAAATGTCAAATAGCTCTCATTTATCAACGCCACTGCTGGTAAAAACAAAACAACTTAGACCAAGGTCCTTAGGACATCACAACGGCATGCAAACAAGCCTACTATGAGAGAGTTTAAGATCACACGGCGACTAACTCCATCAAGTTTCAATTACCATAACATACATTACTTGATTAAAATATAGCCTATATAAATATGGTTTAACATTTTTATATAATTCTGGCCAAGTATATCAAAGCTTTCCCTTGTGGGTAATTGACCCTGCTCATTTTCTAATTCTAATTGGTAAACTTGCAACTTTAAAAAAAAGAAGAATGACCATAAAGAAGAAATCAGAGAAATATGAAGAAATATTTAAAAATCCTACATCAATGTGATGCAATCGGTTTGCCAAACAAGCCCAAGCTACAATACTACATGCTCAAAATGAGAGCCAATGTCCTCAGCCGAACAACCATAGTCTACAGAGGCAATGGATCTCGGGATTAGCCAGCAACCATTCTGCAGAATGCCAACCGCTGCATGACCTGTGTTCAACTTCTTAAAATTCTCTCTTGTCCTGCCCCTCCTCATCTCCGTCCCCTGGCTCCTAACTACGGCTCTCATCAAATTCAGGACATTGACTTTTACCTATTGGCCCGTCCTCTACTTATCCACAATTCATCACCAGAGGCCGATTCCCACTAAGTCTAGACCTGAGTGGAGACCGTGAAAAGAAATCCGATGAGACTGTTACTATACTTTAACTACATGTTCACTTTGGTTTTGAGCTGGAACATGCAATACATTTGTTCCCTACCACAAAAACAAATTAGAATAAAATGTAACTATAACCCAGTCAAGAGTAAACTAATACAGCCAGTACAGCAGCAGCCATACCAAACTTTACCTCATGGATTATGGTAAAAACTAAGCAGGGATGTGAGACCTGTAGGGAAACTAATTTGCTGCCAAAAGTGGTGTTAGTGGGCAGTCATTACTCTGGATTAAGCATGAAAACCAAAGACCCAGCAGTGTAATGACAGGGGTGAGATGTTAAACTGAGCTCCTGGCTCACTGTGGTCATTAAAGCGCCCATGGCACTTATCACAGAGTTGAGAGTTTCCCTGTGCCCTGATTATATTCCCAACCGGGCTCACTTATTCTGGACATCCAATCACCTCCCCATTTAACTGTTTTAGAATCCCTTCCTATCCACACGATTCTGGTAAAAAATAGCTGCTGTGCATAATGCTAAAATATAGTGGCGCATCACCCATGGTCGACAGCTCAATTAGCACCTGTTCATTCAAATTCTGTGGCTACGGCAGTTGAGAAAAACCGTAGGCTACTTGAAGAAAGGCGCTACACAATATGAATACGGCTTCTGATTCAAAACAACCGGTAGAACTTCCATGTTGGTTCTCCAGACCCACCCCATATTATTAAAAGGCTATTAGTGTCACTCACGATCAATGAAAAGTGAAGCGTTGAGGCCAGTGTGATTCAAATTATAGCTCTATGGTTCAATGCTTTTCACTTTCTTATGTATGGAACGTGTGATAAAAAAAAAAAACTATAAGTCTGTGTGTAATTGGTTGTATTTAAAAAAAGCCACTTAGCTGGATGCTGTATTACACGTGTTACGTCCCTGCGCTTGCAACTCTTATGATAATACACTATAATTACCCTCTAAGTCTCCCTGAATAAGTGTCCACCAAAGAAGAAAAAAAACTTTAGCTAATAAAGATGCATAAAATAATAGTGCAAAGGGGCAGTTCTCCGATGTTGCTCTTAAGGTAATGTAGTATCAGTAGCTGTATACAATGCCATGCAATACAAAATAATAATATGCATCGCAAGCGTTGACGTGGACTCACTAGTGTTAGTAAAGTCTTCGTTTTTTCAGAGGGGATTATCTAACGTAATGTTAGACAAACTTCCACGCAGGCCAGCAAACCTGAGCTATAACGTTATTGGGACGTTTGTTAAATTTAGCGTTATTGACAGCTGGATAGAAGTAGTATTTGTCAAGGTTAGTTAGCTAGCTCAACATTATGTTATGTAACTTCGCCTAAAAGTCAATATAGTCGCACGCTGTCCAGCCAGCTCGCTTTCGTACATGCTGTCCTTGTCTGGCTATCTGGTTAGCAAGTAAACTATCGGTAACTATTAGTTTCAGATTATCAATTAATTCAACATAGTTTTCTAGCCAAAACAAAAGCACACAACTTTATAGTCGAGGTGATATTTCAACGTATGTTCCATTGCTACAAGCTTTTGCAATGTTTTCGTAGTATTTATTTACCTCTTTCCTTTTGTTGCTATAACATGGTTTGTGTTACACCGTTTCTTGTCCCCCGGACACTGTCACTGACGCCGACGAATAACAACGTTTTAAGAAATTACTGTGAAGAAGATGATGCTCCCTGGTGGCAGCTGTGTTTATTGCATTATTGCATTTAACATCGATTCAAGGATTTTAAAAAAGGTGGAACACGTTTTATTAAAGTTAATTGTACTGACGCCAGTGAAATAACAATAGCGTATCATGTCTGTGTATCTCTCTTTAGAGGTGACGACATGCATACAGGCATAACAGTGACAAATTACCCAAAAATAGTGCAGCCAACACGGGGTATGACATAGGCTAATGTACGAATTTAAACAGGCATCACACTTAAAGGCTGTTTGGAGTTATTTCGATGTAATTTGTAGTTGTAACTAGAAAGCTAAACATTAAAAACAATCTTTCTAAATTGCCCAGCATCTGTTAAGCAAATGCCATGTGTAACATAACACACAGATATCTGTCCAGATAACACATCTCTCTTACTAGAATGGTCAAATTACATATGTCACAGTGGGACAATAGTGATGACAAAAGTGGGCAATAAATAAAAATCCCTGGATGCTTTCCTGTGGGTCTTGTATAAATGCATTATCTTGACCTTGTCCATCTCTTTGCACAGTAACAAATGATTCTCACAAAAGGCTGTTCTGTTGCAGAACATCACATTCTTTTTCAGATATACAAAGTATTTTCACCATGGGTCTGAACGAGAGTGCCTTATTTAACTTTTTGAGGGGTCGGAAGCAGAGGATTTTAAACCGTTTAATAGCCTGCCTGCCAAAGGCAAGGTTCTGACTGCCTATACGTAAGGTTTGTCTCAGACCGCAAAGACACCCAGGCATTAACATATTCTGTTCTTACTAAACTGCTGAACCGTGACTGGCCCCACCGCAGGTTAGATTTCTCACTCGTATTAATCCGTATTTTCTCTCCCAGAGCAATCTTGTTCCAGATGAAATTACAACGCATATGCATCTGACTTATTTTGGAGTTTATGAGAAGCAATTTTAAACTCCGTCTGGAACTTTTCTCTCAATTTGGAATGCCAAATTGTATTTCTAGGCTGTCTCATTGCTACAGCATCCTCTGTCAATTTGGGAGAGCTCAGACAAGCGCACTCTTCTAAGATTCAAGCTTTTCACTGCATAATCCATCAGGGGAACTGTGCAGTCCTTATGCCAGAGCACTTGATTGACCAGCGGGATTGGACAAGGACAATCCAAAGGAATACAACCACCCACCGTTGGAAATACTAAAACTAAATATGCATGATCCGGATTTGCTACCAGACCGTGTGCTGTATCATTACATTGAAACAAAAAGATTAAGGAGGATGTGAACCACTTCTGGTATAGAACAGTGATTTACTGTTCTATACCAGAAGTGTCCCAGCATCCTTTCTGACATGTATACTTTTATTGCATTTGGCAACTCCAAAGGTCAGTTATATCTGTCAGCTGATGCTCAAACTGTAATTTTGATACATTCATTTGATGAGATTTCATTAACATATTGAGAAAGCTGACACAAACCATACAGTAACATCTACCAATGAAAGTAGAATCAATTGATAATATTTAAATTAAAGATGGCAACAATTTCATTGCAAAAATATTTTTGGTCTGGATCGCGGGGAGCTGGAGCCTATCCCGGAAAATGTTGGGCGAAAGGCAGGAATACACCCTGGACAAGTCGCCAATCCATCCACCATTCACTCACACACTCATACCTACGGGCAATTTCGAGTCTCCATTTAACTTAACTGGCATGTCTTTGGACTGTGGGAGGAAATCCATGCGGACACGGGGAGAACATTTAAATTCCACACAGAAAAGCCCTCGGATTCAAACTCGGCACGTTCTTGCTGTGAAGCAACAGTGCTATCCACTGCACCACCGTGCCTCCCTGAAAAGGTCTATTCCAAACCATTTTAGATCTTATGTACTGTTGGATTTTACATGCTGATATGTGCACATTCATATTCATAGCCCATGATCAGATTACCTCCATAATTTGGAATGTCCAAACAGCTATTTAGAGCTGTCTTTATGCACCAGTCCCTGCAGCCAATTTGGGAGACATCTACGGTTGATGTGGTGTTGCCGTTCGCTTATTTTCACACTGCAGGGCACAAGCTGGCACAGACCTGAGTTTGAGTAAGACTTCATGTACAGTTTTGGCAAGCTGATTCTGGGCAACTGATCCACTAGTGGGGGACGTTAGAGAGTGATGAAACATGGACCCCCTAACCAACAGAACCCTCCCATCCCTGGGTAATGTAACTGGCAGGGCTGGCACAACACAGTCGGCCCTGGCACCCACGATTGACTTGACAAAAAATATATATTTTCTGAGACCTACCTTTTATTCAATTGCTTATTCAATTGTTGCCAAACAATGTGGATTTTTACACACACACACACACACACACACACACACACACACACACACACACACACACACAGGGGGAAAACAATAAACGTCTCTCCAATGTAATGAAAATTATGTTGGAGTTGGAATGGAAGTTGGCACCAGAGTCTGCAGGACATATCTTTCACACACACACACAAACACACACACACACACACACACGCACGTGCGAGCACACATAAATGAGGAATCACTGCTATAGTTGGACTCCTGCTTGGAGGTATGAGTCAGCATGACAGCAGTAGAGCGCTCTCCATGGTTCTGAAGCTGTGGAACGGAAAAGAAAGCACACGCGACACTAGTTAAATACTGCATTTAACTCTGACTCTGGAAAAGGCCAGCAAGAAACAGGAAATTAAAAGTTAACTGCGAGGCAAGTCACTGCCGGTGTACAGTGCAGGGGAGTTGTAAGAGAAGTCAATGTCCGTGAATTGAAAAGATCATTCAGACTCACCAGAGTCTTGCCATTTATGCTCCTGGGACCTGAAATAGAATCTGGATCAATTATTTATAGACCTCATAATGGGCATTACAAATTAGTGTAGGCACATTACTGCCCAGTGTGGCTGGAATTAATTTGATTGAACTGCTGCACGGGATGGCAGAGATAAAAAAGTAACCTGTTTATACATTTATTGTAAAAAGAAAAAGAGTTCAATGCATTTTAGTCCCTTTATTACTGCATTCCATTTGATTACATAGCCTTTTGTTCAAAGTTTCCTCATGCATTATTAGCAGCAAATGCAACGTAACTTTCAATGAACCAAGTGAAGCAATGCTCAATATACCATGCGGGATTAAAACTTGCATCCTGCTGATCGGAGGTTTAAGTTCCCTGACAACTGCCCCGGAGCAAAGGCAGCCGTCTTCGTTTCTATAGTCAGTTTCTATTTGATCTCGCCCTACAACCCCATCAGAGATGAACCAGCTTTACTAAACAAGTGGGCTGAAAAGGTTTAATGCAGAATGACAGAACGACACAGTGAAATGAATGCTGTGAATTAGACTTTTCCCAATCAATGTGTGCTACAGGTAGTTTATCTTTCTAGGATTAGGACTTCAAATAACATGGAATCTGTTTGGGGGGAGGGGGGTGGAGGTGACCACTGGGATTCTTGAAAATTCTACAGGCTTTCCTGGAAGTTGACACTTAATGAAATGAGAGAGCGAGAGAGAGAGAGAACGAGAGAGAGAGAGAAGAAGAAAGAGAGAGAAGAAACTAAAGTAACTAAAACAAATAGCCGAGGACTCGTTTAATATGGAGATCTAAAACACATTGACATCAGATTGCTTGTCCTCATTAATGTACTTATGTGGCCTTATTAATATGCGTATGTGACCTTGGCAAATACATTAATTATTTGATGGATAAATAAATAAAAATGCTCATCCACTTTCTGGCTGTCATCAAATTATATATTCTTGTAGTAGATGGCGGAATAATCAGGTGCCTCCATGTCAATTAATCAAAGATGAAGAAATGTCTTAACCCTAAAACATAATAGCTATGAGGTGTTTGGCCACAAGAACCGCATTTGCACTTGTTTCATTTCAAGAAGAGTGAAGAGTGAAGACCAGACCTCTTATTATAACTCAGCACTATGGCCGGACATCAGCTGTTCATCACAAGCAAGACGACGAAGAGGAAAATACTATTGCCTACATCGTAGCTCTCTGATGTAAAGTACATGACACATGTCATCAATAATAAAACATCTTATTTATTCATGATGATTTAGACATTTATCAGTAAGAAAATGAAAGAAATAAAAACAAATAGACATCATGCTGCAGGTTGTCTTTCAACATTTTCGTTTTGGGGGAGAGATGCTCATTTTCTATTCCAAACATGTGGAGATAACCGTGTAGGCCATGAAATATTCAGTGGCAATCCCTCTACTTCCCTTTTTACCTTAAACGATGTGGAAAGTCAAGCATAAAGGCTTCCAAACCACGACTACTGTACTGTTCACTGGTCAAACAGACCCTGTCCCAGCATACACCACACTCTCACAACCTTCCGGAGAGTTCCATCAATGCTATCACATTTAGCATTGATACAGTGATGCAGCATTGATAACTGATACAGTGCTACTAATAGTATGCCAAGTGTTAGCAGGAGATGTCCCTATAATCTGAAGCTTACTACAAGTATGCTGATAATACATGCATATAAGTACCATGCATACATGCATAGACACAGGGTATTACACAATATAAGAGATGACATAGACAAGTGCCTTTGATTAAGATGGATCATTTTTGTCTGGAAAGGTATGGTTAAGAAAATGAAGTACACTGAAATTGACCCCACCCCTCTCCTCCCCGAACTGAAATTGTCACCACATTTCATAAAGATTTGGGGAACAATCAATGTGAGCTGAGCACTGTGGGTCTGAGAACCCAGCGCATGCTGGAAGAGTCAGATAAAGGAGTCAGGCGTGTAGAACAAATTAATGTCGAGAAAAACTGGTGAGTTTTAAATCATCGGGAGTAACTAATGTGAATACAAATGAAACAGAATCCTTGGTCTTTCACCCCTACACACAGATACACACAGAAAGGTTGACCGCGTGTTATAAGCAACCACTTAATTATCATTACATCAGTGAGGGTTAATTATACAATTAGTATGACTCGCTGTCCCAGAGTCCCAGGGGAGGACCTTTCCTTATTTACTTACCTGCATGACACAATGCCTCCAGGAGTCAAAGGAATGGAACATTCTCCAGGCGCAATTGTCCACAATAAAAAAAGAAAACATGCCTCCAGCTGTAACAGAGGTAGTAAATTTACAAACTGCAGAAAATGGGCAACATCAAACGGGAAGGAAACGTCTCCTGTGGGGGATATCTTTGAGGGAGTGTAATTAAAAATGGAAATACGAATAAGATATAGGATTTTATTTCCTATAGACCAAAGTTTTGGATTATAGATTACGATCAGGCTTTATAATTATGCGCGCCTTTACTGTGGGGCTCATTTGGACAAGCTGTGGCGTGTGAGAGTGTGTGAGAGAAAGGGGAAGCAGGAATCTTTCTTGCCATTACGTACAGGTTGAGTATTGCCCCAAGAAAATTTTGGTAAATATGAACTGTGGTGGGGATATGTTACATGTTACTGATATCCAGATTGACTGGATATAAGCAACTACACCACCACCACCACCACCACCAAAAACAACAAAATAATAATACTAATACTACTACTACTACTACTACTACTACTAATAATAATAATAATAATAATAAAGCAGGGAACCAAATTAAACCCTTACCACACCAGTGTAAGGATATTATTATTATGTAAAGAAAAATGATCCTGTCTCTCTACACGGGTTAAAGCTGTTAATATCATAAAAAATAATCTCGTGTATCTGAGAGAGCCGACAGAAAAAGGGAGCGCAAGACAAAAAAGAAAAAAAAACGCACTTCAGATTTAATATTAATGACTCTGCTTCCAGTGACGTAACAGCATGGTCCCAGGGTGCGCTATTCTGCGCTCTCGTCCTACCAGATCCCGGAGAGTACCTAGCACTTGCGATCTGCGCCGCGTGCCACTGCCCTGCCCTGCTTTCGCGTGTCCCCGTTTTTACACATTCGCCTCTGCCTTTTTCCTCTCCGTGTACAACTTTAAGACATTGCAAAGCTTCGAAGGAGAGACAGACAGACAGATTGGTTGAGAAAGAGAGAGAGGTCATCCTGCACTGACTTGAATTGTCTCTTAAAATTCGAGAAGATGCTAAGAATATCCTTGGCGCTTATCTTTGTGGCGTTGGGACGGTGCGGCAACCTCGTTGGAAAAGGTGAGTAAAGGAAAGCTAACTACCCGTAGCAACAGTAATATCGAGGGGACATAGACGTCAAATCAGTGGCTTACCTGAAAAAGGTGGTGAAGGCGAGAGCGCTCGTCGTAGACTATCACTGTTACAGTAATTGATCTCAATTACCCTACCCATGTCGAGAAAGATTAAGTCGGGTCTTGTTTGATTATTAGAGTGATGGTTGTGTTTTTGCATAATTGAGATATAGAGGGACAGACGGCTAACTGTAAGGTTTCCCGGGCACTGGTCCCTCTATGACAACATTCATAGAAGTTTTGGGCGTTTGTTTAGTGTGCATTGGACCGATGTCTCTGTGGGGTCGTTTACTGGTAGCGATTAGCCTTTATGTCAAAGAAAAGCATCAAACTGGTTTAGCTCAGTAAGAAAGATTGCTGCCTTCATCTCGTTGAATAATAATCTGGATGAAAAAAGAACATCGTGATGCAAAACTGTGGGATTCATTTGTTGCAATACGTTATTAATATTTCCAAAGTGCTGAAAGATTAGGCTTTGGTGTGAAGCCGCTTTCGTTTTCCGTTGAGATTTGACGTGAACTGTCTGAATAATCAATCTGATACCTGCCCCTTCCAAACTTCGGCGATGGCGACAGCACGTTTTGGCACTCTGCGCACTTTTACTTTGTGATGAGGAGATCGATATAATCGGTAAATCTTAAACAGGCTCTCAAACTGTGTGTCGATTATCAACGAAACCAAGTACCTGCACGCTGTGGTAAATGCAAAAATGCTTTATGAGAAAAAGAGAGCAGAATGCTACAATCTTTGGGCTACTTGACTGTTAACCTTGTAGATTATGTCGAGAGTCTTCCTAGTTGGAACTGGAGTAGTTTAGGCTACGGTAGCAGGGACTGAATCCGCGCAAAAGATCGTTTCTCTTCTCCCACTTCAAAGAAAACAAAATCACCCATAAGGCGAGGATGCAGGGAAACCACGGCTCAAAGTTCTAATTAAGTCCCACAAGGCTCGGGAGAGCATTAAGCACACTGTTGTCAATACCTGTCCGTTCTGATTTAAATCCCTATTTAAGTTAATTTGGGTTTGTTCTGGGGGATAAAGAGTAAACTTTTTCAGAAATGGGTCACAGCTACTGCGAAAAAAAAAAACAGCACAGACATTACCACCATTCCTTTACAATTTACTTCAATTACGAATTTATCTCTGGTAACATCCGTTTGTGAGAGCAATTCGTCACCATGAGCAGACGTGACGTGGAACCCTATAAGGCACTGTATATATAAAATCATGAACCATTATATGAACCATAAAAAATATGATGGTTCAATATGATTAAAATTGAAATTGAGATATGTTGGCATACATTTAGACATACATTAAAAATGTAAGCATCTCTGAGTGCATGCCAAAATATAGGCTACAGCATGCACGAGAAGAGATATAATTTTGCTGATTAGTATATTTTGTCGAACTAGATATAGGTTACATTATAAAATATAGTTACTATGTCTGCATGTTATGAATATTTTTCATTAGCTATTACAAGCCCATTTCCATATATAGGGGTCACATTCAATGATACAGATGTTATACACTACATTTTGCATATATTATGCATTATGTTATATAAATACATGTGACAGAAATTGAAATGTGTCCCTCAATGTTAGAATGGAATGTTTTGATAAATTAATAAGGAGATGCTACTTCCCCAAAGTGTTTATGTGTTTAATTCATAGGGAGGAGTATCAACATATAAGCACATACATTCATTTGAATAAATGAATAGATAAACAAAATTTGTATTTTTAATGCAATGGTTGAGTGAATGCAACAGACTGCGAACCAAAATGTCAGTATAAAATTTTAGATAGCAGTGTTGCAGCTAATCTTTTCTTCTTTAAACAAATTGCTTCCTGGAAATTACTTCCATTTCTTTATTGTGTTTGGTGTGACAGGCATAGGCTAGGGCGGGATGCAGATACTATCAGTGAGAAATGGTGATTACATGCTTTTGTATTTAAAAAAGAAGCTGCGTTGCCAATGTCCCTGGCGCCTGGCATGGGTGTAGCGTAGCGTAGTGGCTCAATGTAGGCAATGTGTGATGGGCGTGCTTATCAGCTTCACTGTTATTGCTGGAACCTTGTAGCAACGAGATAACATTGCCACAGTATCATAGCAACTTTGTTTGGTTGCCATTGTGCGCTAGCCGGGCAGTAGCTGTTAGATAATGAACACAGAAGAAGGGACTCTGTTCTCCCACAACACTGGAGCATTCCCACGAGACCCCTGCTTGCTTTTGATACCATACTGTATGTCCTGCTGTTGTTCAGAACCTCAAACGGTCTTAAGGAGCCAGAGAGAGGGAGGGCAAGCGGGAGAGACAAAGGAATAAAGAAAAAGACAGTTTCTGCAAATAAAAGAGGAGGGAAAAAGCGGTGGCAGATTTATGTCGGCTGCTTCAGAAAAAAAGAGTTGGAGTATCAAAGTGGGGCGTAAATCTTCAGTGTGGGAACGGACCGGCTACATAACTCAGGACCTTCGTGCCACGACTTCGAAAACCAGCGCCTGGGAAATGTGCTTCTTTTCGTTTCGCTGGTGTCGTGTCGGGAGCAGATGGCGGAGAGAAGAAAATCCAGCCATTGAAGACCAATGTAACCCCCTCCTTCTGGCATCTCTGCTTTTGTCTCCAGCGTTTCCTGGAGTCTGGCCATTCAACGTTAATTAACCAGCATGCATCTTGAATGCCAGTGTGAGCCGTGTAGAAGGATAGAGTAGCTCATCCAGTGCTGGGGAATAATATCATACTGCTGCCCATAACTGCGGCCCCTTTTCCTGCCAATGGTGGCCATACGATGGGGCCTCCTGTCCCCTCCTATAATGCCGCTGCATTTCAACTGCAGACCTCATGAAACCCCCAATGGCCTCTCTGTGTTGCTGTGCCTCATAAGCAAGCTAACACACCCTGACAAGACCCATATACTGTCAACTTTATGCCCTTACAGAAATGGAATATACTGCAATATGTCGTAAATATGTGGACATTTTGGAACATATAATTATAAAAACACACAAACACTGTATTTTCAAAAATATATAGTGCCATATTTTCTGTAGCAAGTAATTGTATATCTGCCAATATACTATGAAGTGTTGTAATGTATTTTCTGACCTTGATATATTTTATGTCAATATATTGCTGTGTATTCAATTTTCTTATCCAGCTGTTAGGGGTAGCGCCTCACAGATTAGTGTTGTTCGCCACCTTAGTGGGGTCCGATCACTGGATAGGTCTAGGGGGCTTGTGCAAATGCCACAGTGCCGCAGATAACCAGGTGTGCAGCACATTCATGTATGTGGCCCCGGAACCTATGCTAGCCCGCACCAGTGCCTTTTTTAATGGCGTATCCGGAAGGTTCTTGTCACACTTAGCAGATGCTCCTAAGGTTCCATCCAATATTGTCACACCTGGTGCCAGCCTCCATGCCCAGGGACCCAGGAAGTCCAGGACCTCCGTAGAGCAGCCATGACATTGGACCTGGATGTCTTTTCCCACAGTGGACACGCAGGACTGCGTGGTGGACTTTGTGGGTGGAAAGGTATTCCATCTCCCAGCATGCAGCTGCCGGGCTGTTCACGGACACCTTCTTCTGATTACTGTTTCTCGGTGGAGAGACATACTAATATTTTTCCCTTCTTCCCCTCCGCAGTGGAATTGCTAATTGCACTGCGCGCTAGCGTCACCGCTATGCCGCCTCGCACCTGCTTAGGAAGCCCCGGAGCTGAAGCGTGCGCACTTCTTAATACTCTTGCCTACCAGCCTGGGAACTATTTTATACCCCACAGGAATCTAAGTAATATAAGAGAGCGAGGGCCAAAGTCAAACGCTAGTCTGTAAGCAGCTGGATAAGGCGCTCTGTTGCGGCGGTAACCCAAGGGAGTTTGGCTGAGGTAATTCCACCCGTACGTCTGCAGGACAGAGGCACTTCCAGCCACAGCGGAGTCTCGGTCACGGTCGACACAAACCATAGCTCAGACTCAAACTACACTCCTCAAAAAAAGTTCGGAAACGTTATTTCGGTCGATTATTCCTCCCCTTTAATAATACCAATTGGTATTGTATTTTATATCGTTGGAAAGCCTGATTAGTCACCTTTACAACGAGAGGTACAAACTTGTAGATCGTGCATTCGTGAATGAAGAACACACAACAAACTGTGTGTGTGGCCCGCCCAAAAAAAAAAAAAAAAATCCCCCCCAATATTCTTTCTGTTATTCACTCTCGTTTTTTTGTGCTTTGTGGACTGATGATTGATCTGCACTCACCACAGTAATAAAAAAAAAAAAACAATGGCCATTTTTTTTTTTTATTTTTTTTTTTTTGTCAGTCAGGTCAGGGACAGTAGGTGGATCCATCCACGCCAGCACAACACAAGCACCACCTCTCCCTCCTCCTCCACCAGCCTGGTCACACACCACACTGTGCTGGGGCATTCCATCCTCCCTCTCGGTGTGTGCACCACACCACACACACCACCTGACTGACCAGCACTGCCCAGCACAAAAAAAAGAGTGAAAAACCCAAGAGAAAATAGAAGAAGGGATTTTTGCATTTTTTTTTTTTTTTTTTTTTTACACACACGGGTTGCTTGTGTTACGAATGTTGCGAATGCCACGATCTTTACGTTTTGTACCGTTTTGTTAGGTTGTAATTTCAGGCTTTTACAACAACGATATAATATAAAATTAATATTTATTAAAGGGGATAATCGATAGACCGATATAAATTTTTTTTTTTTTTTTTTTTTTTTTAGATAGTTGATATCCAGACTGCATGACACGCCCTGCACTCACGGCGAGCGCCTTTTCTAACTGAGCAACTACGGAGGTCGCAGATAGGCTAAGCTCTTTTTCACCTGTTCTTCACGCCCGTTCTATTTGCTGGGGTGAATGCTAACTCAAATGGGCTCACTGAGGGATGGCCTACTTTCGGTGAGTGGATGGTCGGTGAGTTTTGACGATTGGCGGCGCACAGTTTATCTGAATGAATGCACAATCGTAACTGATGGACAGATGTACTGCCATTCCGGCAATGATTTTACTGTGTCAAGACTAGCCAAAAAATGTGAGGGAAAACTCTGATTACCAATCAAGCACATAATTGGCTCCATAATGCATAACAATTGGCAGCAAATTCACTTTCTCTGAATTTGTCTAGTCATAGAATATTTTGTCTTAATTCCATGAAATAGTGGTACATTTGACTACATACTCAGACTAGAAGATTATATTGGTAGATTTAGCACTCTGTATCTTAAAACCACAATATGATTTAATTGCCACAGACCATATTTTAGTTCCCCATGGAAACAATTTTATACACTTTATTGAACTTCGCATTCAAAGCCTGTGCAGCACGGATGATTTGCCTCTTTAGGTTACTCTAAGTGTTGCCTCTATAATGATCATTTAATAGATTTTTGAAATTAAACTCTCGTCATTTATGTTCTGTAACACCACATAAATATAAAGAAAACTACTGCATAGGACATGGCAATTAATAGAGAGGGAATTACCCAGAAATGGGTATGGATTTATCAGATAACAGTCACGCTTTGTACGCAAGCAGAACAAGCAGAGAGCAGTGGTTGGTTTATAGGCAAGATCCCTTTTTTAAGCGCTTAAGCCTCTGCTGGTGTGCAGTGATGATCACGCCCGTCACACGCAGCAGGATTTGCACACTTGCTGCAGTGGAGCTGCCGTTGCACAAATAAACATGGGGTAGTGGCGGCAGTGTGGTATAATGGTTAAGGAACTGGGTTTGTAACCGAAAGGTTGCAGGTTCGATTCCCAGGTCGGACACTGCCGTTGTACCCTTGAGCAAGTACTTCACTTGCATTGCATTCAGTTATATATATATGTAGCAATCATAATGGATACTATGTAAAAAAAAAAAAATGTGTGTGTAAGTCGCTCTGGATAAGAGCGTCTGCTAAATGCCTATAATGTAATGTAATGGGTAAGTGTGAGTTCCACTGTGTCTTAATGGCCTATCTGGGATAAGCACAGCCCACAATGTCAAAATGGCTTTTCTAGGGTAAGTACAACCCACTGTGGCACAATGGCCCATCTGCAGTATGTACAGCACATGGAGTCATAATGACCTTTCTAGGGCAAGTACAGCCCACAGTCTCCTGATGACGAGTCTGTGATAAGTACAGCCGACAGCTTCGTAATGGCCTATCTGTGGTAAGTACACCCCACCGTGCCATTATTGCCAATCTGGGGTAAGTGTCGCCACAGTCTCATAATGGCCAGTTTGTGGTAAGTACAGCCCGCAGTGTCAAAGTGGCCCATCTGCGGTAAGTACAGCTTACAGCGCCATAATGGCCTGTGTAGGGTAAGTAAACCCCACAAAGGTATTGTGGCCAGTCTGGGGGTAAGTAATAATGGCCTGTCCAGGCTAGCTACACCCCACAGTGCTATTATGGCCAATCTGGCGTAAGTACAGCCCACAGTGTCATAATGGTCAGTTTGTGGTAGGTACAGCCCGCAGTGTCATAATGACCAACCTGGGGTTAAGTGCACAACCCACAATGGCTCATGTGGCTAAAGGCTGAGCTTGATCCACACAGCCTGTGCTCTATCCTGCCTGCAGAGCAGACTTTGTAGTCAGTCTGCTTCAGACTCAGTTAAAGCCCCCTGGCTGCCCGTTGGGGAAGGAAAGGGGTCTCAGGCACACTGTCCTTGAATGTTTGCGCTAATTAGCAGCGCAAGGCGTTTTTTTGCTGACATCTGTTTCGCCAGTGGTTAACGGCGGATAGGGTTTTGCATGTGGGTGAGTGTGTGTGTGCGTGTGTACGTGTGAGTGCTGTGGATATATGTTTGTGTTTGAATGGGCATGTATATATGCATGTATGTGTACTATGTGTGTCTGTAGATGTGTGTGAGGGCTCTTTGTAGGGGGATAAGTTGATGTGTATCTCGCTAGGGGAAGATGCAGTGTTACCCTTTGTTGTTTTCACAAGCATAACTCATAACTTCATAACTGACGGTCTGATTTTGGAGGCAGTTGGAAGAGTTCTATCAATTTTGGGGGAAAAAAAAAACTTCTTATATTTTGCGTCTTTTTTTATATTAGAAACATGGTCTTTCATTGTGCCACCAGATGCATTGATATAAACCTTGCAGCAATGTGGGGCTATGCTGTAGGAAAAAAAAAACACAGTTCTCACCATAGCATATTAAACACAGATAATACCCTGTACTAAAGCCACATTAACACTATAACGCTGGAGGAGTCGTCTAATAGCAGTTCCACAGGTGTTCTGGTCACTGTGCACTGCCACCAAAACGCTCATAGAGGTCAATTCTAGTGTGTCAGCCCATTGGCTCGTGTGTTCAGAATTTAATTGCGACGCAAACAAACAATTAACACTGCGAGCAATTATGCAGAAACTGTAAACAATGGTGTGCAGGCTGGCGTAAAATTAGATTTACGGGGATCCCGTGTCCTGGCTCTGTCTGAGAGAAACTAACCGACCGCCTGGCGGACGTGGCCGAAGGCACAGATATCCATCGCTCCGCACGGATATTCAGCCTGCTTAACATGAGCAGTTCTGCCGAAGCTGCTGTTGAGGACGGTAAATGTGTTCTGATTCGCTGTACTGACTATGAATATTCATAAAGAGGGCGGAGGGGCAAATAAACCAGATCCATTTGGTAGCACACTAGCATGGACTGCACTAGAACGTTTCAGGGAAAGAAGTGCTGTCTGGACTGGAGTAAGAAGGAGTGTAGAGGTGACAGCCCTCTTTTACCAGGCTCTGCTCAAGCCAACCGAGGGCAGGGGGCGGGAGACAGAAGACAGGGTATGGGTTACCTTTCACCCCACATTCGGGTAAAGCCAGAATGATGGTTGAATCAGGAGGAGAGAGGTTAACAGCAAAAGTTAAGTGACAAAGGTTGACTGTTAAGTTTCCCTTTCTGTCCTCCTCTTGGCTGGAGAGAAGGAGAGTGCGCAGGGATTGGTTATCAGCACGCAGCTTCATTCAGAACGTTTCACTCCGAAAGCCTGAAGCCTTGCTCCATTTATGCAGGTTCTCTCTTCTCTGCTTTTTTTGACCTCGTGGACCGGAAATAATCTTAGCCGAATAACTCCCGGCCACAATGTTTGGGCAGCTGAGGTCTTTTTCCTTACGGACTTCGCCGCGGCTGTTCCAAAAAAAGGCCGGTAACTCTGTAACTGGGTTACAGAATGAGTGACAGCGCACGTCTCTCTGGACAATGGCCGGGTGATTTCTTCCCCCCTTTTACTCAATAGCAAAAACAGCACATTGCAGCCTTTCTGTACGGGAATTGGCTTTAGCTGTTTAGAGAGGCCGACCGCAGCCCCTTGTTGACTCACTCTTTCAACGTCTAAAAGCTCACCTCTTAACTGCAGAAGACAGGCGGAATGTGGTTTGCGACAGGATATGGGCCCAGTCACCTGCGTAGAAAGACCACATTCTCAGTTTTGGGCCCAGAACTCACGGCTGACTGCTGCCGTTATTGTCTTGGATGCATTCAGAATCAGGTAATGTTTGTGTTTGTCATCGATGTAAACCCCCCTGTTTCCTTTCACATCTGTGTAATGGACAATGAAGGTAGTGCAGGCTGCAAGTGCATTTTGGAGGCCGAAAACAGCTGAACCGTTCTGCTCTCTCTCTCCATCTCAGGAGAACATCTCCTGAGGGGACTCCTCTGATTCTCTCTCTATGTCTCTCTCCTCTCTCTCTCTCATCATGCTTGCGTTCAGAAAGAGCTCTGATATAAGTCTTGCTTCGAGCCTGTAATTGAATCTCTAACCAACACCCCTGTTTGTTAAAGCTTGTATCCAAGCATATGTGGATATAATGTATGTGTGTGTGTACAACATGCATTTTTGCCTAAGAAAAATACATGCCAACCACAAACAAAACGCCAGTTTCATCTTTCTTTAATCGCGATTGCACGCGCACAAAAATGTAAAATGGCGCCTGCTACCATGTGAATACAAACCGCTCGACATTACCTGATGCAACATGAATAGCCTGTAATACTGCCAAGAGTTGCCACAGGGACAGTAAAAGCCGGAGTTACAGCAGGACTACAGCAGGATGTGAGAGCGGAGAGAGGGCCAAAGGAGCTGTCTTTTTTGCGGGAGCATCACCTTTCTCACGCGCTTGCTATGCGAGAGATGGCACGCCGCGAGTGGTATTGCCGAAGTGGGCTTCCCGCTCGGGGTGAGATGCCAGCGGAGAGGAGGATAAAAGCCTGTCCCTCTGAATGGAGTATCCTTTTTCTCCGGCGTGTCCTCACCCCGCCATCATTTTACCTCATGCCCCCCGCCAGTCACACACTCTGTCGGGTTTAAATGGATCTTTTAAACCCCCCCCTTTCCCTTTCATCAGACCATTTCCGTATTTATGGCACGACTTTCGCGGCGAAACCGCTGCCAGTTGTTCGGGTGCCCGCCGGAGTTAAAAACATAATTTTTTACGATCATTGTAATTTTTGCTATTTTTTGTGCTGTGTAGCGCTTCGGAACGGCAATGAAAATATGTGGCTTTCTCACTGTGCGGCTGGGTGCTCTTATCGTTCCGTTTATTGGGGGCCAGGGGGAAGAGAACCCCACCCAGAACTTGGAAAAGCAGTTTTTAAGTGTGGCTAAGGAAGCTTTATGTGTTGGGCAGTGAAACCCGTGATTTGGGTGGACGGTATTTTCTTGTCTGAAAGGTGGCAATAAACTCTCGTGAATCCTTCAGTCCCCCAGTATGTCTGAGTTATGTTGGGTGGGAGCCCTTACTCGTGTGTGTCTGTGATATACTGTAGGCCCCATGACATGACCATGTGACCCTGTGACTCGCAGCATAGCACACATCGGGGCTTTCCTCTGAGCTTTCTGGTTTGTTCTGGTTTGCGTTACCGTAATTGGCATAATTACGGTACGGAGGTGCAATTGTGAATGTCTTTGCTGCAGTGCAGTTGTATATGAATGTATTTGAATATATAGCTGTGTGAGTTATTTAGGTTTGCCTTTTCTGTAGTGTAGCTGTCGGGTGTGTAGCTTGTGTGTTCTTTTTGTGTGTTTGTGCACATCTGCAATAGTGTAGCTATAGATATGTGAGGGTGTGTCCATGTTGTAGTGCAGCTGTGTGGGCGTGTGCTTATTTAAATTAACCTATATAGGTGTGGTTATTTTAATGTAGCTGTGTGGGTGTGTCCTTATTTTAATGTAGCTGTGTGGGTGTGTCCTTATTTTAATGTAGCTGTGTGGGTGTGTCCTTATTTTAATGTAGCTGTGTGGGTGTGTCCTTATTTTAATGTAGCTGTGTGGGTGTGTCCTCAGCTGATATCTGAGATAAGCCTGGAAGTGGAGAAAGCTCCAAGATGGCTGATCCTCAATGTTCAAGCTGGTCTCGTTGTATGTGTCTGCGGTTATGTGTAGTTTTCCATCAGAGGAAACGCAACACCTCTTGGCTAGCGCATACCTCAGTGCTTCTGTCACTTCTGCTTTAGAGCCTCTTCTAATCGAGAGTTTAATCACAGCGCTGCCCTTTCCAACTGTACATGGAATCAATGCAGGTGTCTGTGTGTGTGTGTGGGAGAGAGAGAGAGAGAAAGAGAGAGAGGAGTCTGTGTTTGCCCACACGTGCGTCTATATTGAAGTGAGAGAGAGAGAGAGTGTGTAGAGGACAGGGAAGCAGTGAGATAGGCAGCAAGTTACCCTTGAGTGGTAATTATTTGGGCGTTCCAGCTGGGGGTTCCAGCCCCTGCATCTGTCTCTGTGTGCTCTGCGTCACCTGCCGAAACAGGGGGCCATCGCTAAGCCCGCAGACGCTCTGCTTCACTTGCCCCTAAAATCGCAAAACACATACACAAGACGCTCTGGGGCCTGTCGGATACTGCTCTGTTTTTTTCGTTTTTCAAGAACTTTATCATTGCTGGAATAGGTGGAGATCTGGGCATCGGTGGCATTTGAAATGACCATCACTGCCCCCTAGCTGTTTGTGTGGGAATTACGCATGCACCAGTCTCATCAGTTTTAAATGCCATGGGAACAATGTGGCCTATTTACAGTGCATTTGTTTATGCATCCCCCCTAGTGTACAAGAATGTAATTTGTTTGCGTTTGTGTATGCATATGCGTGTGCGTGTGTCTGTGTGGGTGTGTGTACACTACGGCTGCGCTACACTTTTTGTGTATTTTTTCTTGTTCTTCGGTGGCATTCTGTGCTTTCTTTAAGTTACTTCTACCGTACACACAATATACAACTATTTTACTCAATGAAGTTAGTCTACTGTAAACGCAGTCGGCCAGTGCACTTTTGTTCAGTAGGTTTCCAGAAAAGCACATGCAGAATAAGACCTATACTGTGGAAGCAAATGGAAACAGGAACACATACAGCAGCTTCCTCCTCAAAAAAACACACCATTCTCACGTGTGAAATGATTACAGCGCAGCACATGCTTGCTTGAATGGTGTGATAGAGGCCTTGCATGCTCTACAAACTATTTCTAAATCCCCATGTGTATAAGGATATGTATTGTTTTAGAGTATGTGTGTGTGTTCGTGTGTGCATGTGTTTTAGAGTGTGTTTGTGTGTGTGTGTGTGTTTTAGAGAAAGTGTGTGTGTGTGCGCATGTGTTTTAGAGAGAGAGTGTGTGTATTGTGTGTGCATGTGTTTAAGAGTGTG
Organism: Ilyophis sp. 1 JC-2022; assembly: GCA_022702515.1. Classification (NCBI taxonomy): domain Eukaryota; kingdom Metazoa; phylum Chordata; class Actinopteri; order Anguilliformes; family Synaphobranchidae; genus Ilyophis; species Ilyophis sp. 1 JC-2022. Next base: position 135,279,618 of record CM040395.1, read on the forward strand.
TTTGTGAGTATGTGTGTTTTAGAGAGAGGGTGTGTGTGTGTGTGTGTGTGTATGTTTTAGAGAGAGAGAGTGTTTGTGTGTGCATGTGTTTTAGAGAGAGAGAGTGTGTGTGTGTGTGTGTGTGAGAGAGAGAGAGAGAGCGAGAGAGAGTATGTGTGTGTGTGCGTGAGAGAGAGTGAGAGAGAGAGAGTGTGTGTATGTGTGTGTGTGAGAGAGAGAGAGAGCGAGAGAGAGAGTGTGTATGTGTGTGCGTGTGAGAGAGATAGAGAGAGCGAGCGAAAGGGAGTGTGCGTGTGTGTGTATGTGTGTGCATGAGAGAGAAAGAGAGCGAGAGAGAGTATGTGTGTGTGTGTGCGTGAGAGAGAGTGAGAGAGAGAGAGTGTGTGTATGTGTGTGCGTGTGAGAGAGAGAGAGAGAGAGAGAGCGAGCGAAAGAGAGTGCGTGTGTGTATGTGTGTGCATGTGAGAGAAAGAGAGCGAGAGAGTGTGTGTGTGTGTGAGTGTTTGTGTGTGCATGTGCTTTAGAGAGAGAGAGTGTGTGTGTGTATGTGTGTGCATGTGAGAGAGAGAGAGCGAGCGAGTGATAGAGTGTGTGTGTGTGTATGCATGTGCATGTAAGAAAGAGAGATAGTGCGTGTGTGTATGTGTGTGTGTGTGTGTGTATGTGTGTGTGTGTGTGTGTGTGTGTATGTGTGTGTGTGTGTGTGTGTGCGCATGTGTTCATTGTATCGATGTGCATCTGAAGGCCCTTCACTCAGACTCTGTGCTTCCTGCTGTGGGACCCATTAGAGCGGCACCTGCAGTGGGGTGCGCTGGAGCAGAACCCCGATGCTGAGTTCCGTCCGCAGCGGAGACTGCTTCCCGCGGAGCGTGGTCCTGAACCATCGGCGGCCACGCCTCATTCAGCTCCCCGTCCCTCTTTTCCCCTCCCCAGTCACACCATTAAGAGACTTGTGCAGTTCCAGTCAGAGTTTATTGTGCAAATGAGTTCTTTCCTTGAGCTGTGAGAACCGCTTTCATGTCATGGTGTGATTTCCTCTAATAGCAGATCTCCAGGGGTATGTTTTACATTCAAGTTATAATTACATGTCTGCCACCACTCGCTGTTCCTTGATACAAATAGATGCATTAGTGAAACCGGGGGAGATTTTTGATTGTTCCAGTGGTACGTGGCTGTTTTTATTTATTTCTTTTTTCCGCTGTATTTTTCAGTGGGTGCTGTTGTCTGTCTTTTTGGCAAAATAAATGGGAGTGAACTCAGTGGTGTTTTTGTATTTTGAGTAGGTCTGGTCTCCTCTCGTGTAAAGCACAGTGGGATAGCACGTCGTCGTGCTGTGTGCCAACGTGCTGCGTTCATCGTTCCTGCCCAATAAATAATACCGCTGACAGAAATGGAACGCCGGGCCAGGTCGTGTGACTGCAGGATTGAACAGAGGATCAGCAGTCTCTGATTTTATGGCTCACAAGGGCTGAAACTGTCCTGGATACGGAGGCCTGGAATTGCTTAGATGCAAAAAAATGGCCCTTCCCTCCCCAGGCAGAACGAGGGTTTGAGTGTCGGTCAGTGAGGCAGAAAGTTCCGGTACAGCCCATCTAGGGATATTATTCACAACAGCTCGGTCTGTTGAAGAGTAGCGAGCATGCGCCGGGTGAGCTGGGAAAACGCATCGCTTATCCCGATCGTCCTCTGGTGTGAAAGAGTCTGTGCCAGGGCACTGATCCCCAATCCGTCTTTAATACCTAGTGCCAAGCAGAAAAGCAGGGGGCATGCAGGGTTTAGGGTCTGGACGGCCATTTTGGACGCATGCGGACGTCCTCACACTAACGGCAAAGGGTTAACATGAACAGAATTTCCTGTGAAAAATATGATGTATAAGAAAAATGTCACTTTGTCTCAATGATTTCCGTTGTCACATGTTGTAGCGGTATGGCAACAAACCCAAAAGTCTTTCCAAAATATATATTTTTTAAAATTCTTTCTACAGCACTTCAAACTATGCTATTTTAAAATAAAATAATAAGTCAAACATTGAAAGCCCTACCATAATGTGTGCAGTAGAGCTTTCAAGGCCTCTATCACACCATTCAAGCAAGCATGTGCTGCACTGTAATCATTTCACACGTGAGAATGGTGTGTTTTTTTGAGGAGGAAGCTGCTGTATGTGTTCGTGTTTCCATTTGCATCCACAGTATGGGTCTTATTCTGCATGTGCTTTTCTGGAGACCTACTGAACAAAAGTGGACTGGCCGACTGCGTTTACAGTAGACTAACTTTCATTTTTTTGCACATAGCTGTCGTTCCAATGAAGCACATCACATACAATTTGGAATCGGTGTTCTAAAGCCACATCGGTTCATGCTAATGTAACTACGGTGATTGATAACTGCTGACATGTCACTGTGGGAATATGTCACGTGATTGCATGCTTTGCTGCTGAGATATTGAGTTACTGCAGGGCTCTATGGGTCATGAAATGTAATTATTTTTTTTTCAGTATGTCATGAACAGTGTTGTGTAAAATCTGACTTCGCTCAAATGTTCTATTGAAGAGACACTCGGCGAAAAGGCACTGAGGGGAAAAAAGCAACGACCTCTGACCTCAATGTCACTTCCTCTTCCTCCTGTCATTATTGGGGGCTTGAAAAATTATTTTTCTTTTTAATGTCACTTCACTTTCAAGTGTAACATTATAGTAGCCAGGATTATGGCATTTCTATTCTGGATTAACGGAATCTATGTAAATTAGAATAGTGCAATGTAAATTAGAATAGTGCCAGCCTATAGCATATTCAAAATCGCTTCCTCACATCCTGAATTGGGTGGAGGTAAGGAGTGAGGAAAAGATGCAAGGATGAGATACAAGCACGGAGGAATTGAGGCGACACATATTAGGCAAACGGAACGTCCTTGCTCAGTCAAGCGTCCATTTGAAGCCGCGTCAGTTACTAATGACGTGTCGCCCACCCGTACCACCTGTCAGTGGGCTTGCAATGGATTCTTCTGCACCATGTCTCAGAGCTTGTTTTTGCACAGAAAATGGGATGTTTTATTAGATGCTATATTTCATTGTGAAGTTATTACCCTTATTTTCAATGGTGTACTCCCATGGAACATGACAGATGTGAAATATTGACGCATATTGTCCCTCAATTAATAGTAATAGTAATACTGCTAATTAACAGTAATAGCCTAAAACGTATGAATTGCATTGGTAAAAGACAGCAAATGCACATATATAGATTTAAATGACATTATTATTTCTCAGTCATTCAATAGTGGGAAAAACAGGTTTAAAATACAAGGCAACATGTGCTGTGATTGTAGAGGCAATTATTTTTGAGTTATTTGCTGGATGCATTCAATGGTATGAACTGAGGATAAATGTGACATATTGCATCGCCTACATACGGCAAAAATGTAATATTCTTTTGAGAAGACAGGAATTACTGTTAAGCGTCGAATGTTGCGTTTCCTGTGCAGTAACAAACTGAACGATATGGAAAGCAAAAACTTCAGAAATATTATGCGCTACAATGTTTCTAGTTTTTTTCATTATGAACAAACCTGGCTTTCTAGTCCTAAAGAATGAGTGTCATTATGGATTACAGCGCTTTATTATGAATGGAAAGGAACTTGTGTAGGGGTGTTTCAAACTGTGGCAGATGTGCACAGGTGGATAATTTATACAACGCACATTCCGAAAAAAGACTTCCGCAAATGCTGCATTTGTGTATCCTCACTGAAGCTTCCTCTAGGAGCCACCTCACTTCTTGCTCCTCCAAAGAATTGGAATTTCCTTAAAGACGACGGCCCTCGATCGATTTCCGGTTCATGCAAGGACAGAGGAGACGAGGACGCATAATATAAGCCATTGGAATGAGCCTCAGGTCTCACACCTGAGCTAAGAAGAACAGGATTTTTAAATATTGGAAGCCTTCTATGGTACAGAGCGAGAGAGAAAATTGCTCTGTTTTAAATTAGGCTTCAGCGTGGTACATTTAGCATGTTGTTGTTCTTGCCAAATGACTCTTATTACAGCTATCATCTGTTTGCTCTGTACCTCTTTGCAGTGTAAGCTATCCCCCAGCACACTTTTTTAAACCTCACTGTCATTTAAAGTAATGGGCCTTATAATGGTCCTCTATGGTTGTGTCTCTCTTGGAATCTATTACAGACTAATTTGGCCTCATGAGCAGGAGAGGACTGCTTTAATAGCTGGAAGGGCATGTTTAGCTCAGGGTGTGAAGAGAAGTAGGCGGCGGTGGCTTTGACATCTCCCTCTCGGTGTCTCTGGCATGCTCGAGCCCGTCGATGCGGGTCGTAAATCGAACTAACAAGGCCGCCGTCCTGCCTGACAATGTTCTGCAGCTGCGCTCCGGAAGAAGGTTGTCATCTTGACACTGACTTTGTGCGGCGTGAGTAAATAAAAAAACACGCCGAAATGCGCCAGTCTTTCTGCTCCACCCTTTTACTCTGAGGTAAGGTCTTTCTGCTCCACCCTTTTCTCTGAGGTAAGGTCTTTCTGCTCCTCCCTTTTTCTCTGAGGTAAGGTCTTTCTGCTCCTCCCTTTTTCTCTGAGGTAAGGTCTTTCTGCTCCTCCCTTTTACTCTGAGGTAAGGTCTTTTTGCTCCTCCCCTTTTCTCTGAGGTAAGGTCTTTCTACTCCTCCCTTTTCTCTGAGGTAAGGTCTTTCTGCTCCTCCCTTTTTCTCTGAGGTAAGGTCTTTCTGCTCCTCCCTTTTACTCTGAGGTAAGGTCTTTTTGCTCCTCCCCTTTTCTCTGAGGTAAGGTCTTTCTGCTCCTCCCTTTTACTCTGAGGTAAGGTCTTTTTGCTCCTCCCCTTTTCTCTGAGGTAAGGTCTTTCTGCTCCTCCCTTTTACTCTGAGGTAAGGTCTTTTTGCTCCTCCCCTTTTCTCTGAGGTAAGGTCTTTCTGCTCCTCCCTTTTCTCTGAGGTAAGGTCTTTCTGCTCCTCCCTTTTTCTCTGAGGTAAGGTCTTTCTGCTCCTCCCTTTTACTCTGAGGTAAGGTCTTTCTGCTCCTCCCTTTTACTCTGAGGTAAGGTATTTCTGCTCCTCCATTTTTCTCTGAGGTAAGGTCTTTCTGCTCCTCCCTTTTACTCTGAGGTAAGGTCTTTCTGCTCTTCCATTTTTCTCTGAGGTAAGGTCTTTCTGCTCCTCCCTTTTACTCTGAGGTAAGGTCTTTCTGCTCCTCCCTTTTACTCTGAGGTAAGGTATTTCTGCTCATCCCTTTTCTCTGAGGTAAGGTCTTTCTGCTCCTCCCTTTTTCTCTGAGGTAAGGTCTTTCTGCTCCTCCCTTTTTCTCTGAGGTAAGGTATTTTTGCTCCTCCCCTTTTCTCTGAGGTAAGGTCTTTCTGCTCCTCCCTTTTACTCTGAGGTAAGGTCTTTCTGCTCCTCCCTTTTCTCTGAGGTAAGGTCTTTCTGCTCCTCCCTTTTTCTCTGAGGTAAGGTCTTTCTGCTCCTCCCTTTTACTCTGAGGTAAGGTCTTTCTGCTCCACCCTTTTCTCTGAGGTAAGGTCTTTCTGCTCCTCCCTTTTCTCTGAGGTAAGGTCTTTCTGCTCCACCCTTTTCTCTGAGGTAAGGTCTTTCTGCTCCTCCCTTTTTCTCTGAGGTAAGGTCTTTCTGCTCCTCCCTTTTTCTCTGAGGTAAGGTCTTTTTGCTCCTCCCCTTTTCTCTGAGGTAAGGTCTTTCTGCTCCTCCCTTTTTCTCTGAGGTAAGGTCTTTCTGCTCCTCCCTTTTACTCTGAGGTAAGGTCTTTTTGCTCCTCCCCTTTTCTCTGAGGTAAGGTCTTTCTGCTCCTCCCTTTACTCTGAGGTAAGGTCTTTCTGCTCCACCCTTTTCTCTGAGGTAAGGTCTTTCTGCTCCTCCCTTTTTCTCTGAGGTAAGGTCTTTCTGCTCCTCCCTTTTTCTCTGAGGTAAGGTCTTTCTGCTCCTCCCTTTTACTCTGAGGTAAGGTCTTTTTGGTCCTCCCCTTTTCTCTGAGGTAAGGTCTTTCTGCTCCTCCCTTTTTCTCTGAGGTAAGGTCTTTCTGCTCCTCCCTTTTTCTCTGAGGTAAGGTCTGCTTTCGGGTGCGTGTTTAAGGGGAACGTTCTTGTCTTGATGTGAATGATTGTGAAGCCCGGAGAAGGTCCTGGTAATCTGTACTGGACTCTCCTGAAGCTGGTTCTACGGTGCAGCGAGGACAGCTCTGTCTCCACCTATTTATGAATAGTTGCATTATGAACCCGCATGGTCCATACATGATCCGTACATGATTCATACATGATCCTTACATGATCCGTACATGATTTATACATGGTCCATACATGATCCGTACATGATTCATACATGATTTTGACATGATCCGTACATTATCTTTACATGATCCATACATGATTCGTACATGATCCGTACATAATCCAGGCATGCTCCATACGTAATCCAGACATGCTCCATACATAATCCATACATGATGCATACATAGTCCATACATTGTCCATACTCTTGTTCATTGTGATGTGTGCAAGCAAAATGGATGAGACAGAAATTTAGGCCCTATTCTGACTTGCGATCCACTCCTGGGTGACGGGCCAATGGCCTCATCCATTTCAGCTTTGCTGGAGCACCACTTCGGCCTGCTGCCGGACCCGAGGGAGCTGATAGGCCTGTCGAACATTAATATGCATCCATGTCAGCGAAAGCGTTTCTCAGCCCTTTTTCCGCTCTCTCTGGGAGGCCTTTTGTAATAGAATTATTAAATGAAGAGGAAATGGGCCGGTTTGACATGAATCCAGTCTGATGCCTTGTCTCAAGTCATTGGGCACTGCTTGCCTTGGTCATGAAATAGCTTTATTGTGTGCAGTTCTAATAATAATTGGACATATGCACCACTATGAAAAACATCGGCTGACGCCGGTAATGTTTTGTGGTTCTGTTCCATAAGTTCTATGTTCAGGTCTTGCCAATCTAAAAAACACAATTTTAAGTAGTGCAAAAGTTAACAGGCAAATAAAATGTGACAGGCAAATGAAAACCAACTCTTGGATTACAAATAAATATTAAACCATCTGTTGTTTTTAAACATTTAAGAAAAAAATGCCAGATACCAATTATTGGCCGATACATCGGTGCATCCGTAGTTTATAGTATGTGTACCTGTGTGGTTGTTTTTGTGTGTGTGTTTGTAAGTATACATGTGTGTGTTTTCGCACATGTGTGTGTGTGCACGTATGCGTGTGTTTGCATGTGTTTGTGTATGTGTGTGTGTGTGTGTTCTCTCGACGCTGCTCTTCATTCCTTATGCAGTCACCTTCACCCACAGGTTTAGAAAAGGAGGATTATCCGCCTTGTTCTCAGAATGGCAGTGCTTAGTGTCAGCAGTGCAGCCCGGGTCCATCGCAGCTCAGGAGTTCTCCGCCGAATCGGAGAAGCGTTCATTGTTAAGGTCTGACAGGAGGCGCTGACAGCTGGCCTTGCGATGTTTGCGCTTAAAGGGCGAGCAGCGCTGGGGCTCACCCTTTGTCCTCACTGTGAGGAGATGAGCGCAGGGCCCGGGCGGACAGCTGAAGCCTGGGCCCGAGTGTCGTTGTGACAGCTCCGCTACCTTTTCACCTTCCCCGGGACTTTGTTTGTTTTCCTTCACACAAATACACACGAAGGTTAAAACAAATGTATCCAGCAGCCGTGCTGCGTCCCGCATTCAACCTGCTGTTCCCGGGGAGAACAGAGCTTCAGTGAAAACCGCATCTGAACGTGTGTTTAAAACGGGCGGGGGGTGAACAGCGAGGCATTAAAGGGAAGGTAGAGAAAAAAAATAGAATGAAAGATTCGAGAAACAAAAGGGTAGCTTTATCAGGTTTTCCCAGGGGACATTGTGGGAGCCTCCCTGCTGCTCGGAAAGTATGCTAATGTGAGTGCTTTTCATTGTTTTTAATCCTGGCTCGTTAAAAGCCATTTACCCGATAGTGCTCTCCCATCCGCATGACCTTGTGTCCATCCCACGGTAAATCACGCTGCATTGTCGGGAGGCGGCGGAACTAAATCTAAGCACACGTGAAGGGCATTGTGTGCGATGCTCTTTGGGAAAATAACGAGCGCGCAATCCGAACAATCGAGCAAGGGACGTAGACGGAGCGGAGTTTGCATTTGAAGGGCGCACGTCACACACAAAGAAGGTGACTCTCGACACCTGAAAGGGAAGCGAACAGCTCAATCAGAAATTCAGTCAATTCGTTGTCTTCCCTTCCTCCTCAGACGCTGTGGTTCAGCCTTGACTTTTCGTCCAGGACGTATGAGCTCGATGTACCCGGACGTATGAGCTCGGAGTGACTGTTTTCATTTCTCGCGCATGTGTTGCCGCTCGTTGTAGTACGGAACAGAATACATTAGCGTAAGAGCAGGCGGTTGTAGCACCTGGCTGTAGAGACTGACCAGAGTGAACAGAGTGAATCTCTGCTTCCCCCACTCTGGAAGGTCAGCCAAAGAGCCCGCACAGGCTCTGTTCAGTTCTGCTGCTTCCCTCTCTTCCTTTTCCCTTCTCTACCTCTTTCTCTCTCTTTCCTATCCCTCTTTCTCTCTATACCCAATTTCCCTGAGCTTTCGTGCACCTTGTGAAAAAAAAAGACCGTAGAACAAATCTGGCTTTGGTACTCCAGTTATCAAATGTAGTCATCACAAATCTTTTGCGCTTGGAAATTCTAAGTGAGACTACATATATTCTTATATATTCAGTAAGCACATATATTCCTCCACTGACTCTGAGTCACCTGTCAAAGCAAATCCATGGTTAAACTTGACCGTGATTACTGTCATTGTCCCTATCGTTGGTACCAACAGCACACCTCCAGTGCGATCATTCAGAGGAGCTGCTTATGGGAACCTGTTTATTTTAAGTGGAAGCTTTCAGATAAACAGCTTGTTATTCCTCGCTCCTGTGCCGCGTTACGCACGTTTGTGTGGACACAGCTCTTTCGGGGGAAGACGCAGTCTGGGGTGGATTGTCTCGGCAGGAGTCTGATGAGAATTCATTTGCAGCCGACTGCCGTTCGCTGTGGTGAGGTCCCCCCCTGTGTGGAGATTTCTGAGCTTCTGCCTCTTTTTTTTTCCCTCTGGCGAGAAAAACACACTCGGTCCTCACAATCCCAATATCTCGATCCATCTCTGTCACACAATTGATTGTATTACTTTGAAGTGTACAGTGGGAGCCGGCTGAGGGTTTAGGCCACTGAATTAATTGCCGGGGCAGAAGCTTATGGCAGTGGCGCTCGGAACAGTCCGGAAGCGTCTAAAGCTAGGGTCCAGTGGACATTCAGACTGCCGGTCGGAGGAAGCGCGAGGAAAATGCGAGGAGGGAGATGTAGTTTCCTGATGTCCCGAGTGGTCCAGGCGACTTCACAGCGCTTACCCACACGCGCGGGCGAAGCTTGCGTTTCTAGCATGCCGCGGCTGGGGCTCGTGAGCAGCCCGGGGGGCGTCCCAGTTCGCGTTAACTCCGCAAACAGAGCCGTGCACCCCCGGGGGGAACTGTGCGGAATCACACTCTCTTTTTAGTTCTTTAAAGGAGGGAAATGTGCAAATAGCCTTGGGCCAAAGTCCAATGTTTGAGGTGTAATTGCAGGAAAGGGTTGAGTACATTCACTTAAATATCAGAGGATTAAATATATCAAATGTATATACAGTATATTCATTATTCATATATATACTATATATATATAATATACTCACTATGTCAGTAGTTCCCAGCCCCCCTCTTGGTGGCTCACTGTGTATGTACTTAATTAGTGTATCTCTCCATTAATTCAGTTTATTGGAAAGTTATGCCATAATTTATTTCCACAATACCGGTTTTGCTCATTGTCATTTTCTCTTTCATTGAAACATTTTTTCACATAAAGGGTTTCACTTCAGTGTCAAAAGTGTTCTTTCATACTTTCCGCAGTTCGGATCCCACTGATTTCACCCGCGAGTCTACATAGAACTCATTAGAAAATATCACCGCTTTATAAAGCAATCGTTTGCCAAATAGCACATTACAGAAAATGAAAGCATTAATTGATTGATATTAACTGTGATGTGAATACAAATTGTGTCATGGCATTCATAGCCATAGGCTATTTCCAATATAATGTGGCCTAAAGAGAGTAATTTGTCCTCAATATACCATTAAAAGGCATAATTAAGAATAATTAACAGCTTGTTACAAGTCAGCGGTTTGAATTACGGTTTGAAATGAAAGCCTGCATGCTCACACGGAACCAAAACCTGGGAACCACTGATGGATATTGCAAAACACACTTATGATTCAGTCTCAAAGGTCCTCACAATGACTCTGTCAACCTGTCCATGTTACTGTGTCCAGCCAGCCTGCCTTGTGATTAAAGTGTCACCTAATCTAACAGCAGCTCTGTAAAATGTGAGTGTGTGTGTGTGATATGGACTCCTGTCTGCTTTAAAGGAGGGAAATGTGAAAGTACCCTTGGGCCAAGGTCCAATGTTTGAGGTGGAATTACAGGAAAGGGTTGTGTAAATTCACTTAAATATCAGATTCTCGGTCATCCTCCTCTAACGGACAATGGATCTTAATCTTCCGAATGAATCAAGAAGTTGAGCAGCTTTGGACAATGTGAGTGTGTGTGTGTGTGTGTGTGTGTGTGTGTGTGTGTATGTGATATGGACTCCTGTCTGCTCAACTTCTTGATCCATTCAGAACACTAAGATCAGGGAAATGCAAGGTTTTGATCTTGGTCAATCTGAAATAGACAGAACCACAATGCGCTATCAGTGACTGACCTGTTAGATTCAATCATTGTTGTATGTAAGGAGCAATATTTTACTACGCGTTTACAGGGTTGATGAAACCTCTTTTTTTACATCACTACTGTCCTCCATCGTTTCTTCTCACCTTTAAACGATGCCAATTTTCACGCAATATTTTTCCACTTGAATTCCTAAGTCCTAATTGTTTTCAAGCATTTAGCACATTTAAATTTTTTCATGGCAGTTAGTGAATTGCCGCGCACCGTAAACCATTATCTTATTATTAAGGGTATTAAGGAGAGCGGATAGGCTGATCCTTCTTTCATATTTTCCACTGTGTTCTGAGAGAAGCAGAGGATAACAGCTCCGGAGGTGCCACGGCAGAGATGGAACCTCCCGCGTCCGCGCGCGGGGGGTGGTTGTCATATGGCTCCAGAGTCAGCGCCACACGTCGGGCGTCGCCACAGTTTGCCGTGCTTTTCACAGTCGGCTCCGATGGGATTTCAGATGTCATTTGCGTATGTTTCTCACATTAGCTGAAGTCGTACTCCAGTCGAGACCTTTCGAAACAACGGTGTGAGCTCAGGATGCATTTTATATGTTGTTCCCCAGCACAGAGTGAAATTCAGCCCTGAAGCGGCAATCCCCAGCCCTTCCTGCACTACTCCCTGCCCCCTGCTGGCGGCTCTCAGTCAGGCGCAAATGACCCCGTCCCTGTGAGGCAACGTGCCTGGGTTTCCATAGAGACGACAGGCCTTGCGAGACCTTCCAGAACTTTCTGTGCTTACATAATTATATTTTATCTCCGTCAACAGAAAAACAAATAAGCATTAATCCATCTTTTGATGGCTGAGTGAGCTAATCTTTTTCTCCACTGAGGTTTGAAACAGAAAGCAGGTGATATACCCGCGGAGCCGTAGCGCAGCGCTGTCGGGTTAGCATGGCGTTTTCCAGTATCTCTTCTCTTGTTTTCAATAACGTGATGTGATTCCGTGCACTCATAGGAAATTCAGTAGCTATTTTATCTTCTGGAGTGGATCAGGATTGATTTCCTCCGTGTTAAATATAAAACGGGTCATTTGCGTCCGTGTTTTGTTTGCTACCGCCATTTGTCTGCACAGTCAGGGGACTGATGCCAGTGAACCAGGCGAGAACGTGGTCTCCGTGCTCCGTCGCAAGGTGCTCCGTGCAAGATATGACGAACTGTTCTGTCTGTAACAGAATTTCTCCCGAATCTTTACAGCGTCAGTCTGGAAGAAGCAAACGCTGGAGAATATGTGGTGGAGTATCGCCTTTATCTGTGATAAAACGTCCTAGCATGCACCTGACCACTATCATCTGTGAGCGGGAGAGAAATAGAGAGAGCGCAAGAGAGAGAAAAATAGTGAGATAAAGAGAAAGAGAGAAAGAGAGAGGGGGGAGAGAGAGGAGAAATCGAAATTGTGGAGAGTCAGAGTGCAAATAAGTACTTTGCTCACAAACGTCAATCAGTTATATGCTTATTGTACCGATAATATTTGTACGATCTACCAAAAAATTAAAAAACGTACTCCGTACTCCAGGTGTTTTAAGCCATTTTTGTCACGCTAACAAAGCTCATTTGAATTTGAATTTGGAAGTGAAACAGAGATAAAGAAATGGAGAAAGACAGGGCGCTGGGGGAAGAGATTTGAAGAGAAGGTCAAGAGAGGAAGAAAGACGGAGCAAGAGCGAGGAGAAGAAAGGAGATGAAGAAGCTTAGTTTTCACTCAAAAGACCACTTTCAGCTTAATATCACACTTTGGTCAAGATATGAGGAAATTGAATTCATATGCATGTCTCTGGGCCAGCTCAATTCTAGAGAAGATCTTTCCATGTCAACTCCTCCACTCCGAAACACTAAATCTCCACCGCGGTAAAATTCCCACTTTCCACTTTGGAATACACCGCTAATAGGAGGCAACCGTGCTGTAAATCCTCCAGCATTAAAATGACACATTGTTTCCCGGAAAATGCAACACCCGAACATTGTGGGCTTGATTGTCAGAAAACTGATTGTTGTGACAAACTCGTTTAATAATGACAGAACTAGACCTGGTTGATGATACAATAGATTGAATGTGAAGGCCTCAGTCCGTAGTTTGGCAAGATTGAGTAGCACAGATTTGTGGCAGCCATGTTCTGTATTTCATGCATGCCTCAGGAGATGGTATTTACATGAGAAAGACAGGGTCCAGCACTTGCTGTTTTGAAGGTTATCTGCATAATGAATTCCAGAGGGCTTAGCTTTAGTTTTCTGTACTACTGTGAAAAAAACGTTTAGCATTACACACCAATGTTATTAAAATATATATGTTATAAAAGATAGAGGTACAATCATTTGAACAGCATTTATCTGTTTTCAATTGAGATTGAAAGTCAATCTTGGAAAGGGATAACAAGCTTGTGCACAACATCTCAAACTATTTAAATACCCTAGATGCTCTAGCTCTCATTCATTTCATCAGCCAACTAAGGAGCCTTTTTAATATATTTTGATCCTCCTATTTTTTTTTTTTTATCCCAATTTGAAATGCCCAATTGTATATGAATTATTATAATATCCTCCACCTGGGGCAGTTGTTTCTTCTCACCTGTAGGGGGCATGAGTCTCTGTCCTTAATCACAAGAACCATATATTCGCCATCCATCCATCGATCCATCCACCCATCCATTTTCTAACTCAGTCCAAGTCAGGGTCGCGGTAGCAGTAGGCCAAGAAGAGCCACCCAGACTTCCCTCACCCCAGCAACTTCCTCCAACTTATCCCGTGGGATCCTTAGGCGATCCCAGTCCAGCTGGGAGATGTAACCCCTCCAGCGTATCCTGGGTCTGTCCAGGGGTCTCCGCCCAGCTGGACGTGCGCGGTACACCTCTAAAGGGAGGTGCCCAGGGAACATCCCTAGCAGATTACCAGCTCGTGCCCGTAGGTGAGCGTAGGAATGAAGATTGAGTGATAAATAGAGAACTTTGCCTTTTGGCTCTGCTCCTTCTTCACCACCACTGTCCGATACAACGCCCGCAATACTGTGGCCGCTGCACCTAAACGAGTCAATCTTTTACCGATCCCTTTTACCCCTCCAAAATACCTGAACTCCTCCACCTGGGGCAGGTGTTCCCTCCTCACCTGAAGGGGACAAGCCACCTTTTCCCGGAGAGAGAGAAACATGGCCTCAGACTGGGAGGTGCTGATCCTCACCCCAGCCGCCTCACACTCATCTGCAAACTATTCTAATGTGCATCAGAGGTCACAGGCCTCAACACAATCCATAAACCATATATTCTACTGTGCTGAAACCTATACTACGAAGGACATTCAATAAAAGTACATTTAAAACTAAACTACTACAAATAAAACTACTGTATATTTTTGAAAATATTTTCACTGCAACATGTTTTTGTCATCCAAGAAACGATTATTATTGTGAAAATTAAATAGCAAACAGCACGCCAAGATTGAGAACTGATTTCCCTACGAGTAATTTACATAAATATTAAAAACAAATATCCTTTTTGAATGAATAAATGAAGTCCCCTGTCAAATGAAAAAAGCATCATTTTCAGAGACAACGTGATGTAATTACGTGGATTTACCGAGAGGAAGCTTGAAGTAAGGCCGACGCGTCCTGTTCAAAATTAATTATATAGCCGCGAAACCCAGTGCTTTTGCCTGAGACGATTTCTCTCAACTGGGACACCGAGGTCTGGTAAGCCTGACACTTACGAGAGCTCCTCGACCTCTATCTCCCGCGAGGTACGTCGCACATCAAGGGCCAGATCAGATACAGTATACAAAATATGTGATTTTTGAAAAAGCGAAAGTGCCCTCACCTTCGCCCCCGTTATCGCTCCCGCCTTGAAGCATGAGCAGCATCTGCATGCGACGAAGTCGAGCGAATCGAAACGGTCGAGTGTCCCAAACGGTCATCACGTTGGGCTGAAGTGTCCTTTTCATGCACGCTTCACTTTTTACGATCGGCTCAAAGGGCAGTTGCATGTTCAAGTGGTAACACATAAATATAACAGCGCACGTCTCTCCACCCTTGAAGAAAACGATCCGACGTGCAGAGATTCCACGTCCCGCGGACAGTTTTATTTGCGTGCAGAGAGGGTCGCGTCTGATTTATAGCTTATTTCTCTTTTACATGGCATCTGTGAAATATTTACACAGTGGGGCCTCTACTGGAACTTATTTATCATATTTTTTAGGGCTTTTTCAGCTTTTATTGGACAGCACAATGCAGAGAGACCTAGGAAGAATGGGAGCGAGAGAGAGGGAGAGACACACGACAAAGGTCGCGTGGCCAGATCGGAACCGCCGACGCCGCGGCTCGCAATGAGCGTGCGGACGGTGCCCTACAGGCTACGCCACCCAGACACCAGCGTCAGTGACAGTTTCTGTCATTCAGGATTCAAACCCACAACCCCACAAACCCAGCTTACCAAACACTCATCTTCAGTGCTGATAAACTGACAGATTCAGAACTGTGCCTCACAAATGAAAAAAAAAATGTATTCAGTTCATGAATATATTAATCATTGCCATTGGAATGCTTGCAATATTTTCACACTTCATCTCATTTTTATTCACTTGATCATTTTACTTTGTTAATCTATTGCTTTCTTGTTTTAGGCTTTCATAGGTTTTAATATTTTTCATGTTCTTTGCGCGCTTGCATCTGTTCCAGACAGCTGTAAACCTGCATTTCCTCGCAATTCTGACATTCATTGCGATTCCGACTTGGCTTTCATCTCGGTCCACTGGCCTAGTCTCGCTCGTATGAAGGGCCACAACTCTCACTTCTCTCCTGCTACTGCAGTCAAGTCTAACTCATTTGTTGCTGGGATCTACAAGCATGGAATTGGATAACAAGAAAGCAATGTCACGTTCACGTTTTTGAATCCTAATTGTATGATCCTACAGGAAAACCTCAAAACTATAGAGGGTTTAAAAAGCAGACGCCTTTAACTGGTAGAATGCGGTGAAGTTTCCGAGCTGTGTGGCGGCATGGTGCTTGGCTGCCTTCCACCATTGGCTGGAAAGTGCTTGTAGATAAAAGCACCCGGTCCATTTACACTGGAGTGGATGTGAAGGGCCCAGTATGCTCCTGTGTATTCTCAAGCTTTGTCTCAGGAGCGGGAGGAAATTATTCATCACTTAGCAACAGCCAGAGTGCCACTCCAAAGTTTGGCAAGAGTAGCAAGTTTGTGGTCGACAGAAATAAACAGGATAGACCTTTTTTTTTTCTTTTTTTTTACTCTCACTTGGGTTGTGTTCCTTGAAAAAAATGTTGGCCGTTTCTTGACTGCATTCTGTAAAGGAAAGAAAACCGGTTATGCACAGCGTGCTTAATGGAGCTGGACGCATTTAGTATTTGTGTATTTATGCAAAAAGAAAAAATTGACTGCCTAGTCAAAATTACGCTTTTAATTGTATTACTCCTGACATTGTAGGAAGTAAAAAAAGTACCAAAGTAAAAAAAAAAAAAATTGTTGAATTACTTCCCCCTCATTTCCTCCAATGAGCTTGATATTCTTGTTTGCTGCATCTTAGAATTTATCCTGCTTATTTCTCCTGCCCTGTGCTGTCCACTAATGTGCCATACTCAAGGTGTGACCTCACAAAGCACCCAGCCTCTATGAGCCAATAATTTGATTGCTGATGAGCTGATGTGGGCCAATCAGTACACTTCAGTGAGAAGAAAGCAGCTCATCATCATAGCAACATAGCATCATAGCAACTGTGCATTTCAAGACTATCGCAGGCAAAGCGGACCATGCTAAAGATATCCAATAGGATAAGAGAAGCTTGACTAAAACATCTAAAACCCCACCCATTCTCACATTGTACTCATTATGCAGAAACTCAGGCCAAGGCACACTGTGGACAAGTGGCTCAGATATACCATGGAAGGCATGCAGCCAGGCCATTCAAGGGTTAGCTTGCTGTCCTGTCTTGCAGGTTCGTTTTAATCAAAGTGAGGCAATGCCACACGATGGCACGTCTTAGCGGTAGCTAATGTGTGTCTGGACGGCGAATTTTATCATGAGCAGTACGTACACAAACCCCAATACGTCCCCATGCGCACGCTTATCTGTGGCCTCATCGTTTGTTAAATATTGTCCTGATGAGAGCCGCGGATAGCCGTGACAGCCTTGTATGTGCCGAGGAGCTATTTATTTTTGCGATAAAGGAAAGTGCACTGTTTTACAGAGCTGCCACTTGTCCTTATCTCCTGAATTGCTCTCCCATATTGTAGCTACTCGTGCGGAATAGCTGAACGGTAAATCTGGGGTTCCCGCGCGTTAATACGCTGACCTGCGACGTGCATGCATGGCCTAATGCATGCTTGACCGCATCATTAACTGACTCTAACGGAGTCCTCAGCAAGGCGGGTCAATGTTCCTCATGTGACCAGGAGCTCAGTGGGTCCATGTCAGCCACCATTCCTTGGATTTCTGCTGCCCTGTTTAATTCTATGGTGCCCACAAGCAACCCGTTGTCAGGAGAGATGCAACTCTCCGGTCGGCGCTAGCTTTCTCCTGTAGTACATTGAAGTCTGCAGATAGCTTCACTGTTTCAGTGGTCAGGGGGGTATTTCACAAAGCAGGATAACTGAGTTAGCTGGATAACTGCGCTGAGTAAAACCCGGAACCCTCCCAAATATGGAACGTGGACTGAAGTAAAAAGAGCTGTTCCGGATTTTGCTCAGTGCAGTTATCGAGCAAACTCGGTAATCCTGCTTTGTGGAATATCCCCCAGGACTTTGCATATGTTGTGGTAATACTTTTAATTTTTTTAATGTTTCTAGAATATCCTGCTGGTTGCTTACAAGACAACACACTGTGTAAAGCATTATTCCAAAAAAAGACAGCCACCTATTTAGCGTAGGGTGTTATGCTATCGTAATGGGCTTGCAAGTGGATCAGAGGAATGTGTAAGCATCAGCTTCAGGGCTTCCTATGCCAGTGTGGGCGGTAAACATGAGAGCCCCAACTGACGATTCAAACTTAAAGATGAGTCAGAGCTGTTGAAAATGTACAGGTATCTGTGTGATAATTGAACACATTTTCAGCTGGCAGAATGATGAATGGTCGTGACTCTAGTTTCTTTAAATGTGTGTGTGTGTGTGCATGCAGGGATATGTGTGAATGTGCATTCCTATCTGTGCACGCATACCCATGTTTCAGCATGTGCTGTGTGTTCATATGTACAGTCTATACACGTATGTGATTACTTTGAGATATGTGGTAAAAAAGAACTACAACTATTCGCATATGAATAGCTGGAGAGAAAAAAATGAAGGTTAAAATTTAAACAGCTTTTCTAACTATTTTCTAGCATTTATAGCATGAGTTTACAGCCTCTCCTGACAGGGAATCTCTCTGTAGCTACTGCGTTAAAAATGAGAGCGACAACCTTTAAAAGTCTTCAAAACTGAGAGAAGAAAATCGCAGGCTGAGAGGCTGATGTTAAATGACAGCGTTTCATCATCACAAGCTAACCGTTTAGCTGTAGTAATTGGCAGTACTGTGATTAACACATAATAACAATAGCAAGGAGCAGAGGAACCGGTTACCATGGAAATGCAACAAATCAAGACTGAGAGCCACCGTCCTTCCAATTGGACATAATTATATCCACACAACCAAATGAAGGGGAACATATGCGATATCACCGGGTCTGTCAGAGAGGGTCAGACTGATAATCAGGGAGACGACGCTCTGTTGATTTAGCGAAGGAGTGCCTTTTGCATTTTGAGTTGATAAAGTGATAAGGGGGTGATAAGAAATTATGGTGATGGCAATTGCAATGTTAAGTGGCGGGGACAGGGAGTTTAGTATCTTGTCACTACAATGAACATTTGTGTCAATTACCTGATCATCCTGACAACAGATAAATCTAACACACGATACACTGCAAAAACCAAATCTTAACAAGCATTTTAATCTTATACTTAGACTTTAGAATCTTATTTCTGTTACTTTTTTGCTCAATAAGACAAATTATCTGCCAGTGGGGTGAGATACTTTTACTCATTTTTCAAGACAATTTCACTTGTCAAGCAAAAAGTAACTTAAAACAAGCTAATATTTTCTACTTTTGTGAGAAAATAAGATTTTAAGTCTCATTACAAGACTAAAACACTTGCTAAGACCGACATTTTTGTAAATAATAAGGCCAATCTAACTGACTAGAGAGAGAGTGTGCAATGAAAAGCCTTAACCTCATTACTCATGAACATTCAAGTGTACAGACTGAGGTTTCAGCTTTTGAAACAGCTGGCAAATCGCTTAGAGCAAGGCACAGCCGTCAGTAAAGTCACGAATATCTCACACCAAAGGTTTGTTTTTCTGCATGCACTGAAAAGTAGCTGGTCCCTTTAATATCTTACATCTCCAGTGTGTCTTTTTGCATTCATTTAGCTGTAGTTCACTGAGTACTGAATTATAGCTAACACTGTTGCGCTATTGGACCTGAGGCTGGTAGGTCTTGGCGCCCTTGGTTATTTAACTGTACACTGTTGCACACCTTACGGTACCAGAAAAATAATTGCACTGCTCATAAAACAATTTTAATTCCTATATTTAAATATCCGGTACCACATGCTAAACAGCACCAGTGCTGGTGACAGCTGGAGAACTGGAAAATGAGAGCTTACCTATATTTACAGATCATGTGTACTTGTGAGGGTTAGGAATTATTTATTACACACATGTTGGCTGATGGATGATCCTTACTAAAATGTCAAGCTTGTTCGTCTTTACCCAGGTTAATAAACAGTATAAGTAGTTTTATCCTACTGCTCAGTTGATGAAATTGACTGCTCCTATAACATTTCTATAAACACTGGCTCTGTGTGTGTGTGTGTGTGTTTATGTGCATGTTTGGTTATGAAGAATGGGCTGTTTGTGCTGTCAGAAAGCCACAACCTTTTCCCAATACATTCAGGATGGTTTGCGCTCTGTGGCCGCCAAAATAATCAACGGTTATGCAATTAGCAGATGATTTGAGGGCACTACACGGCGCTGTTTTGAATTCCAGTGCACCCTAAGGGCTTCCTTTGTGAGAAAGCAAAGAAAAACTCTCGGGCTGATTTGTCTTTTGCCATTGTGTGTGTGGCATAGCTGTCTGCTGTCTGTGAGGAGGAACGGTCGTTAAAAAAAAAGCACATTGCCAAGACTGTAACCACGGCTCTGTTTTTTCCTGTGAAGAATGTTACTTCCCCACTTTGCGGCATTAACTCGGGGACAATGGATTCCCGGGCAGCGCCCGGACTCTCGACAGCGACGGCCACGGAGCGGGACGGAACAGCCACTAGAACAGGCCCTAGATCGTCGAGTGTTTTTCCTGAGGTCAAAAGGAAGACAAAACAACAATATGTGCCTTTTGTGCGCTTTGCTTTTTGAGCCAATATGGCGGACACACGCTGTAGTACTTCAAACCTTCAATATACAGGAGCTTTATATGAACATCTGGGCAGGGAGTTGTGGTCCTGATGCAATTACCTCAAACCAGCTTAACGTTACTTTTTTTCATCCAAAAGGGTAAAATACCTAATAGCCGTGCACCTTTATGGCAGCTGTTTCCATGTCCCTGTCTGCTCCTTAACGGACAGTACTGCCGTGATGTCGGTGGTGATGTGCGTAAACATCCATCTCTTGACAGCTCGCTTGTAAGCAGTCCAGTGCCTGTAGAGTTTTATTGCAGCGACAGTTGGAATACAATAAAAAAAAAAAAACATTTGCTTTGGAAATGCGGCCATCTGGTAACACGTCTTTGTCAATTTCCACATTTTTTTGTTATTTTGTTATGGGTTTGGCAACAGATTTATGCTTTCTGCTCGTGGAGTGTTTGTTTGCTAAATCTGTAAAACTCGAGGTTGTGTTTATGAAGCTTTTGCACAATAACTGTGATTACACTCGGTTTTTTATTTCATTTCTCCCTCTCCGTGAAAGCTGCCCCCCCTTCCCCTAAACAAAATTTTTGTTAGCGAACTGCCGTACTTAATCTCAAAGGCCCTGCGCTGCAGACTCCTATATCTGCTGAGCTGTTGAGCAATGGCCTGTCCTTTAGCATCTGCGCGGCTACAAACGAAGCGCGCTCTTTTTTTTCAAACCTCTAATGAAATCTGCCAGCTAAAACCGTCTTCTTTTTTATTATATTACCGACTCAGAATCCTTCATGCTTTTGTTCCCAGGCTGAGCTAGCATTTTGAGAAGCTTTAATATGCACAATTATTTCTGCATTAGAGAGACATTACTCTGCGTGGGTTCCCTGAGCCGTGGCGTTCTCTTAGCCCAGGTTTCCGTCCGTCTCTCCGAAGATATCCGCGGAAAGAAATTGCCTCTTTTAGTGGGATCTGCGATGCCGCCCTCACACGGAATTTTAAGCAGAGCGCTGGGGCTGGACATGCCGGTCGTCCTGGTAATTTCAGATATCCCCAAATCTTGGGGGAATCAAAGGCGGTGGAAGGAGTTTGAACGATACAAAACGGCAGAATCAAGATCTGTTTGAAGGGCTCTCTCTACCAAGAGTGCCTCCTACTGTCAGCCAGTTTCTCATTGGTGCATGTGATTTCTTGGGAACAGCAAGGGGCTCCCTGAGAGCCAGCACCAATCCAAGAACCACAGTGCAGACGCACCGTCAAAACTGTGAGGGGTGGAGCTAAGAACTGAGAAAGTTTCACTTAGGATATGCAGATTTTGCCATGAAAAGAACGTTTTTATATTTTGTAATATATACAATGAAATAACGGCCACTTCTGTGGGCAACATGGGTTATGTGGCTTTGGCATTATAGAATAAACCCTGACCTGAGAGACTGAAGATTTTATTATTAAGAGGTTACAGGTTGTACCTACTGTCTTTCTGCTTTGCTCCTGGCATTAAAATGGTGAATCTGTAAGAGGCTATTGTCCTGCCCAGGGGGCATTCTTATATATCAGGTCTTTTCATGTCACACCCATCAGGGTATGCTCTGACCATATATGGACTTCCGGCGTGGGCATCATTCGTAAAGGATCATTTGATCGTAAAGGCTCAAAGGATCATTCCTAAATGATAATGAGTCTTAATCCCGGAGCCCTCCTGGACACTGGCCTTTTCGGGTCTCCCCTCAGCTAATACCCGTGTAATGAAATCTGAGACAATGTGACACAACAGGTTTCATTCTGTCTCCCAGACGGTGACACGGCGCAGGAGGTGAGCGCCGCTGTCGTCCGAGCGCCGAAAGCGCCTCCAGCCGCTGTCAGCCGTACATCCGTCTTCAAAAGAGCACATTTCAGTGACAGGCAAATCAGGACGTATGGCTGTGTTGAGAGTGTAATCTCGGGGCTTGTCAGATTCCTGCGCTTTGATGGTAATGGAGAGCAGAATTCATAAGAAGCTCTTGGCAGGTGAAAACTCCCTCGAGTTCTTCTTCTAATCGCAGCACATGTTGGCATTGAGTGTGAGGTTGTCCTCGGAACGATGTCAAAACCGGTTTGCAATGTGTCAATATTTCTGACACAAATAATTTCCGCTTCATTCTGGGGGGCGGTTTTATCTGCATAAGTCATTTTCATATTTATACGTTACTCTTCCTGTTCATGTTGGATGTGGACGCAGGCAGACATAACATGAACAAAATAGTTCTTTGCTAAAGCTGCTTCAGGACCACGGACAGTACCTCCACAGACTCACGTTCTCTGGCTTCATTGTCCATTGGCTACGTGCTGATTTTCCTCAAACGCAGAGAACAACTCAAACCACTTGAGTGTACTTAGTGGTTGTGTTCAAAAAACAATTTTTAACAATTAATGTATCTTCGGCCTTAATAGGATTAAAGGAAAAACATGCCTTGTATTATTTTTGCTAATGTATTTTCATAACTTTTCCTAGGGGAATAATACAGCAGATACAATCCTGCATACAAATACCTAATAAGGGCACTACAGCCCACAGCATGCGGTTGTCAAAAAGGCGTCATGGACCAATTAAAACAGAAACATTTTAATTATGAGTATGACTATATTTTTTTAGCATGCACTGATATGAAGTCCGGAAGATTGCGTTTATTGACCATCTGCAGAAAAGAAAAAAAAGCAGTTTAAATCCATCTGAACCTTTACTTTGAACTTTCACTTTGGATTTTAATTGTTTGCGCACAGATCCAGGACTGTAACCCACACACTGTGTGGTCTGTGCAAAGCACACTGCTGGAATCTTTCCTCCCAGGAAACAGCAGCCGGATCCTCCTCAATAGACCCGCATATTCTGGAGATGCAATGGAATGAAACCCGGCGAGGAGAGTGAGATTGCGATCGCTCAGGGAAATGTCTTTGGTTTTTGCGGGAGACGCGGGGTCGGACACATCGCCGGGAACCCGACCGCACCGAAACCGAGCCGGGCGCGCGGCGGAGAGAGAGAGCGATAAAATCTCCTCATTTCCCTTTTTTGCTTCCCTGAAATTGGCCCCTGACAGTGGAGCGAACCGCTAACAGAAGCTGCGCGGCTACGGAGCGGGGGAACAGCGGGGGACTGATGAAAAGCAAAACAAAACACGCTTCTTCCTCCTATCTCCCTCCTTCCTCCTATCTCCTCCTTTCTCCTATCTCCTTTAGATTGTATTTTATTCAGCTTTTAGCAGCCGTGACTCGGGCCCTGGCAAACGGAAGAAAGATACGCTTTCAGAAATGCGACGCTCCCCCACATCACAGCGGAGCCATCTGTAACAATGAACCGCAATAAAGCCCCGCCCGGCTTCAGCCCTAGTTTCATCTCAATCCCATATGAAGTGCAATAATGTACACGACTCGCTAAACAGACAAAACCATGAGTATGAATAATTTTGAGTATTAATATAAACTTTTCTTTCTTACTTTTTTTGTGCTTCACTGCAAAACTCGCATCTAGGCTTTCCGGCCTACCTTAATGAACTTTTCAGACCTTCTCATTGTAACACTTGAAACCTGGCGTGTTTATGCCGTTGCCAGTAGTGGAGTGGAGGGTATATGCGGGTGTACGCAGTATACCTACTTCTTTCTACCTACTTCTTTCTTAGTGGGCATAGAGTATACTCACTTCTTAATCCCCACTGGTGCACGTATCAATTAGTAGTCATCGATTAGCAAAATTAGAGTATACCCACTTCCCTAGAGTACACCCACTTCTCCAGGCACTACTACACCACTGGCCGTTGCTCACACTAGTGAAAGGTAGTGGGGATCACAGTACTAGATTGGGTTTGTTGGTATTTATGCAATTAAGTGAAGGCAACTCTCCCCAAAGAATAAAATTCTAATTAGGAAAGACCTCTCTGAAACTATGGCACTATGTTGCTTCATTAACTGGGCAATTAATGCAGAGGAAGGCACGCAATGTAACTCATCCTTCCCTCTACAGAAAAACAAAATGTGTTGGGAAGAAAATGGGGACACACACAGTCTCTTTCTCTTTCACTCTCTGTTTCTTTCTCACACACACACTCACATGCACACACACAGACACACAGCAAAAATTACAGTAAAAATCTAACACTGCTGGTGTACATTTAGCACCCTAGGGTGTTAAATGTTTTTTTTTTGTGCAGTCTCTGTTGCTCGTTAGGAAATAAGAAACATTCATAAAGACCGGCCTTTCTGCAGTTCCTGCTGTTGTGTTTGGACACGGAGAAGATAAAATATGAAAGAAATGGTGCTTGCGCTCCCTGCAAAGCCGGAGAGAAACCGATAACACCCAGAATGGGACGCGCAGCTCTGTAGATTGTGGGCATTACTCACGGTGATGACCTCTCTATTGATCCGTTATCAAAAGCCTTGGCTGAATCTGTGTCTCATCTTTTGTCTCCCCGTGTCGCGGGTTTACAGAGACTGCTCAAAGGTCCACGGATTCTCAATGAAGTGAGCCTGCAAAAAGACTGAATGCTAGTGGCTGTACTCTACCCAGATGGTCATACACTGTGCACCGCTTTAAAGAGAGCGAACCCACCTTTTTATTTTCTGAGATTTTGAAAGGAGTTCCACTTATTTAACCACGTCTGTGTTTGGACCCCGTGCAGTCCCCAGCCTGTGGAGCACGCTTTCTGATTGTGCCTTTAATCCCAGTCTTTATATCTGATTTGCTTTGATGAACTGCGGAGTTCATTAAGGTTCCTCGAGATATGCAGGGCGGAGATGCAGGGATAATCTCTCGGAGGACAATCGAAGAATAGCACAACGCAATGTTAATGAGGCGGTTCATATTTTATTATACAAAATGCGCTTCGCAAACGATGCCTTTGGATGTAAAGTAGCCAATCATGTAAGCAAATGGGACTGCTCAGTTCTAGTTTGCCAGTAGTTTGGACGTGTCAGTCTGTCTCAGACATATTTTATCAGGTGGAGTGTAAGATTCAGAGAATAAAACGCAGCTAAGGGTTCTAAAAGCGCACACCGTAGTGTGCACCAAAAAGACGGACGAGTCCGTATTACGAGATGGGGATATATCTATATGAATAACCAAGGAATGGAGAATAGAAAACACTCCAGGCCCTGAGCCAAAACAAAACAAATCCCAAATAACAGGGCGTACTTGTGAACCGAGCGAAAAGAAAATACCTCTCGCTTACAATATGAGCAAGCGAATAACAGAGGTAAGAAAACAAACAAAGAAGTAAAACAGGAAAAGAAAAGAATTCTCTCACTCTCAAAGCGGGTGTGTGCAGAAGAGAAAATGAAAGAAACAAGCAATCTGCCTCAACGAGAACAGAATGTAAACCAAAGCGAGGGACAGACAGCAACTAAGAGAAAAACAAGGAATAACTCTAGATGCTAAGTCTCTTGTATATCTTAAGCAAAACTTAAAAGAGAAAAGGTCGCTTGAATCCTGTTCCGTACCGACTTCGTTTGTCAAATAGCATAGGCAATCTCGAAGTGCCGGAAAGCGGAAGTCCTGGGCTATTTATAACTGGCACGGCAGGAAACCCAAAACAGGTGTGAGGAATAATAGCCGGGTGAGATCCAAACACCGGAACGGTGGCGGTAAAAATCCGATAGAGTGCCCCGATGACAACAAAAGGAATAACGACCGCAGAACAGCCGAGGCTGCCAATAACCATGGCATATTTTTGTTTCCATAACCATTTAAGACCCTATACATTTAGTGCACTTCAAGAGATACCTTATATATATCAACCACAAAAGACAGTGGCATTCTGTTATAGGAAGAGACTGGTTGGTTGAAATTTCAGATGCCACTCCAAACAAAACAAATAAACGTAACATACGACAATATTAAAGGATGTTTGTATCAAAGGTTGTTTCCTTTACATGTCGGACATGTTGGTTTAGTTCAGGGTTTTCATTAACATTTGTATTGAAGGTTGTTTCATTCATTTACATGTCGGACATGTCGGACATGTTGGTTTAGTTCAGCGTTTTCATTAGCCCAGGTAAACGAGGCCGCAGGTTCAAAGTGAAGCGGAGTGAACGCATTCCTGGTTTGCTCAGTATTTCTCGCCCTCCCACCGGAATGTCTGCACTGCTCCAGGGTTCAGTTCATCTCCCACTCTCTTTCAAAAAAACATTTACATTTCATTTAAATGTAAATTTTTCATAGTCTGTTCAAGTGTACATAATTCAGCGCAGTAAGACTAAGGACTGCCTGACATCACCCAGAAGCATTTGAGTTTGCGCTTTCTGTCCATACTCGACAACTCGAGCCTCATTCTGAACATAAAGCCTCATAATCGAAGCGATCCCCGCTAAACTGATTGCCTTATGTTGATCACGTGAGCTCCGGTATATTGCTTTATAAGTCCAAAAATATTTGTCGGCCCCGAAGCGTTCTGGAGCTATAACAATAAAAGGCTCCGATAATGCACCTTGATGTTGGTGCTCTCGCTCGCTCCGGTCCCTTTATGTTTGCTGTGGATGATTTAGCAGTAACGGATGATTCAAATTCATACCGTGAATGATCATCGCCGAATGCGTTTGAACTCAGAAAATACTGCCCTTTTACCGCTGGCAATCACAAGCAATTAGGTGGAACATCCCTTCACCTGTGTCCGCAGTGCTCTCCATAATGCTATTCATTTAATTTCCTATTCATATCGCAACTCAAAAAGATATTGTGATTTGAACGACCTTTTTATGTTCATCTGTTCAGGTTTATCTGTATGTTCATCGACTGAACGGGCGAACATGGAAACATGCTGTACGTTCATCCGCAGGCAGGATAATATGATGAGAGCGAGCGACTGTGTTGACCGTCACATCGGTGTGGCTGCAGAATTTTACATCAGGGCAACGCTCAGAATTTTTTAACGCTAAGCTAAAACAAGTCTCCATGGTCTACATCACATGCTTTCGCAATCTGGGGGACCGACCACCTAGGCAGATGGATAACTGCCTTTAGTCATGTTGAAGCTATGGGTAGTTGTTTTTAGCCTTACCAACCATTTACCCTGCCTGCTAATTGCACAGCCCCATTCTGATAAACATGGATTTACATAGAGCCACAGTGCACAGACTGCTCGGGTTGGCCAACGCACGCACGCACGCACGCACACACACACACACAGTGATCTGTGCAGAAGCAGACACAGACAGGGTGGACTGATGGACTGAGTCAGGTTACCAAACAAATAGCAAACACTGATAGATAGATTCTAGCAGAGAAAAACATAATCCTCCCCTTGCCTTTCCAGAGGCCTTGTTTGATTTGAAAATCCCTGTGAGTAGAATTAAGCTTGCCTGCTGTGTCGGGGAAGCTATTTTTTGGATGATGCTGAAAGAACTGTGGGGAGTGAATGTCTGTTTGAAGTGTACATTTCCTTAAAAACGGACACACGGGGTTCAGATCAATGGCAATCAACTCTTGGTTGTTTTAAGGTCAGAGAGCTGTTTTGGATCAGGAGTGACACTCATAATAGAATAGGCCTGTTCAAAACCCTAGGGTCTTCCAGCATACTGGTCCAATCTTGTGGTCTCTGAACAACTTGACATATTTTCCTAAAAATCAGTTTGACGAATGGCCTGCATGATTCTGGGATTTAAAAAAAGAATAGTTCTCAACTAGCTGTTCCTAACTCCACTGTGGACCTGTTCTGTAGACAGTAGTGACATAGTATTCCTTTAAAAATGATATTCAGCTAATAGATTTATGTTATGCTAATGTACGCAGCAAATGAGAAAGAACTGCAGAGAGTGTGCACAAGCACACACACACACACACACACACACACACACACACACACACACACATACATACATACAGAAACAATATTAGTAATATTATTAAGGTAATATCTAGTTTTACCAGAGGAAGACATCTTTTGCTGAATGTGAATATTATGTGGTAATAGAGGGTAGCAGGCTAGTTTAATATATGTGGTAGTAATACTTTGCATCATTAATTATAATAAGACAAATATTTCTACCACTAGCCTCTAGCCTGCTACTTAGTATACCTGATGTACAATCTGAAGGAACTGCATAATGCACACAACAGGTGCCTCCATTGTTTCTAGATTTGGACTCATTTGCGAGTGCATAGTCATCCAATTCAATTAATTCCTTTTCCTTCTATTCTCCTCCCCTCGATTTAACGAGTGTGTTCCTTGGTGCTGTGTCACAGCCTCCTGAGTGAAGTTTTGTGAAGGTCGTGAAGGCAGAGTTTGAATGCATTAGCATCGCTGAAGTTCCACATGGCACGACGATACCCAGCATGTGATCCACTGGCACATGGCCGTTACGTATTGTAAAGTCGTAATTATCGCGTTATTGTTACTGAAGCCTACAGGCTATTGATTTTCAGTTTGTGTGAGGCTTTGTCAGCTGTCATAAACAATGACTGTACTATCATTCTGTGCACAATACATGTATGCAGTCTCTGGTGTGTGAGGACAATACGTGACTAATGTGAGTGAGTGGTCTGTTAAAGGCCATGTGCAGTGTGGAAATTGGGCTATAATTACTACAGAATATGGCTCCATATAGAAGAGAAGTGAAGTGTGCTTCCCCACAAAGAACCTCAAAATAATAACTGATTCAGGGGCTTCGGTTCTTCTCTCGAAATATTATGTATGTACTTATTAAAACTTATGTATGTACTTATTATTTACTGATTTACATCCTTAGCATCTCTGTTTTATTATATGTTAACAAATATATGTTCAAATATTTAGCATGAATGTTCAGTCCAGGCAATATTAGGTAATACTTATAGATATACTTGTAAAGGTAAGTATTTGAAAATAAAAATTTAAGGCAGTTCAACTCGTGAGAAACAGTGCCGGCTGGTAGCAGGTTTTCATAGAAAGCACATGCTAGTTTATGCCCAAATTGAAAGAGGATATTGCAGCGATGAGCCAGGCTCCCGAATGCAACTGAGCACTACAAACGCATAGAAAATTGAGCGAAAAGTGGGAAGTACATTTTTCGCAGTCAATATGAAAGTAGACAGACCCTTACTAGGTAAATCCATAGTATTTTATTTTAAATAGTTAGTTTAGCGGGTGCTCCTGAACAGATAATAGGTTGCCATGTGATCCTGTGAGAGACTGCATCGTAGCAGGGGAGGCCTCTTAATTACACTGCCAATCCTTGGCCAGCATCATCAACGGGCTTCCAGGAGCAATCATGTGGTGCAAATGTTTTAATGGCCTAATTTACACAGGGAAAACATTAGGGACCGGAATTAAAATGACACGCGATTCAAAACGGAGAGCTATACCCCTTCGATAACAGCGTGGGACTTGTTGCAAATGAATGGGGCGAGCCTCGCGTTGAACGTCACCAGGGATTGCGCCATGCGACAGCGAAACGAGAGAGGGAGACAGGATAATGGAGGAATAAAAATGAAATTAAAGGGGTAACATGAGGGGACCCCGCGAGTCTATGCACCGCGAATACGGGCGCCCAATATTATGCCGCTCTTAAAATGAGGCTAGAGCCCCTCGACTGCCGTGGCCGGCATCATGAACATATTCGGCATGCCGCCGGAAGACGGCATCTATTTCCTGGAGGTGATTGTACTTCAGCTGGAGAAATTGGCAGATCAAACTGAGGCTTCACAGTGTTTGACGGAGCAAAGAGAGCAGGACGGCAAGCCGAGGCTCGGAGAATGCAAATGCTGTTTGATGGCAGCGCGATGTACCGACACCGTGCAGGCAAACCAGGTTTGATTTAGTGTTAGGGTGACTCCTCCTGCCCACACCCCCGGTAAACAGCATGAATGTGTGTCGAGCACGGAAGAGACTCACGTTAGCGATCCCATACCTGTGGTTGATGGCCCTTTCTGTGGGTGAATACCAATGTCTCTCCCGTGTTGGGATCGGGGCAGGCGAGGGGCCTGATAGCCCTACTGTAAGCTCTGCATGCGAATCACTGCCAGACGAGAAACATCAATCACATTAATTACATTGCAATAATAATCACGGCAATACAGTACACCTGATTAGCCACCGATAGCCAGCAATATCCAATATCCATATCCAGCGTGTTCAAAGACTTCAAATATATATTTGAATTTATAAATTAAATATTTAATGAATGATTGCATTGACTAATCATTTTTAATTAAAATTGAAAAAGCATTTGTTCTACTTTCTTGACTAATGTATTGACCGCTGTACTCCATAATTATTCCCTGAACTTTGTTTTGACACATTACTTAACCTGACTCTTGATATGAGGTAGCAAAACAAAACAAATGGAGACATTCCAGATAGTGGTATATATTAAAGTGGAGTGTTTTTATAGCAGCCTTGATGGTACATTAGATTCCATCTGTACACTGTTGCATGTGATGCGGGCATGGCGCTGTTGCGCGCTCACTTTCCGCCATTTCCTCAGATGAGGGAGGTGAAGCAGAAAAGTGTGGCAGGGATGTTTCATTGTGTGATGGATTATTATTGCTATTTTAAATGATCACCCCAGCTTTCCTATTTCTTATTTCCTGTCCAGTGGGCTCATGTGCATGGATTCCCACAATGCCCCTGTGCTGTGCTTTGCTGTGCTATGCTGTACTTTGACTTGTCATTGCTACTGGCCCGAGGGTAGTTTACAGCCATTTGGCTCGGACTCGGACTGTGGACAGATCACCCGTCTGAAATGTTTTACTGTGTATTTAGCGATGCTGCTAATACAACAGTGAACTCAGCAGTCCGCGGGGACACATGCTACACGTACAGACAAGCACTAATGAATGCACATACACAAATCCCCAAACACACACACACACGCACGCATGCGCGCACGTACACACACGCATGTGCGCACATGCACACACGCACATGCACACACACACGCGCACGCACACGTGCAGACATTGTCCAAACGGTTCGCATGAAACTGTGGATTTTTCGAACTCAGTTGTTCTTCAAGTTTATTTGTGTTTTGGAGTGTGAGAGCCAGCTGCCTTTCATTAGCACAAACACACCTGTAATTCCCTTGGGAGATTGTGTCTCCACCCCCCCCACAGTATGTGGATTTGCACATTTTTTAAAATTTGAAGTTCTTCCTAATTAAACATTCCTTTTCGAGGAAAGTTTGTTGCACCTAATTGCACTGAGCTATCTCATTAACCATCAGTCACCACAACGACCTGGGCTGTGGCAACAGAGACCGCAACCACAACCGCAACCACGAGAACAAGAACCCAAGAGATGATAACTCATTTCATCAGACAACACGAGTTACGATAATGGAACCGCGATCATAAATAAGAGGGAGGCTTTCCGTTTTAGGCTGGTAGGCTTGGCAGCATTTCTTAAATGATAACAATACAAATGAAAAAGAGAGGCCTGGTTCCTGCAGTCTAATTAAGTCGAGCTAGTTGTTGTCAATAAAAATGGCATCTCCATTGTTTAATTAGGTTTCTGATACCCAGTTGCAGTATTGCTTCAAATAACTGTAATTATACAGGGAACAGCTGGTGTGAGATTTTGAGAGACTGATAATGGTTCTCACATTTATCAGTGATACCTTAACTTTCCAGCTTTCAACTGAAAGTGCCGGCTCCGCGCTCCCAGCTTATACGATTTCTGCCCTGTATGTGGGAAGGGCAGCCTGCCCTGCGTACCACAAAACGGCCTAAGAGTCGCACAATCTTCGCCGGGGGAATTTGGGTTTATTTGCTGTAAAAAACGGGCAGGTGCTCACGCTACAAAACACTTCAGTTTAATAGAAAACATTTTGGGACGATGTCATTTGTGTGTGTGTGAATCAACCGTGACCTTGAACACTTTTATTTTATTGGAAAACTGTCAATATGCCTCCAGGGCAGCTAGGGCCATTGGTTAATGATCCCACCACAGAGTGGAGCACATCCATCCACAGACTGAAGATCAGGGGGAGAGGGGGAAAAGCGGAGAGAGGGAGAGGGAGAGGGGGAGAGGGAATGGGCATTCTCAGGCTGCAGCACCCTCTCTGAAATGAAGCAGCTCGTCTGAGCTCCTTAAGAAGCCGTGGGGTCCTGAGGGTTCTGCCTCTCCCTCAAACCGGTGGCCGAAGGGCTCCGATGGGCTGGTGCACTGCACACTCTCTGCGGTGTGAGCCAGCTGACTACTCAACCGCTTACAAAGTACAAAAGCATCTACACGCTCTGCAAAAAGAAAAAGATCACCGCGCTCCAATCCACATGCTGGTGTGCAGCAGGCCTTTATTTAACTCCGTAGAGATTTGGGGGCGGGGATGCAAGAGCCCAGGAAGGAGGGGGATCAAGCCAAGGGGGGGAAATAATGAGATTTATATCAGACTGCAAGTCTGCGAGTGGAGATTTAGTTAAGAAATAGCCTGTGAATGCACTGTATCAGTGGGAACGTGGGGGAAGAAGCAGAAGAAAAGTGGACCGCTTTTCTCCACTCAGGATAATATGCAATCTATTAGGTAGCTGATTTGCTCTGAAGATGTTCATTTCGGCATGCTGACCAGCTCATCGCATCAATTATGGAGGATGACAATAAGCAGAACGCCCACTCAGCGGCTATTATCCAGAAAGTCAATACTTGCAGTAAAACATTTTATGTGTCGTGCTGTAGGAAATATATTATCTTTATTTTATATTTATAACTTGGGATCCGTGGTTTATAATATGCAAAACGAGTTTCTCCTTTAGTTTATTATATTGAGTTTTTTTTAAGGTTGATATCAACTGCAACATTTCCGATAACTAATTAAGATGTTTAGTGCTGGGATTTATTCCATTCCAACAAGTTTTTTATTGCCTTGCTGTTCCTGCGCTGTTTTGTGCGTAATTTCGTCCGTATTTTTTTTTCTGCTACGATTCTCGTCCTGTTTCTCGATTGAGAATCTATCTGATTTTTTCCACGTTCCGGTCCTGGGTGTTGCTTTTCCGTGCTCGTTATTCATTTCATCTGTGCTTCTACCAGCAGGGTATTTCAGTTTCTTACTTCCGCTTCCCTGGTGCTTCTTTGTCATTCATTTGTACATTGAGCCAGGTGTAGCCAGGTTTAAGCGACCTCCTGATATTAACTTTGTTATGTTCACGAGGGACTTGCTTTTAGCTTATTTTTTTTGTGTTTTCTAATCTCCTATTTTTTGCTTTAGTATTGACTTCAAGAGATTTAGATTGGTGTTTTACTCGTTCTATTCTAGTTCGCCCTATTTTCGTGGGTAGATTTTGTTTGGCTGTTTAGCTGTCAGGAATTAGTTCCTGTTTTTCTTTTCTTTTGTTCATGTTATATCTTCCTTATTGATCCTCACCTATGTGGGTGACTTGTCTGATCTCCCTCACCTCTGCGTTTGAATATCCGCTACAAAATGCATCACACAGGGGTCATAGCACGTGCCTCGTGGTCTGCTGAACAGTTTGAGAGTACTCACATATGGGATTTGATACCTGACAGTAAATGCGTTTAAACCTTCTGGTAAATCTCTGTTACGACATAACCTTCATAAATACAGCCTCTCTGGAGAGTTCCTCCGCTCCTTCCATTCATTATGTATGTACCTGCCCAGATACAATGCCTATTTCCTGCTTTCATTCATGACATTCAGCGGCTATGTTTCACCAGTCATTCGCTGACTGAGCTGTCCGTCTTTTTGTCACCAGACAATTACATCTCTCCACTACACTTGAGCCCTCCTACCCTTCAGTTCCCATCTAGCCTCTCCCACTGCTTGCTTATATTGTGAGCGTGTAATGGCATCTTCCCTTATCCAGATAACACTGAATTGAGATGTTGGTATTGGTAGGAGCGGGGAGCCAGCTAAAAGGATTGCGGTGGCTTATTGAACGATTCAGTACTTTTCCAGTTTGCGATCGATGTTGGCAAAAAGAGAAAGAACTTCAACAGAAACAGTGGGTCTTCAGTCATTGCTTTCATAACTGCCATATATATAAATCACAATATTTTCCATATTTATATTGTGTATCCCTACAGTAAGCTTTCTGTACCCAGCTCGAATGGCAGCTCATGGTTCCTTGCAGCAGGTTTGCTTCACCCACAGATTCTCGCTGTCTTTGCAGGGCGCTGTCCAGGACTTCAGTCGTAAGCAGATTAGCGTGCTTGTTTACACGCGCTCAACTTTATATCAGCTCATCCTCGGAAACAAACAGCAAGTCATCATCTTTCAGAAAGCCAAAGGCCCAATAAAGCTTTTATATTGTGTAATAAATCAGCAAATTCAGAAAACCTGTGCACATTTGTCAAATTCTGAGGGTGTAACTAAATGGGGAACAGATGGATAGATGTGCACTTGAGTTAACAGCATAAATAATCAAGATAAGATCCCTGTACCACCTGTAGCTACAATGGTGATATTCTTGATTTATTAACTGATTTGAGGGTTGCAAGGGGAACATGTTTTTGTGGGGGGAACCAAACGGGATGCAACACCTGCTACAGGGTGTATTGATGTTTGCATTGTGTAGTTAGGCGACGACAAGCTTGCTTTGATGGAAATGTGTACGTGCAAGCAAGCCAGAAGACAAAAGGGTTAGCTTTCTCTCCAGTTCTCCAGCCAAGCTTTAACTTTGCTTGTGAGGAACAGCTAGTTTGCTGAAGTTGCTAATGTAGTTTGTTAGATACTAGCAAAGGTCTGACAGTGTGCCATTTTGGAGCAGCAAAGTGAATCAAATTGTATTTAACAGGGATACGCTAGATCACTGGTTAAATAACTGATTGATCCGACTTCCAAGTCAGCTTGCCAGCACCAGCCTGCTCTCATCTCGGATCAGTTCAATTACATGAGCTTTATTGGCGCTGCAAAATCTGCAGTCATGTTGCCAAATAATTCAACGATTACAAAGCCCGAAATCGCTCTTTATCTTTGCCTCTCACACACTCACACACTCACACACTCGTTGACCAGTGCCAATGGATTGTTGTACGCCACTCTGCTGGAATACATGCTTGGGTCTGAAACAACATCTATCATCCCAGTCAAATTGATGTATATTATATGGATTTATTTACATAAGAGGTAGTATGTTTTAACAGCGATTACACCCACCTAAATGTACCTCTTGGTTGCCGAGCCAACCAAAGCAACCAAGAAGTACCTTTAGGGTGTCGTGGTTACAATCACCGTTTAAAAATACCTCTATTGTGTCTAAACTTTTTTATGTTGTAAATGACACAATCAGCATCAGAAATATCAATTGTTTTATTAATTGCAACACAACAGCTGTGATTTACCATCTGGAGTGTCGTTGTGGTAGCTTCTATATTGGGAAAAGGCAGGTTGAAAGATAGAAGGTAAAACTAGAACAACTATCTGATGTAATTTGTGAAATCAAAACAGGAAATGGGGATAATGTAATAGCACTATAAGGCAACCCATGGGAATAAACCTGCTTTACTCAAACTGAATTGGTACTGAGGCAATTGGCAAATCAGAGACCAGAGGTGGTGGACAGATTGAAGAGAATATGCTGCAACAAGAACCATTTTGTTTTTGTTTTTTTCACCTTACACCCTGATGAAGGCTTAGATGGTACCTTTTTGGTGCCTGTGGCAACCTAATAAATAACCTTTTTTTCAAACAGATTTTTGACATTTGGAAAGAGCCCTACTCCCACAGGACATCATTTTTAGCTACACCTGAAGCAGAGCAGCACTCCAATGCTTCTTTCTCCAGCATATTTTGGTTTCATTTGAGCTTTTTGTACGTGGGAAGGGAAGCATAGGTTTTGGGGGTGGGAGAGGACCCCAAAGCATGAAACATGCCCAGAAAACCGCCAAGTGCCCACCGCTTATTACACTGCTGTGGTTGTTCCAGAGCAGTAATGGGAAGAGCAGTTGTTTTCTGTTGTGTTGATGTTGTTTATCTCTCTGCCAGTTCTGGAAGTTGGATCACCAGAAACCAGAACAAAACCATTGAGAATTATGGATTTATATCTGTGTGTTTTGTGATGGGAAGGTGGTGTATATATAGACATTGCACAAGCGATATTTAGGATATTTAGGGCCTGATTTACTGAGACCCATGTGCAAAACCTTTTAGCACACACAAAACCAATAACAAGACCAATGATTGACCATGGTATTCATTTTGCACCAATCATTGGTTGTGTTATTAGGTCTTAATAAATCAGGCCGTTAGTGTGCGTTTTCGACCCCGAGCAGCGTTATTGAACACCTCGGTGAAGACCATGACAGGTTGCTTGTTGAGATGAATGAGGTTATACTGTATGTGTGGTGGAACTGGATGTGTTGGCAGGTCAGGTGAATATTGTACATAAAATACGGCCTCTTCGCAGATTTGTGTTGATGCCCAGAATTATCGGGAAGATGATATGTCCTTACAGAAACCGTGTTGACATGGCAATTCTCGCAGGAGGGAAACTAGTGCGGGAAAGATGACAAACTGCCTTGAGCCTTTAAACAGACCTTAATCATTTTAACATCAGATTATTGTCGGTGCAACTGCTTCCACTGTTGAATGTGTGTGTAAGTCTTAGTGCCTACATAATGCTAAATTGAAAATGTGCACGGTGTTTGTTCGAGCGAATTCCTCAGTGTGCTTTCAGATTTGTGCACTTGCGTCAAGGTCTGAGGCCAGATAAGAGCCGGCGAATGTAATTCCAAAGCAAAGATTCATTTGGATGTAAAAACTGTAGTTAAACTTTCATCATTACGGCACAACCATTTCCCAAAGTGTGTCACTCACTGATATTTTACTCCCCCAGTTCAACTTTCATTGGCTTCTCTTGTTATCTCCACTCTAGTTCAAATTCCCCATTCAATAGAGTTCTCAATGCTTCTTGGTTTGACATACTCGTGTGCATACAAGGAAGCCTTAAATACACAACAAAAAAGAGTAAACAGAGCCTTAAGTACAAGATGAATCCACTGTTGATGAAGATATTGCGTAGTAAACATATCATTACCATCACCGGCAGCATCATTGATACTACGAATGCTACTCCTACTATACCTACTTATCTCTCTCTCTCTCTCTCTCTCTCTCTCTCTCTCTCATGTTCTCTAACTACCTTTCTCTGTCTCTTTCTAACTCGCTTTTTTTGTTTCTCTCTCTCTGTCTCTGTCTATTTCATTCGCTGTGAATGGGCGCTAACTGAAACTGCTTTTGATGATGAGAGGACTTTGAACTGGGCGCCCAATCTATTTTGAAGCCGCTGTGCTGTGAACGTATTAAATATTCATAATCTTTTGTTCCTCTCGGAGAATCCCGATGAGGGTTTTAGCCGCAATAAGATGCCTCTGCTCCACAGGTTATGGTCGGACTCAGCAGGCTCAAGCTCCGTTAAAACACAAGAGACAACACAGATTTACTATTTATCTGATTCATGTGAAAATATTCTCCTTTCCTAAGTCCTAATGAAAGCTGTTAAAAAGGAAAGCAAGGCCTGAGAGTCTTCGTAATTAACGGCCTTCCGCAGAGTTATGGATTAAAAGTTGCACCAGCTAATCTTACAACATTTCAGTAATTACATCACCTTCATAGCATTTACCAAGTAATGTTCCGTGGCACAGGCTGCTATTGGATGAATGGTTAGGAGAGTGTTTAACAGAAAAAATAGCTATCATGGGAAACAAGATGGATGACACTTATTTAACCCACTTATTAGCAATGATGCTGATTTTGGGCCTTTCAACATATGTTTCTCAGTATAATTGAGAGTGTGAACTTTAACTGACGTCGTGCCTCTTTCTGGTTTTGGACAGCTTTGAACAACAAGCGGCCAAGGAAAAATAAAAAAATTTCCGTTGGTAATACGCATAACTGCGTCCAATAAAAGAACCCACCCAAAGGAATAAAGTCATTCATCTTCCGCCACGTCTATGGCATTATGAATAATGACGCTTTCATGGTTTTCAACCTTTACGATTACTGTTCTCTCTCCTTCCCTTTTTTGATTCGGATGCCGTGTGACTTCTAATGCGCTACACCCTTGAAGCGAAATTTAGGATTCAGCTGGCTTTCAACAAAAACAAAGACATTTTAAAAACAGCGTACAGATCAAGGATGTTAACAATATGCTGAATGATACAGCCCGATAATTAGTTTGGTACAATACAGTACATGCGTTTATGGGACAGTAATGTGCCATTCTTACTGGGTGATGTCTCTCACACACATATAGGTACTTTATTCTGTACTGTATTCTACAAATATTTATAAAATATTTCTTTCCACTGTGAAGAAAGCTTTTTAAACTTTGCTTTCTTATTTCACAGAGTAATTAATCTGCAGCTGTAAATGACCATAAAGCTGTGACTAAACCCAGAGAGGAAGTATAATATATCACAATTTGCCAGCTCCAAGCTCACACAAAAGGCGCATATAAAACCATAACGGTCTCACTGCAAGACAATTAAAACAATGCAAACTGGAGAATACATAACAATTATAGCATACGTTACAACACTGTCTGCTTTTTTCAGATTCACAGCATGCAATGTGACCATAGTAAGCCATATATATCTGCGAAAACCATTTAAACGGTCGTGAACAATAAGCAATTATACGGTCGTGTTTGACATGGTTTAAATTTGCATTGAACAAAATGGATAATCACGCTGAGCAAAAGAGACCAGAATAATGATTGATGATTGTGGCGCTCCGATCACGTAGAACCCCATGCGCGTGGGTGCGTATGAACTTGAGTATTAGAGGGCGTGCAAGTGCAGTTGTGCGCCCGTGCCTGTCTGCGCACAAGCGCGTGCGTACGTACGTGTGTATGTGTAGCCTTTGAGAGGCACGCTGAAGGGCGTTCTGGATCGGGGCCATGCAGTGTACCTGATCCGGTGAGTACTGACAGGCTCCCAGCTGAGATTACAGTGCAAGACAGCCCATGTATCAGGCTGGTCCTGAACCTCTCTCCACCCACTGGAAAGCCCCTCTCACAGTTGGGGGGGGTGGGGTTCTGCGCCATTTCCTGTCCGGCAGGGTCCTTCTGTCTCCTCGCAGGTGACGGAGATGGAGGAAGTATGACGGTTGGGGAGGTGAGGTGTCTTTTAACCTATGGCTTTGTGGGGGAACTCCACCTAAAAGGCTGCCTGTTCACCCAGTGTTTCCCCGCTGACCAAACTCAATCAAGCACTCTTTTCCACACTTGAGTTTGACACCCAAACCTGCACCAAAAACTTCCCACAGACTTCCCGAGTGGAGGGAATAGTGTTGCTTCTTTTTTCCAGGATTTGGAGTATGAAAGCGCAGTGATTCCCAACCCTGGGAAGCACCAGTGAACAATTGACTTACACTGTGTCCACTTTTGTGGAAATCTTTTGTGGAGGCTCTGCATTATAATAAGTTATACAGTCAGACCAGAGACAAGACACTAAGCACTTTTCAGAAAGTTGATTTCCCACCCTGTATACAATATGTGTATTGTACGTATTGTACGTGTATTGTACCACAGTGGCTGGTAGATGCAAAGTTTTACCAGCCCCCCCAAAATTTTACGACACCTTTTAAAAATATATTTTTCAAATTACACTAAAATAACGTTTCAGATACATTGTAGAAAATGCATACTCCTGTTTATAGCTCTAATAAAATAGTATTTATTATATCATGGCATTACAGGTCAAATAGTCAAACATTGTGTATAAATGTATTGCATAGCCTTCATATCTACCTAAGTACAAACCCCAATTCCCAAAAAATTGGGATGGTTTGTAAAATGTACATAAAAGCAGAAAACAGTGATTTGTAAATTACATAGGCTACGTTTAATTGAAAACAGTACAAAGAAAATATATTTTTCATTTTCCTATTGAAGTCTTTTCCTATTATTGAAAAATAAGTCAGGGGAAACAACCCTTAAAGTGATCCATCCATGATAGCATCACCTGTTAACCTGTGGAATGTTCCAAACAGGTGTTTTAAAAAAAATACTTTTTGCCCCTGTCCCAACTTTTTTGGAACATGTTGCATGCAGGCATCAAATTCTGAATTCGCGTATATTTACAAAAATCAATAAAGTTGATAAGGTAAAACATTAAATATTTTTTATTTATATACTAATTTACAAATCACTGCTTTCTGCTTTTATGTGCATTTTACATACTGTAATTATTTTTTGGAATTGGGGTTTGTAAGTAGACTAATAGTCAGAAAAGTATAAGAATAACAGCTAGGTAAAGCTTGAGACAACCTTATTTACTTTAGGTGTTGTTGCTGCAAGTGGTGCGGGTCGTTTAACTCCTGTTATACGTTTCGACATGTCAGATAAATTGTTATTAAATGATCTATTATCTAATAGGCTACTAGATACGTTAGCTAACGTTTGCTGTTTTTCAGAATGGACAAATGCTAGCAACGTTAGGGCCCTGTCACACTATTGCGTATGAGAGAAACGTATGAGTTGCGTATGTAAATTCATAAAATAATTTTCATACGCACAAAAAGCCGTTGAAAATACAGAATTTTTCGGATACTTACCGTGAACCTATGAGTATAGTATAATATAAGTAGCGGATCGCCAGCGTATATGGCTGCGTAATGTATGCGCTAGCGTATGAGTAGTATGATGTGCGCGCATGTCCGGCGTACCGCTAATCACGTGACAAAGTGCCCTATATAACGTCTGCTTTCTTCACCTTTCTCTCCTTCAGATGGAGAACACACAACACACACACCAACCAAGAAAGAAGTATTGTTTTGATGATGAAGGCTATTACTACTCTAGGGCTATGCATTGCATTTGGTGTTGGGCTGAAAAAATGCATGATGGCATAACATGATGACGACGAGAGAGGAGAGGCTGAAACAAAGCTGCGGCTGCGCACACGACTCACCACCCGACCACTACGACTTAAATGTAAATAAAATAAAAAAAAAAAATATGAGAGTCTAATATAAGATGATAGAGCTAGTTCAAATATAAATTTATTTATTTTTAATTTTTTTAGTTCTAGGCTAGGTCTACTAGTTTAACTGTTTTTTTTCAATTCAGAATTTTGTGTTATATGCTGCAAGTGCCAACAAAGCAGCGGCGAGCAACGGTGCAGCAACTCAAGACAGATGAAATTTCTGCAATTTATTTTTATTGTTAAATAGCTAATATACAATAATCAATAATGCCTCATATATTACAATAAATTTTGATTGAGGAATATAACATTTATTTGTTGTTTTTTGTATCTCATTTTATATTTTTATATATGTTATTATATGTTAATTACTTATATTTATTAAAATTAAGGTTATTCGATTAAGGAATTAAATTAAATTTTAATGTGTATTCCTTAATATTATTTATTATGTTATTATATTATTATAATTATAATTTTTTTAATATTTTTTTTTTTTTTTTACTTTTATTTTTTTTTTATAAAATATATTTTACATATGAAGTTTTATTTATAAATTCCCTAACCCCCCCCCTTTTAAAATAACTTTAACACTTAACTTTTTACTTCTTTAAAAATCTTGACTTTCATAACTTGCAATGCACCGTTGGCTGCATGTTTTGCACCTGCTGCTTTGCCATAAATCATCTATCATACATCAGTGATAGTCATACTTACAACGAGTCTACATACGTTTACGATATACGCAACATACTGTTACTACTACGCTTACTCATACGTCATATACACGCACTACTTCACGTCTACATATGCATAGCGCATGTCATACGTATGGCTATATAATTCAGCGTGAGTATAGCTATAGCGTAGCTATTCGTAGCGTATTATACAGCGCGTATATGTATATATAGCGTAAAAAATTTTAACGTATGCCACGTAATGCATTTTTTTTAAGTGTGCTTTAAATGTTTTGCCTTTGCCTAACGTATGCCAGCCCCACGTATAATGTATACGTCCGAATGCTATATGACCCTGAAACGTATACAACCTATATGTACATCTATATTTTAAATTTTCAAAAAACATTTTTTAACGCTGCCATTTTCATTTGTCAGTGATATTTTCACAAAGGGCCCAAACAACTAATTTAAACCCCTCAAAGGGCTGGGATTTTTTCGGGTGTAATCAATTTTTTTTAACACGGGGGGGTGCAATATTTTCGATTGTTTCGCGTAATTTGTGGTGTTTACGGTGGTATCAATTGTTTTTGTTTGTACGGGGGTTTTTTGGGGGGGGGGGGGGGGAATTTTTTTTGTTGGTTTTTTTAATTTTGGGGGGGGGGGGGGGGCAATTTATTGCGAAACGTTTTCGGGGGGGGTTTTTTAACTAAATTTTTTAAATTTTTAAAGTGGGTCCGCTTCGCCGTTTGCGTGTTATTTTTGTCTTTGTTAATCGCCCGTTAAAAAGTTGTTAAAATAACGCGTAGGCGATACACGCGTTAGATAAGTAAAAAAGAAACGCGGCCGCGGAAAAAGTTCGCGGGGCCGGATTAAGTTCGCGGCGGGGGGTTTTAGCGGGGTATACTAGTACGATACGGCGGCCCGCGGGCGGGGCCCTTAGAGCGAGCTGTCTGGAGATAGCACTGTTACGTTAGAGCGTATGGGTCAGTTTGTTTTACTGTACGACGCTGGTCGTCTTGCTAGAATTTCTTTATGGTAAATTGAACACAAATCAGTTCCACTGTCAGACGGGCTCGCCTCGGGATATTCTAATGGGCGCTTTTTTTCTGTCTCACATTTAGCCAATCGGAGAAAGAAATCGGAAATTTTTACCGAAGTTATTTTCTTTCTTGTATCCACTTTGCTACACGCCACTGTGACGGGAAGTTTTGATATGTTTACCCGAAAATTCTGAAATCTACCCGCATTTGGCAGGTGGCAGGTGCTAAATTTCCACCCTGATTGTATATCCACTCGAAAGAGACTTTCCTATAAGGCAGGTCATGTGACTCTGTGGAAAAGAGTTCTCAAATAATTCCTGAGCATAACAAGCCTATGCCATGCTTTTTAAAAAAAAGATTGCACTGCAGGGTTACACCCATTCGGCCAGAAGAAAAACGGGGCGGGAGGGGGGTCATGGGGTGCTCGG
This sequence comes from Ilyophis sp. 1 JC-2022, assembly GCA_022702515.1. Lineage (NCBI taxonomy): Eukaryota > Metazoa > Chordata > Actinopteri > Anguilliformes > Synaphobranchidae > Ilyophis > Ilyophis sp. 1 JC-2022. The sequence goes on from CM040395.1 coordinate 135,322,744, forward strand.
CTCCAAAGTAAGTGACAGTAATTGCCCTCTCCACTGATTGAGGCCATTCAGTGGCCCTGTTGAAAAGAGCATTTGAAAAAGGCGGCACTCTTGATCTGTTTATAATTCAGAACAATTCCACAGTTGAAGCAGCTTCGTACAGAAAACCATTCTTTTTATTTTTTCTCTATCCTTCCCCTCTTTTAAACTCTTCAACAATTGGCTGGAATGAAAAGCACTTCAAAAAAGCAAACCCATGGACAATTAATTAAACTACAAACGTTGTAGGCATCTTTTGAAAGGAAGGTGGCTGAAATATGAAATATAGGGTGTTTGTACATTGAGGAGGTCCAGGAAATAGCACTGTCATTTAATGTAATTTAATGTTTGGTTATCTATGCGATTATGATGATGATTATTATTATTATTATTATTATCATTATTGATTATGAATAATAATTATTATAAACGTAGTGTACACATAAATAAATATATTATTATTATTATTGTTATTATTATTATTATTATTATTGTAGTAGTAGTAATGATAATACTAATGGTGAAATATGAATGTCTCAACATTTCATTGCATTCATTTGGCAGACAGAATCCAAAACGTACAATAAGTGCATTTCATTAATATTGTAAAATATTTCATGTATTTTGTCAATAATGAGACCTTAAGGCAAAAGTGGTAATTAAAGGGCAAATTCTTAAATTCGAAGCTAAATTTGACAACTTTGTCATTATTAAATGATATACACCTGAAGCAGCACTGGAAGAGTTTGCTTCTGCCAGTAACCACATATAGGTATATGGTACATTGGTGTGTAATAGTAATGTCACTTGCTACTGGTCAGTGGTGACATAGTACACCATATGCCTGTTTGTGGTTGTTGACATATGCATTTAGGAATGTCTATGTTGTGCTTATGGAGGAGTTATAAAGCTTTTATGATGAGCCATTCATAGGATTTTTTTTTACGATGGAAGCAGTACAGCAAAGTATAGCAAATATTGGGCCTGATTTAGAAAGACCCTCAGCGGGTGCAAAACCTTTTAGCACACGCAAAACCAATAACATGACCAATGATTGGTGCAAATCAAATACCATGACCAATCATTGGTCATGTTATTGGTCTTGTGTGTGCTAAATGGTTTGCACACGCTAAAGGTCTTAGTAAATCAAGCCCATCGTGTCTTGCGAGGAGTGATAGCTACCTGCTAATGGGCTTAATTGAACATCTGATACGCAAGCATATGTGCATGTGTCTGTATAGCATTTGAGAAGCACACTGAAGAGCATTCTGGAATAGGGCCATGTGGTGAACTTGGCTGACGGACCTGGGGCTGATCCGGTGAGTAATGGCAGGCTCCTGGCCCCCACCCCTCCTGTAAACCTCTTGACTGGAATCAAAAGCACTTCAAAAAAGCAAGCGCATTGTTCAAAGCTTTTGGAAAATTAATTGAACTACAAAGCAGTAGGCCTAATATTCTTTCAAAACAAAGGTGACTGAAATATGAAATATGAAAGATGAAATAGGAAATTTAAGGTTTTGTACATTGAGCAGGTCCCGGATTCGATACATCTGAAAACAAATTAAGAAGCAAATTTAACTCCACTTTCATTTTAGTCCAAAAGAGTACAAGGTTATGTTATCGAAACAAGATATTTAGCTGATGGAAACCCTGACAGTGTACCTGGACTCAGTTTAAGAGCAGTTTTACCTTCTGGAATGAGTGGAGGGCTTGAGAGGAAGATTACCCTCCACTTAAAAATGGTGCAAAAAAAATAAAGGTAAAAATAAAGCAGTTATGCCTACAGAATACACTCAATGTCACCAGGAACATTAGTCAATCAATGAGAGTCTTGGATATTAAAATGGTTAGTCTGGAGAATTACCTAGCAACGCCGGTAATAAAAAGCATATTGAAACTCCATCACAGGCAGCACTGTAGGGATTGAAAGCACACTGGGGCAGCGGTTAGAGCCAGGATTCTTACTGTATCACAAATGAGCACCACTTGTAAATACATCACTGGGCTGGAGAAGAAAAATGGTCAGAAGAAAAAGGCTCTTCTCACAGCAATGCTGTACTCCTTGTTTATTCAGTGCAGTGGCATTGACTGAGGACAACGCTTCAGGGTCTTAACTGCCGAGGGCGTTAAGCAAGTTGCAGCCTCTGTGGGTGTAAAAACGGTGTAGTGGCTCTCATCAAGGCTCAAAGAGATGCAGTCACTTTGAATAAGGTTTTAATGTGGCTTTGAAGTCATGAGCAAATGTTAAAGGGGTAACATGGTGGTTTACCTTACTTTCTGCTGTTTTCTATGATATTGGTACATAGGGGCATTGCGGGAACACCACGGAACTATAAAATTTGGTTCGGAGAAATAGGCGATTTCATTTTGCGGTCCCATTTTCAGGTTGTTTCTCGTGTGACTCCCCCCATCCACGCCCACAAAAGAAAAAAGACATGAATTTGAACTTCACCAATTTGCGCCATAACCTCTTCATTCATCTGTAAGTTCACAGCCTTGTTACTGGTTTACACAGAGCATGGTTGATTTTCTATTATTGCAAGCTAACTTTACTGAATTTATTGTTAGGTTGCAAACCTTAGATAAAAGTTATTTTGACATTATGTTAAACTGTCCAATATTTTTGATGCCTGAAAATGGGGGGGACTATGTACAAAAGCTTTGATACTTTCTAAACGGTTCATCCGATATGGCTGTAAATACATTGTATCCTTTCAAACTCAATGTGCTAGAACCAAAATAACAAAGAATGTGTCACTGTCCAATGAATTATGGTGCTCACTGTATATGATATATTTTCTCTCACTCTCTGTAGCTCTCTCTCTCTTTTTCTCTCTCACTCTGGTGAATGTGGTGGTCAACTCGCTGCATGTGTTGTGAAAGTGGAATTGAATCATCTCTGTTTGCCTTCATGTAACTCACAGAGTGAAACCTGTTCTTACACACTGTGCTGTAAGCGTTTTGTCAGAATTCCCTAATCTCATCAAACAGTAGGGATAAAGTGCGAATGTCATCGGAAAGCTGGAGTCGGACATGTCTAAGCATCCGGAGGAGGGGATAACTGCGGACAGCTGTGCGTTGGATTAATATGCTCTAGCTGAGCTGCTTCAGTCTTTCAGAGAATTAACAACAGCTGCTGATCAGCGCCCATGCATTTATTAATCTGACCAGTGCTGGGAAATTCAGTCTGCTGTTGCATAAACATCACACTGTTTTATTGAAATCTTTTTGCTTTTAGCTCCAGGATTGTTCTACTCTATGGGCCTCATTTTCTAAGACCTTTAGCATGTGCAAAACCTTTTAGCGCATGAAAAACTAATAACACAACCAATAATTAGTGCCAAACAAATACCATGACCAATCATTGGTCACGTTATTTGTTTTGCGTGTGCTAAAACGTTTTGCACGCGCTAGAGCCTAATTTATACTTTTTTTCAGTGTCGCGCACCTCTAGAATGTTATGTCGCAGACAACGTCATACTTTCTCGCGCAGTCTGATTGGACAGCCAGATGGAACACCTAAATTAATTGTCATGGATACGTTTTAAAAGTTCTTCAACCTCCGCAATTTCAGTCACCAAGCGCTGTTTTAGAAATGTAAACAAACGGTCAGTCTCGTTACCATAGAGACAGCCGAACCCTCATTGCAGACCTTCGCACGAAGTATAAATGGCAAACATTGTGCGACGCCTTCATTTTTGTTGCTAGACACTTGTTGAAAGGGGCTTAAAGGTCTGATTAAATCAAGCCCTATGTGTACACAATTGAACTGCAAACGAATCCCTGACCGTCCACTTGAGCATATCTAAATTTTCCATGTTTCAGGTACTGCTTTGGGAAGTCAGAAAAACACACTTGAGAGCATGTTTAAATGTTTTTTTCTCCCCTCTGGGATGACTGGGAAAGTTCAAAAGGCTAATGTTGCAGCAGATGAGAGCATGGAGAAAGATAACCTTGAGCTTCCTTTCCTGAGCACGAACTGGCAGATAGATACCGGGCCCTGTGGAATGCGCTCATCAGTACCTCAGCCGCGTGGTATGGCCTCATATACAAAACATTGGCAAAAATGCCAGCCCACCCTATGGCATGTTAGGACTGCAGAGCACAGTGAGACTGGGTGAACTTGTTATTTTAGATCAGTGCTGCTGTGATATACCACAGATCCAATTTTGTAATATGCCATTTGTGATATGCAGATTGGCTGGTGTACTGTAGCGAGACCCAGCGAATGAGCCATTTTCCTCAGTAATTTCGGTGACTACCGAAATTAACTCACCTAATTGTGCAAAAAATGATCACTTGAGATTCATTTTGAGTCAGTGTGAAGGCAAAACACTGCTTGTATTGAGGCCTATGTCTGCTTGGCCTGCAAACATTTAAATTTAAATTAATGTTTTCCATGCATATTTTTTTTCCATATTGTAAATCATACACAGCAAAACTGTTGGTGTCAATTTAACACCGATGGTGTACATTTAACACCCTAGGGTGTTTGTAGGAGCCCACGGACTCATATAAACACCCAGGGTGTTAAATGAACACCACCATTTTTGCTGAGCAGTAGCCATGAGACTAAATTATTTGTATCTTCTGATATTCCATGGCAAGATCCCATTTCCCAATTACCTGGATCAGTATTTTTCAAATGCTGTTTAATTAACCAGCAACTAAGAATAATCGGTTCTGCTTAATATTCATTAAGAGCCCAGGAATTGAGCATTACATAATGGATAATTCATTGATGATATTACTATTCCCGTCTGAAATTGTGAATGACTGCTGTGAATTATTATGGGCTCTGCAGTGTGCTGTTCCATTATTGTTCAGGTCTTCGGGACCGAAAACAGGGTTAACCTATTGCAATATGTTGATTTTATGAATCATAGAACATCCAAATATCAAAGGAATCAAAACAGGCATCATTACGTTGAAAACAGCTAGGATACCTTTCAGAATCCTGACTTAAACAGGAACAGTGTATCAGGGAGACTGATTTAAACAGGAACAGTGTATCAGGGAGACTGATTTAAACAGGAACAGTGTATCAGGGAGACTGATTTAAACAGGAACAGTGTATCAGGGAGACTGATTTAAACAGGAACAGTGTATCAGGGAGACTGATTTAAAGACGGGCGTCAGAGTTGCGTGACGCCTGCATAAAAGAGCACAAGATGGTCGGGCACATTCCTGGTTGCCAGGTTTTGAGTATTCACGGCATGAGTAAACCGTTGAAAGCTTTGCTTTAGGGCAGTGACCTGTTTTGTATGTGCACTCAGACAATTTGTACAATTGCTTTTTCGGAAGGAAAAACAAACACGCTGCACCCTTGCTCCCAGCAGTGCTCGATGCTCAGATTTTGTTTACGTGAACTATGAACGAAGGTTTCCTTCGCCGTGTGGCTTTCAGGCATGAGTCACGGATTGGCTGGCGGTTGAGCACAGAAGCAATGGGGAAGGAATATTGATGCCTGTGCATGCTTAGGGAGTGCAATGATTCAATCATGAGACGGAGAAGAACGCGCCACACTTCCGATTATCATTATGCTTCCATCCACACTCGCGTCAAAGCACATTTTTTCCCCAAAACGGCTTTTTGCCAGTGTAGTCAACAAGCAGGATCAGAGTAGGGATGAAATAAGGAAGCGGTGACCACAGGATAACTACGGAATACAATCCGTACGCGGACGGTCTATAAATCATCGCACTGCTGGCGCCTAGCCAAAGAGACTATTCCATGCCAGCCTGTGTTTGTTTCCATTAGGTGATTTACCTTGGGGTGTCAATTGAATACAGAGAATGCAGGCTATAGCCCCAGGCTGTAACCTCACACAACCCAAGGAATACTGACCGCAAGGAGTGGTATTAATGAGGCCTTAAAGAGGGGCTTTCCATCAATTGACAGGTTTTTAAACACGTTACGGAGCATGTGCGGCACCCCTGACATGGGACATTACTCGTGATTCTCAGCATAATTTACGTCCTCTAAATACACACAGCACATTAAAACTGCTTTGAATTTCAAATGCGAACGCAAAAATATTTAAGCAAAAGAAGAAAAAAAACAATGCTGGTAGAGAAATATTTATGTGTCAATCAAACTCATTCAATTAACATTCTAAGCTTAAAATACAAGTGAGTGTTAAATACAAGCGTCTACAAGCGCAAGTTAATTTTCTTGATTTATATAACCATTGGATTGTAAAACTATAACTGACATTTAATGGCAAATATTGTGACTGTGAAACCAGCTATCCCTGTAACATAACATGATTAGAAGTATAGGATAGGCTAATCAGTACATTAGTGGATAAGATCATTTTATTACATTTTAAACCCACCTCCACCCCCCTCATCTTACAGGAGGACAACTTTATTTATGCCCATTGATACCAAATTATTATCTAGTCTTATATGGAAACAAGTATATTAAAGATGAGCTATATTCTTTCATCATTTCAGTCTCTTTGTGCTATTTTGTATTTACATGTGAAACTACGTTACTGTAACTGGCTCTTCATTTATATTTTAGCCATACTCCCTACTCCTACTTGTTTATTCCTGAGACGCCAGGGGGCTTGCCTCTATTGAGGGCTGCCGTTTCACCATGAGAGAGATCGAGAACGTAAGAGAGAGAGACTGATATTATAGTGTATTTTAATACAGTATATGTGAAGTATTCTAAAAGTAGGGCTGACTATAGCCAACACGCAGCAGTAGGCTAGCTATAACACACACACGGGCGCACACACACGTGCAGCCAGCTAATGCAATGCTGCAGATGTTTCCCAGAATCGCAGCTATAACAACTAGGCTAGATGCAACATGCAATCAATGTATTTAAAATCAAATCTCCCAGACGGAGACTCTCGCCACTATCCTGAACTCACTGAGTAAGCTAGGCTAGCGAATATTATATCCTGAGCAATGCGTAACAGTTACAGTTATCAAGAAGAGACAGCATGGATTGATCAAAGGAACTCTCGCTGAATCTCCATATTTTATATGGCAAAACCAACTAATCAGATATTAGAGAAATATATTATTTGGATGTGACATTTTTATGATTGGCCGAACCGTCTGTAGCTCTAATAGCCGCCGACTTCATATTGTCGGATTAAATCTTTTCTGGATTTAGCTTTAGGGGGGTAGGCAGAGCATTTGGGGGGGGGGCAAGAGAATATAACTTGCGCACTCATTTGCTCCGAAAAACACCAGTTTATTGATGTTTCCAGCACAAGGCCCTTCGTGAGTTTGACCTGACCTGAAATGTTGTCAATAAACCGGTGTTTTTCTGAAACATATGAGTGTGTGGGTTGTATTCTTTTTTTATGATTTTACCCTAACCCAGCACCCCTAAAGGTATGTCTGTATTTTTTATTTATTTAATGAAATTTACTTGGTTACAGTAAGAGAAGCAGCTTGCCGATATCACCTGTCCCTGCCTTTTTAAGACACTCTTCACACGATACTGTTATGTTGAATCTATGAAATGTATTCTGAAAGCCCCACGACTGGCAGAAGCTCTACCACCAGGCATCTGTAGGCTGAATGACAGTTTGGCCCCAGGCAAGCTTGTCTCTGTCTCACCTGATGAATCTGTGTCAGAAAGGCTTTGGTTTGCCAGTGAAATGATCACAGCTTTTTAAAAAATTATTATTTCAGCGGGGGACAGTTTTCATATTATTTTCTTCTATTTCGTTGAGCTCTTTATTTAAGGAAAATCGCAATTCACAGACTTAATTACAATTGATTGAGGTAACCTCCCTCTCCCCGTTTCTTCTTCTTATTATTACACATATAAACCTATTTTCCATTGTTCTCTAATTAATCCTTTGACGTGTAAGATCACATTAATTTTCAAATTAAAAAGTAGTTCAGAAAAATATCAAAATACTTAACCCCTTACAGGTGTAAAATCACAAATATGTGATTATAATGTTCTTAACGGAACATTCTATTGCTGATTTAGCAATCACTACTGGTAATTGAAAGCAATGGAGTCCAAAAACACTGACTTAGAGCAAAAACATTCCAAAAAACCTACTCTTCAAAGGGTGAAGGAAAAGTAAAACCAGCATGCAAAACCATAGAGTGCAAAACAGCATGCAAAACCATAGAGTTATTTGATAGCTCTATTAAGGCCACTGGTGGCTGACTAATAAAATAAGATGAGGAAGTCAGAGAACTTTGCTGAACTACTTTGCTGAATTACTTTTGGAAATTAATATTTGAAGAGAGATTGAAGAGGGGTTGTAAAGCCCCATGTAGTGCGTGTTAAAGGCTAATCAAAGCTGATATATTGTTCTTTGACGCCTTTTAATGCTTGGTGTAAGTTGCCAGCCTTTCGTAAGTGTCAAAAGATGCGCCGTTATCAGATCTTAATTTTGCGCCGCCGGAGTGTTTACATTTTTAACCAAAGGGGAGACTGAGTGTTGAGATCACAGACGTGGTTTATTACCTTGTTGAGATATTTAAAGACCTCATTCCTTACCTCATGCAATAAAAAACGATCTGTTGTTTTACAAGCACGATGAATCACATATTAAATAAAAAACATTCCTGTGCAAAATGCAATAGACTTACCCTCAAGCTTTGGGTGTTGGGGTTCGGAGGGCGGTTGGGGCGGAGCATGGCCATGTACCTGTGACAGAAACCCATATTGCATCATAGTGAGGCTGCAGTAAAGGATTATGGGAGAATGCCAGTGCTCTCTAACAGTGTCTGTTGGTACTCGGTCACTTGTGTTTGACTGCTCATACCAGCATCTGAGTGACAGGCATAATTGATGGGCGTATGGGTATGTGAAGTTGTCCAGGGTAAGGGGATGAAAGTATTGACTGAAAAAGATAGATAGATATATAGAGAGAGAGACAGAGAGAGAGAGAGAGAGAGAGAGAGAGAGAGAGAGAGAGAGAGAGAGAGAGAGAGAGAGAGAGAGAGACAGAGATTCACATACAGATAATATGAAAATGATATACACAGCTAGCTAATACATAAATATAAGTCAGCAAGCATAGATATAAGCATATCATAACAGCGGTGGTAAGTTCACATGTTTCCTCAAAGTGCTTATATAAATTTGAATTAGCTTTGATAACTAAGTGCATTTTAAAAAAATTATTTTAATATCTGCTGGTGGCGAAATTCATTTTGCCAGTGTGTTATGAAAGTAATTGGCCTTGATGCGTTCGCACATCTGAACAATCAACAATATGCTTATCAAATGCAGTTCATTAAGGCTAAAGGGCACATTTTGACTCCTAAGGCATTATATAATTAATTGTGCACACATGACATTTGCAAATCCGCAGGGGTGTCGCTTCTGCTCTGCAATGGGTAAATGTCAAATAAGGGGATATCTTTGGCAGGCAGCCTCTCGTGTACAATCTCATGATTGTTGACTGTTCAATATTGCATTTTTTAAATATGTGTCGTCAGTGCTGGCCACTGTCAGACAGCTGGGTTTCCTCAGGGACTTTTCTAGAAATGTTTAGGAGACCAATTTACGTTTATATGGTTGTAAAGCCCCATGTAGTGCGTGTTAAAGGCTAATCAAAGCTGATATACTGTTCTTTGACGCCTTTTAATGCTTGGTGTAAGATGACTACGACAGCAGACAGCAGGGAACAGCGCCAGGGATGTCCGTTTAAGAGACTTGTCTGCCTGGTCTTCTCTGGCTTTCGAACCAATTAAAAGTTCGCTTTACAGATTATTGTGCCCCCAGTGGACACGACACCTTTTAAAATGTATACAATTGACATGACATTTATAAAATGAAATCCAAACCCTTCTCAATAACATCAAACGAATGAGAACAAATGAGTGGGCTGTTTCAGTGCGATTCAGTGACTGAACCACATCTTTGTAAATGTCAACGGAATTTAAATGCTCCCCTACCAACAGCCATCAGACTAAATGATGCTTTTTAGTGTAAATATTGGCCTGCCCCATCTTCAAATATTTTCTCACTCACAAAGTGCTCTAAGAAGAGATTATGAAAGTCAACGAGATGGTGTCAGGGTCTTTGTTTTTGTAATCCAGGACTTGGATCCACTGCGGTGCTATGCATTGAAAAAGACGGCTTGATATATTTGGAGTGGGGCAGCGCGGGGGGGATAGAACGTCTGGAGCGGGACAATATCGGTTTTGAAAAACTGCAACGGTTAAGAAAATGAAGACCAACTTTTAATTACGGTTTAAAGTTAAGGACACATTTTGATTAAATCTGGGCCAATCCATAAGTGCTCTTTTTATTCAATCTGAATCTGGGCCAATCCAGGCATGACGGACTTGATTTGAATTGCGCAAGTGAAAACCTAAGTAGAAACAGAGATTCAATAAAAATGGGAATGAATATCTGGGTGGCAGGTTCACCCTGAGTTTCTCTCAGCTCTGGAGGTATTTCTCATTGGGCCAGCTGCGAGTCAGGCAGATTTGTTTCACTAATAACATTTGTGGAAACTTTGATGTCACCTTCCACGGCAAAATGGAAAAAACCATATTTTCCTTCATTCATATTCATAACTAATTCAGAAGGCTTTGGCTCTTCCAGGCTACGGGGCTTTCTTATTAATATTGAATATCACTCAGGGGCTGGCTGTCTTTGGTTATGAAGGAACCTAAAGCATCATTATAAGCTTTTATCTGCCCTGTGATTATAAGTACATCAGCTGTGAGAGAGGGGAGGGGATACGTCTAAGAGGGATGCTGGTAAAGTGTACCGTTTTAAGCTGCTTCTGTGGGGGAGAAGAAACGGTATGCATGGGTCAGGTGACGGATGACCTGGAAGAGTGACCGTGTGATTGGGTCAGTTTGTTGGGAGATGCACAGACACAGCGCTGTGTTGTGTGCTTTGTGGCTAATAGCATGCGTTATGTTTTGTCTTTGCTCACCCTCTGTCTATTTTCAGAAGTTTCTGCTGACCTGCCGGCATTACAATGGCTGGCGCAGGGCATTTGTGATTTCATGGTTTAAAGCAAAAAGTTCTTATTAACTATAACTACAGCAGCTTATGCAGCAAACTTATATTTCCAGAGGTTGTACATATGAATAGATTTAATGTATAGCGTGCATTCACATTATAACTCTAATTTCCTTGAGTGCTGCAGTCTCAGGTTGCATGTCTCATAGGAAATAGTTCCGAATAAGGTTAAATCTAGTTTTATGAAAATTAATATACCAGCCATTGTACAGCTGGCAGGTCATCAGAAACTTCTGTAACTGTCTAAATCCCCTTTCTTCACACACAAAAACTCAAAAACACACACAAGAAAATTCACGGAAAATCTAAAATATACACTAAAATTAAAATAAAAACTCCAGGAAGTGGACTATCTAGTAGCAAGGTTACAACATGACATCATCCCCACCTACTAGGGTTCAATCCCACTCCCACGGGTAAAGATAACATCCTGTAATATAAACGGATTGTGTAAAAACAAAAGAAAGAAAGCCATTGTAAGCCGTTCTGGATAAGGGCGCCTGCTAAACAAGTGTATAACATGATGTAAATAAAATGTTTTTCTCATCATGATCTGATTGTACAGTAGCTGCTTATCGGCACTGGTAACAGTGAACTGCTCTGGGTGGCTTAACTCATTCAATTTGAAACTAGCTTCTGCAGTCTTGGCAGAGTCAAGTTTTTTAGCTTTAATGCTATTAGACTGAGCCATGTCTTAGCACTGCTGCTAATTGCACAGGTTCAGTCATCCTAATAAGGCCTTTCATCAGAACCGCCAAACCACTACTAAGATTTTTATTCTAAGATGGCTCCTAAGATTTTTATGGTGTTGTATGGTATTCCTAAATAAAAAGTAAATAATTTAAAAAACTTTTTGGGAATACTGTCTCATTTTCAGATTCCACACTTTGTTGTAATCCCTCCATCATCACGGATGGACATTTTACATGATCACATGATTAGATACTGTATATTTCCTTAGCTCACTTTCTCTTTTTCTTTCTCTCTCTCTCTCTCTCCCTCTTCTCTCCCCCACTTATCTTTCTCTCTCTCTCTCTTTCTTTCTCTCTCTTTCTCTTTCTCTCTCTCTATGTGCATGTGTTCCTATCATCTATGGCTCCACACAAACATACCCAGAGCAGGGTCATCTGCTAAGGGATTAATTGCATGTTGCATCACCTCTGCGACACTCGGAAATCCCCACTAAGTCAAATGTGTGGCTTCCCGGTTTAATTACCACATCATTAGAGGAGGTCAGGGAAGGGTCAGAGGCACATTTGCAAGTGCTTAGCCTGCTCCGAATTCTCTGTACAGCATCGAAAAAGCCCCCCTGCGATGTTGAAATAACCGTACCTCCTTCTATGTAATTATCTCTTTATTCTCTTCGAGAATACTCTATCAGTAGTACACCGCTCTCTTTCTCTCTTGTAGTCTTTCTTTTTGTCAGTTAGGCGTGTGATGCGAAGAATTGCTTTTCATATGATATTTTAATTATGTGGCGTAAAACACGAATGGACTGAACAATGTTCTGCTGAGGTGATGCAAACATTACTTCTCATGGGAGTCAGAAAAATAAGATCAATAGCGAGAGCATTGCACAGTGCGCGAGGTCGATTTTAACATTTGAACGATGAAGAGCAAAGATTAGCATAGCGACGACAGCAGATGAAGGTTGGACCTTTGAATTCGTAGAAGTGAAACATCTGATTTGCATTTTAATATTACATCAAACCAAGTCGTTTTCATTCACACCTTATAAAATGTGCCTTCTTTTGAAATTTACATCCCTGTTGAATGTCCAGGTAAAGTTTTGTAAACGCTCAATAGTCTTGCCCTTGGAGTCAATGCCACAGCTCCGCTGCTTCACTCTAAACCAGGCAGAATGCACAGTATCTGTCGATGAGGTGAAAGCTTGCTTTGATCCTCTAATAGGGGCCACCAAATGTCTTCTTGTGTGGAGCTGCTTGTCTTTGTCATGGTCTTTAAGTGCTGAATTAAGTTCTTTCTTCTCCACTGGAGCTCCTCTGAGATTTTGCAGTTCGGTACGACAGTACTGGTGGGATACTGGCGGCGATAGTCTTACCTCCGAGCCGTAGCACCCACAGTCCTGCATGCTTATGAGTGAGAACGTGGCAACAGAGAATTCATGGAACATCTGTTGCAATTGAATACAAAGGAGTCTAAAACCATTAGCTGTGACTCTTTAATGAGGTGCCCTCTAAACATTTTTATCATTACACACACCCACCATACAGCTACAAATAATGCAATATACTTCCTTTTAATTTCATTGAATAAAGAAAGGCTTTGTAATTCTTTCAAATATCCAGATTGAAGTATTTTTAAAAAATGAATTGAAATTTTTGTTATGTTGCTGGCCTACATGACACACAAGGCACTATATGGAGGTTATATGTAGCATTTGTTATTTTATTTTATTGTATTGCTTGTTATACACATCAGTATTATTGAGAGTGCTATGATTATTATAATTATGTGGCATCTGTTAGTCAACAATCTGACATAAGTATCCAATTTCTATCATATTTAATGGATAGCACCTGATTATATGTAGCTTTGATACATTGGGCTTGACTTCCTAAAAGGGTAAAATAAGGGCAACATTAGCAGATCGACATGTGGACACGTTCATAAAGAATCTCGGAGTAGGAGTGCTGATCTAGAATCAGGTTTTTCTGACCATATTTAAACTTTTTCTATTATAAGCGACAGGGCAGAACTGATCCTAGATCAGCACTCGATGACACTTTTCTGACACACTTCATGAATACAGGCCCTGGACCTTAATAGCGAGTGGTAGCACTATTACGTGAAGAATGGGATGCTTTCCAAGTGTGCTGTAATGCATCCTTTTACAGGCATAATGCAGTTAATCTATCATTTTCTACCCCTGCTCTTTAATGCAGAATAATGGCACAAGATGTTCCCAGTGGATACTGCCAGACAGAACATACTGTATTTCTGTTGTGAATGCCGGTCTCTATATCACAGGCCCGCATTAGTGTGTGTGTGTGCCTGTGTGTGTGCGTGTGTTTTTGTGTTTTTGTATGTGTGTGGGGGTGGGAAGGGGGGGTCTTCACCTCCTTCACAGAAAACAAAATCAAACAGCCTGGTGATTTGTCGTCTCAAAAATGGTGGCGTTACCCACTATTGACTGTTGCCGCCCAAACTGCGGCATGGTAGCATTGAAATTCAGATTGCATCAGGCAAAGTCTCTGATTACCCTTTTCCATTTGCTTTTAAAGCGTGCCTGTCTGTGCTTTGGACAGATTGTTTGGGACTGAATAGCTATAGGAATAGCGAGATAAATTAACTCCACCACACAAAGTAAAATTGAATTCTAATTTGCTACACCTTTTTGACCCAGAAGGGGCAAAATGCAAGAAATGTATGTTCAGCTTACTAATTTTCAGTTGTGATAATATTTTTTGATAAAGTGTGCATTGAAGGCTAATCCAAATGGATGTGATGTGTTTGGCGACTGAGTGTATTGCGCCGGTAACTGTTAATATTACGAGCGCGGAAATCGCTGAGACTTCTTGCGGTTCAGAGAGGCACAAAACTGTGGGAAAACTGTTGACAGAGCTCATTAAAGAGAAGTACAGTGGAATATCTGTGGTGCGCACAAGTGGGAAGTATTTGAAGCTAAAAAAGGTGATCCTTGTGGTGTTTGTGACATATACAGATTTACCACCTGTGTCTGCAACACACAAACGACATCAATAATCGATTCGCACAACAAATCAACGGTGTTTTGAAAAAGCGTCAGTGTGTCAGCAGCACTGTGAAAGGGTGAAGGCAGCTCTCATAATGCCTGCACGGGGGAACAAAAGCATCTTTTCATGCCGCGTGAAAGGGGTTTGTACGTGGCTCACTTTGTGGATAAAGGAAATAAACCTGCAGTTGTGGTTATTGCTATTGGGATCCTTTTGTAAGGGGAATGTTGCCCTAGACATAGTAGCACGGGGGTCATCAAGACTCGCGAAGCTTTTCTGAACCACAAAATAACAACTGAAAGGGTAGATGTCATGTTTTGAAGCAACCTACTGGAATACAGAAGCTCTGCTGTACAAGGCTTTCAGGGCTTTTTGACTCTGCTGTTTGTGAACTCTGTTTGCTATCCCATTTGTGATTAGCCAGTGCTTATTACCGGCGTGTAGGAGGCCCATCTGAAAGAGAGACCACATAAGGAATGGGACCAGTGAGTCAAAGGTGGGGCCGGAGAGGTGCAGGGTTGGTCCAAGCAGATCCACCGACCACTTGTTGTTTCTTTCCTTTCATGAAGAGGCCAATCTGGTAAAAGTATTTTTTATGCAAGAGATGATCATCTGACTCTCTCTCTCTCTCTCTCCCTCTATCTCTCTCTTCTCCTGCTCCGATAGTGAACAAACACAAGCCCTGGATAGAGACATCCTATCATGGAGTAATAACCGAGAACACGGACACTGTCCTTCTGGATCCTCCCCTAGTGGCACTTGATAAAGATGCACCGGTCCCCTTTGCAGGTAAGAGTCTTCATCTGTTATTCTTTCCTCCCAGGAAGCACCTCAGTGCCTTGTAGCTGATTGGCTGGAGGTGACAGGCTCAACCCCAGCATTAGACCATCTCCCCAGTGTAATTACTAAGCTTTCTGCTCTTCCCGGCTCACCCAGGAGCCATTTGGGCTCCCAGGAAGCACCTCATTGCCTTGTAGCTGATTGGCTGGAGGTGACAGGCTCAACCCCAGCATTAGACCATCTCCCCAGTGTAATTACCAAGCTTTCTGCTCTTCCCGACTCACCCAGGAGCCATTTGGGCTCCCAGGAAGAACCTCATTGCCTTGTAGCTGATTGGCTGGAGGTGACAGGCTCCACCCCACCATTAGACCATCTCCCCAGTGTAATTGGCAAGCGTTCTACTGTTCCTGGCTATCCCAGGAGCCATTTGGGCTCCCAGAAAGAACCTCATTGTCTTGTAGCTTATTGGCTGGAGGAGACAGGCTCCACCCCACCATTAGACCATCTTCCCAGTGTAATTGGCAAGCTTTCTGCCACAGGGTTCTGATTAAAGATAATTCAGAAGAGAGGTACAGGTGGGTGACAGGCACTATGTAATTAGAGCGAGTGGATTTTTTTAACCCTCTGAGGCTTTTGTGGCAGTTAGAGTCTTACACCTCATTAGCTGAAGGTGGCTGAAATTAATTGCCTCTCTGAAAGCCAGGAAATACTGAATTCAGCTGTGGTATGGAGCTGTTGAGACTTGCAAACGTAAAGTGTGGGCCACAACACAATATTTAATATGCCACCACCACAAGCATAAACAAGTCTTTGCCCAACTGAAGGACAGATCTGGTTTCATGAAACCCGCTGCCCCCAAACATAGCCACTACCAGAAAAAAGTACATTTGAAGGTTTCACGCAACTGCAAAAAAAACAATGCTTGCCATGCTTATGGCCCTGACCTACAAATGGAGACGAATTTAAAAAGGTGCTGAAAAGGGTGCATTCTCTTCTCTCACTCTCCTTCTATTCCTCTCGCTGCTACCCTCACTCTCTCCCTCCCTCCCTCTTTCTCCCTCTCACTCTTTCTCGCTCACAAAGTCCCTGAATTATTCACAGTGTGCTTTGTCATCAATCCTGGTTTTGTCTCTGTGGAGAAAGGAATAGGGTGTCCCCTTGGCACTGCATTAATTGCTGTTGGAACGTTGCCCGGGATTGTTAAATGCTTGCCTTTTTTTAGCTGTGAAGTAACAATGATGAAACTCAAAATGGGTGGCATTCGCAGAAGCCCGGGTCCAGAGAATGAATTGTTCTTCTTCCGAGAAACACACCCCTTTAAGGTACGGAGCGTGGGGCTTGTTGTAACACGCGCGGAGCATTCTCAATCACATGGCCGCAAATGACAGCACTGGCGTAGAAAACAAACTACAACAAAGAAAAAAAAAAGCAGCCCCGTTTGCTAATTTGTTATCTAGGCCAGAGATTGCGCTCTAGCCATTAATCTCCCCGCAGGACTGGGGGAAGACAGAGCGGCGCTACGTTTGTGTCTGCTAAGCTTCGGCTCTTCTACTGTAGGCTGTAGTTACATAAAGGGGGTGAGCTTCATTGTAAAATTCCAATGCTTTGTCTTAAGAGGATAGATCCATATATACAAATGAGAGAGAGAGAGAGAGAGATTTGAATTGACAGCAAGACAAAGACAGGGAGAGAGATGAGAATCCAAAAAAGACACAAAGGGAAGGAAAGAAATAACAAAGATGAAGTGTGTGCTATTTTATGCTCACCAGGAATGTGACCTCTTTTGTAAGAGTGCTTTCCCAGGGTGCACTGCTGTTTTTATCCACATAGCGCACTCACTGTAACTAGTGAGGTTGGCCGCAATCTGTTGTTAAATCGTGAGCCTGCCTGGCAGCTCCTGGGTAGGGGGTCTTAGTCAGCATGCATGGTGCATGAAGGCTTCTCTGGTCAATCAGGTGCTTGCAATCTTAAATAAGCACATTAAATATAATAAGACTTAAGCTATTTTTAATGGCCAAAAAATGTGCTACAAAACAAGTCCACAAGTCCAGAGGGCTCAGTTTGGGATTCGTCCTTTAACTAACAGCTCTATGTTGCAAGCTAACTCTTTAGCTGTGTAGCCAGTTTCCCAATGCAGCAGTTAAATGATACTTCACGCACACGCACATTCAAACAAAGTCACAGAACCAAAGTCATGCTTTCGATGGTGTGCACTGATCTGAAAGTAATTTAAATGTTCTCCATGTTGGCTGCACTTCATCATTGTGAGAGCTCTCTTCCAGTGGCAATTTTTGAGAGGGTGTTTTGAGAGGCCATGGAATGTTGTTGACCTTTACACATTTTGCTGTAGCATTGGCTTGCTGTTTTGCCATATTGACTATGGCACACACTTTGTTTTCTGCTGCTGTCATATCTGTGAGTGGCCTATGAGGGGGAAAGTGTAGCGCCCGCCTGTGGACAGACACTGAGCATTGGCCACTGGTGAGTCATTTAACACTTGCATTGCTGCTACTGGGGGGGGGGTTGGGGGTTGGGGGTTGGGTTGAACCTGAGAACCCCATGAGTCCCTAGGTGAGAAACATGAAAGGCTGACAGACTCTTCGCCCCTTGAGCATCTGAAACCGCGTGACGGCTGACGGAATGGTAGACAAAACAAGCCGATTACCCATCTCAGTGGGAGATTCTTCTCCCTCAGCATCTCAGTGCGAGGCTTGCCTGTTGAGTCACTGCATCGCACTGATTAACCAACCCCCCCCCACTCCTCCGTGACATCTGATTTCCTGTGAGAGCAATTGCAATACACCAGCACTCACGCCTTGCGGTTTCTGATGGGCTTCATCCAGGAAATTAAGGAGACACGGACGCAAAATGCCTTTTAACCGTTGCCAATTGCAATAGTTAGACGAGGATTTATCCTCAATTTGAGCACAGCTTGAATCCAAAGAAATCATCCAAAAACCGTGACTCAGAGAATCTCAAAAAAGTACTCGGTCCCCATGTAATATGTCACCTTGATTGCTGTTCTTCATCTTTGTCTGTCAGTCATTTTTTATTTGTATCGCCCAGATTGGCAGTGCTAATCTGAGTGGATAGAGCAGTAGTATGTGTCAGCTGGAGTGATATGGCATTTATGATTTACTTTGGCTGGCATTCGGTATCGGCACTAGTCAAACGACTTGCGTAGCTAACAGATAGCAATCTCTGTCTGGATGTCCCAACGTGCACTTCAATGTCTCTCCCATACAGCCCGATTACTCCTCAAAAGAGCATATAGGAAGCTTCCAGACTCATCAGTGATTCTATACTGATAGTAAGCAGATAAACCCGATACTTTGGGGCTCATAACTCTCTGCAGCCATTTTGACAGCTTTTACACCATTTTAAACCAGCATTTGCACCGTCTCAACATCAAAGTGCAATATCTTCAGCTTCATAGAGCCTTTTCATGTCAACAACATCTCAACTCTCCCCATTAATTACATGTTAACAAACTGAATTTTGTCGTTATTTATTAAATAAGTTCTCTTCCTCAATGTGATAATGATGTGTTTGGTGGCTGTAATTTATATTTCTGTTAATTGGACACACTTTATCGGTTCCAGCTGTTACTAATGATAGCTGATGTGCTAGCAGGCACGGACTTTCATTATGCATACTGTATGCTTTCGGCAGATGGCAGGTTTTAAGTATTTATTCGTCTCTGCTAAATACTTGGTGCATGTACAGCTTGAAGGAAGTGCATTTTACAGGAGAGAGGTAGACTGTGTGCATGTGATATTTTACCACTACTTTATTTCCAAACGTTTCGACACATTGCACATTCTTTTAATAGCTGTTGATCCTAACCCTTGCAATTGCTTTACCTTCATCTTGTGCAGTGAGCTGTGGATTGTGTGCGCGTGCGTGCGTGTGTGTGCCTGCGTGCGTGCGTGTGTGTGTGTGTACATGGGTAGGGGAATTATTGCTGAAATTCTAAAGCCTGACTGCTCTCACTCACTCTGCATTGGCAGTGGACTGCTGAGCGAAGTGATAAAACAAAACAAGTCAAAATGCTCTCCTTCAGCCACTTCTCCTCTCTCTTTCAAACAGCCACTTATCCGCTCTGTCCTCCTCTCTCTTTCAATCAGCCACTTCTCCTCTCTGTCCTCCTCTCTCTTTCAAACAGCCGCTTCTCTTCTCTGTCCTCCTCTCTCCTCCAAACAGCCGCTTCTCTTCTCTGTCCTCCTCTCTCCTCCAAACAGCCGCTTCTCCTCTGTCCTCCTCTCTCTTCCAAACAGCCACTTCTCCTCTCTGTCCTCCTCTCTCCTCCAAACAGCCACTTCTCCGCTCTGTCCTCCTCTCTCCTCCAAACAGCCACTTATCCTCTCTGTCCTCCTCTCTCCTCCAAACAGCCACTTCTCCTCTCTGTCCTCCTCTCTCCTCCAAACAGCCACTTATCCTCTCTGTCCTCCTCTCTCCTCCAAACAGCCACTTCTCCTCTCTGTCCTCCTCTCTCCTCCAAACAGCCACTTATCCTCTCTGTCCTCCGCTCTCCTCCAAACAGCCACTTCTCCTCTCTGTCCTCCTCTCTCCTCCAAACAGCCACTTATCCTCTCTGTCCTCCTCTCTCCTCCAAACAGCCACTTCTCCTCTCTGTCCTCCTCTCTCCTCCAAACAGCCACTTCTCCTCTCTGTCCTCCTCTGTCCTTTCCGTCTCTTCTCAGGTGGACACCGGCTAGAGTGGAACAGTGCGAGGCCGTTCGATTTCTAGTGGAGGCTTAATTTAATAACGCCGCAAAACGAGCACGCAAATATCAACAAAGACTCACCGCGCTGGGCTCGGCCCACTCTGAGAATAATCAGACTTGATTAATTAGGCCCTCGTTGTCTCCGTGATTGAAAAACAGGCCTAATGCTTCCTTAACAAATCCTGCACCGTTATTATTCACCGCATTTGTCATCGTCAATAATGCGTGATATTTTAATTGGAAAGAGGAGTCACATATTCTCAATCCAATTAATTCCCTTTTATGTCCCTTCCCCTTTACCTCAAATGCCTTTAATGCTTAGCCGTCAGTCTTTGCTATCAGTAATATTGTCTATAAGCAGCCCTGTGTGGAAATACCCTGATGTAACCTCGCTCAGTATGTCACCGACCGTACGGATGTCTGCCAAACGAAGATAAAGACGAGTTTAACATCTACACAACCGTGAAAAAATGCCTTCACTTCGGACAAGTCTTCGAACTGTGAATGTGATTAAGCCACGTTACAGGCCAAAATTCGTCATGCAATAAAAAGATAGTGACAGTGACGGGTGTAACCGCGTCTTTCGGTTGAGCCGCTCTCTTTCTGACCGAGTGGCCACGCCTCTCCCACATGCATTCCGCTGCATTGGATTGTGAGGATTGATCCGGTAAAGCCGCGTGTAATGAAAGCGGCAGTGCCGTTAGCCGCGTTCGAGGAGAAAGACAAATCGCCTCCCGTGTGACCCGTTTCTCTGATTCTACTGTATCTCATTCCGGCGGTCCTCGCGCTCCGTCTCATTTGACCGACGCGGAAGGTCACGCGCTGTGACTTCCCCTCCTCAGACATTGAGCGATGTCGCTCTCCTCGCCCCTTTTACACTCCATCAATGAACACAGCCGGTCACACTTTCTGCATATCAAGAATGAAATATGATCGGACAAGTGATAAATGCACGATCTCATGCTAATCATGTATTTACTGTTGACGAAATAATAGAGAGCAAATGCTAAGGCTGTAAACAGATGGCGATTTGGGTATTTTATGTGAGGAAGTGCGGTATACTATATACACGGTTCATTTTTTATGTCAGAAGCTTAACAAGTTTATTTGGCAATTTCTAACGTTCCGCACTGTGTGTGAAAACTATTGACTATTTAAATGCGATGGAAGAATGGTGTTCACAGCATGCCGTGTTTGTTTCAACCAGTAAACAGCGGCAGTATATGTGTCCAAGCACTGATCAATTTCTGTTTTTTGTAGTTAATGTCTAGGGTTAATTAATGGTAAAGTTGGCACCAAGCTGAGTCATTGGAGGAAAGAAAGTACCGGAATCAGCCGTCTCTGGCTAAAGGCGCTTTCTGCATGGGGAGAATCATGGTGTAGGAATTCTGTCCTTTGTAAAGTAAAACTCGTAGTTCCAAAGTTTAGGTCAATAGCAATTTAATTACAATGCAAAATAGTCTTCATTACAGTATACACGATACCGGGTAATAGCAAGGCAGTTCAATCACAAAATAGTGTTGTGTGGGGTACAAGCTTTATACCCCACACCTGAAATAAAATACAGGTTCCTGTTCCTGATTGGGTGACAGGCAAACAAATGGACATTGTATGTGGTGTGGGAGGGAGGGAACCAAATGGTTATTGTCACCTAGGTATGCTGGGTAACTCCCGTCTCACACCCTAGCGGTGCCGTCGTCACCAGGATTTGTTTCTACCCCCCCCCCCCCCCTGATAATTCAGTAAGGCTGATTGCGTTAGGTGACCATCCAAGAACACTGAAGCAGGAAATTTATTTTTTCCTACAATGGGGCTGCACTTTTCAGGAAGTGATGTAAATGTGCGCCATCGATTCTCCCGCGCTTCTCACCCTCCGTGTTCCATAACCAAAATGTGGCGGAACAGTTTGCAGGATCAGCCTGCGTTCTGGGGTTTATAAAAAAAAAGCGGAAGATTTCTTTCCCCCTCACGAGGATGTTTTAAGAGAGATAATCTCCCACAGTGTGTCGCAGCCATCGGGGCTATTAATCACATCTCAGAGGGTGGCATGGGCCCTGGGCATGAGCAGTGCCTGCTCTTCCTTCCGCCTCTTTGCAGTGAGGCAGGCCTGGACAGCGGGAAGCTGTACGGGTGGGGTTAGCTGCGGGGTGAGGAGACTAATGTTTTTATAAAGCGTAGAAAAAGCCCTTCAAGATGAAACGTGCTCATACAGATATACGCTTCTGTGCACATGCAGAGATGAGGACATTAACACATTGATTTGCCCGGCATCATTTCTACAGGCAAGAAATGGAAAGAAGCACTAATTGTGGAAGGTGTATATATTTCAACTATGGGTCAGGCTAAATTTGAAGAAAACCCAGGTCTTTGTTAATAGTAAAGATTTAGGCAAATCTTAAAATGTAGGCCAAATTAACAAAGCATGTTAACACTTTAGAATGCGTTTATAAATGCTTACTAAATAATGAATAATTGATGTCAGTGCACATGCTATTAAGATTAAGAGTGCCTAGATTGAGAAATTAGTTTTAGGTATTTGTAGTTGATTATTTGTAACACAACCACAGTACTTGATTGTAACCCTGTGTGGAATTGATCAATCCATTGGAAACTCTGGCCAGTTTTATATTCACATTTTATTGCTAATGGCCCTGTCACACTATTGCGTATGAGAGAAACGTATGAGTTGCGTATGTAAATTCATAAAATAACTGTACGGTACACTTTCATGTCAGCGTATGACCAGCGTACTCGACCTATGAGTAACGTACCTCTAGCGTAATTCTAGCGTATTCAGCGTATGCCTAGCGTATGCTTAGCGTATAAACCATACGTGCTTAAAAAACTTTTTGTGCCTCGCCGTATGCCAGCGTATGCCACCGTATGCGACCGTGCTTGAAACGTATACAACCCATGCCTAACGTACCCCTAGCGTATGTCAGCATATATCAGCATATGAGTGATATTTTTCATACGCTAGTACGATACGCAAGTGTGACAGGGCCATAACATTGGGAAGACATATTTTCTTAAAATAATATTTTCTTCAAGCTGTCTGTAGATATAAATACTCTGGGTTTGTGGACTGTTCTTCATCAAAGTCATATGCTTTGATGCCGAACAAAAATAAACAATACACATGTTAAGGAAAACATATACGTCAGTATTTATGCTAAAGTGATGCACAGAGAACTTTTAGTACAGTGACACCTTGTTACTGAAAGATATAACAAAGACTGTTGCTATCCTATTGTTATGTGAAACACCAGCTAACGAGACAAGAAGCGAGAAAATAAGTCCACAGCAATAATTCAACTCTGCGGTTATCATAATACAGCGATCTAGCTCAGAGTATCCTTAACTTCAGACTTTATTTCATGCTGATATTGTATTCAGCTCTCCAGCAGTATATGTTTGCTTACCCTCTCAAGCATCTGCTTGATTTAATTATTCTTCTTTAAACATTGCAAAGCATATTACTTTGACGACGGACAGATCACGAAGCCAGAGTATTTATATCTACAGGCTGCTTGAGAAGCCGTCGATTTCTTAAAGAAAATGCGATAAATGTCTCGCGATGACATGATATGTCTTTGATAATTCGGCTGCCTTTGTAGCCCTCCTGCATTACTGCTCTTTTTTTAAACTGCCTACTGAGATGCGGAAATTTGAGGCAGCGTGATACACGATAGAATAAGAACCAAACTTATTTTATTAAAAAAAATAAAACATGTCTCTAGCATACATTTCATTGCCATTGAAAAATAGAGCACATCCAAGGCACATTATAATAGGATTCATAGAACCTGTGTACAAAGTTGCCTAGCACACCAAGAGGGCAGGTATTACAGAGTCAGACAGTTTCATTTTAAAGTGTTGATAATGGGTCAAATAGACACTTTGTACAATTTTTAAAAATGTATTTGAGGGTGAAATAAATGTATTAGCTCACCATCTAATACATTACACTCAAACAATACGCACTAATTTGTGAAAGATAAAAACAAAAAAGGTAGTTTTACAATATTATTAACAATAAAAGGTGAATATAAAACACCAAGGAGCTCACATTTCTTGACAGTTTGCTTCTTTCAAAGCCCCCAACGTTATAGTCGTAGGTAAGATTAGTGATGTCTCTAAGTGAAGAAATCTAATCTTGCACAAATCAATATTTCTCAATAAAAAATCTCAGGATTTCCAGGCGGAATGATTGCAGTTACACGTACGATCTAAACGGTATCAGGTGCCAATACGGACAAATGTCCAACAAGAAGTGACAAATCGAAATCAATACCTCTTTCCACAAAACCTAATTTACATTCATCACCTGCAACTTGTCCATTTGCGTGCTCGATCCTGATATTTATGTTTAATTGATTGGCTAGCCCTAATCTGGATGAGTCCATTTCTTTCAAAATGGTAGTCCCTTTAAACCTTAAAATGCTTGGAAATGCACATAATGACGAGCGGTTTATTCACCTCAGATGCATAGAGAACCAGGTAGCATCTAGTCTCCTGGAAAGAGAGCAGCGGATACCACACCTTATTTGCTTTTGCTGTGGTTTTGTTTATAATGAATAGCTCAGAAAGAGCACAGAGTGAAATATGCATACATCTTGAACATAAACCATTACTTGAATGAGAAGTCAATGCATAGGTTCAGTCAATAGTGCTGTAAATGAGCCCTGCCGGACACATTAAAGTCTTTCATGTTCTGTGGCTCTGGCAAAAGCCCTGCAACTTTCAACACAGTCTGTTAGTGTGGAGAAAAGGTTGAGAGAAGATGCAAAATAATGTTAAAGAAGGTTGTGTTTCACACAAGCAGCAAACAAAACCAAATCCAGGTAGTCTTCATGTATTCATATATGAAACAAATCAATACTGTATTATTATGTTTGAGTTTCAGGCACCTGTATCTTACATGTGTATTTACACTTTATCTGCTTACACATTATTATACATTTCCTGAGTTGTGTCTCACAAGAACCCTTTCTTTGGCTAAAGCAGTGTCTTCTTTAGTATGCGCACCTGGAATTTTCATAATATCTGCGCCATGACACCGTATTTGATGCATTATGACTGCTGCATTTGCATCTTAAGCACCAGTGACCAGGTCTGGACTCTGGAGTGCGTACAGTGCCGGTAGTTTGTACCAAACTGCAGATTTTAATAAGAGCTGAGGTGCTGTTAACGCTGAAGGACTGGTGGATCGAAGACTCAGAGTAATGACTGATTGCCACACCCATGGGAGCTTTGACAGCAGTAGGCCATGTAGTTTAGCATTCGTGGTTACTGGCTCTGCTGTGGCACCATCAGTCATCTGGAATCCAACCACAGGGTTGTTAAGTGCAGGTATGCCAGCACTTGGTCAGGCACAGAATTTTATTCAGAAACATCTACCTGGTAGATTTAAAGCCCAAACGCAGCTACAATACGTGTAGAATAAATGTAATGACCCCTCATCATCTTCTTCTCCCGCCTAGAGGCCACGGGCCTGCAATGGTAATGAAGTATGACTGTCATGATATGTCATGACTTGGGCTGTCTTCTGTCTCCCTGGATTGGTGAGCCCCAAAGGAATTGTATGTTAATAGTATGACATTCACACTAAATCAGTAGTTTAGAAGGTGTGTGTGTGTGTGTGTGTGTGTGTGTGTGGTGGCGGGATGGGATGAAGAAGGATTCTTCTTCTCCTAAGGGAAGGTGTTTGAGATGAAAGCAGATGCTTTTGAGCTTGTGTCTGTCCTTGAATTCTGTGGTGCTCTTTCCAGCCATTTCTTTTTCTCAAAACCTTGCC
Organism: Ilyophis sp. 1 JC-2022; assembly: GCA_022702515.1. Lineage (NCBI taxonomy): Eukaryota > Metazoa > Chordata > Actinopteri > Anguilliformes > Synaphobranchidae > Ilyophis > Ilyophis sp. 1 JC-2022. The sequence continues at coordinate 135,348,762 of CM040395.1, forward strand.
CTGTTAATAATTCTCAGTGTCTGAGAGATTATAATAATGTGCAGCGAAATCATGAGCAGTGATTTATACACCCCCCCCCCCCCACACACACACACACACACACACACACACACACACACACACACACTTATTCACTTTGCACAGACATCAGCAGAAGTGTAGAAGCTTCTAATGAAGGGATCATCTCACTGCCGGCTTCTTCATTAAATTCCCCTGAAACATTCAGCGCTGGATGCGTCTCATTCTTCTCCCAGCTAGTCAAGTCCTCCTGTCCTCTAATTCTTCATACACCAGTTTGATGATTCTGTCACTTCGAGAGCTCTGCCGAATCTAATTTTGCTTACAGATCTTTCTACACGGACCAGAATGTCGGTTGTAGCATTCTTTGAGGCTCTCGTTGTCCGCGCATGGTAGTTCATGGAGTTTCGCTCCTGCTTGTCAATTAGCCCGTACCGAATAAAAGACTAAATTCCCTTCATCTTTCTTTTTCTCATTCATTTTAACCTGACCTCAAGTTCAGTTAAAACAATAAGCAGCATGTGTCCTGAGAATGAGAACATCTTCCCTCTGTGAATAAGTTGCACATTCTTGTTATGTACATGAGAGAGAAAGAATTACTTCAAGGCAGAAGTAGAGAGCTAGAGAATGGGGGCGGCTGATTTTGATTCTCTCTGGCTCAACAGACCACACTGTGATGCATTCAAACTTCTAGGATTGTGGTGCACAGATTGCAGTCCCAGTATACATTTCTTAATCCCCTGGATCTAACACATTGCGTCCCACTTCCAGCTACGCCACATTTCAGTGCAACTGTCTCCGCATGCGGCGATTGAGTGGTGTAAAAGCCATATTTTACAAAATAAGAAAACTATACCGCACAACCCGAATGCAGGTGGTGCTCCGCAACTCGCATAATGAGAAAAACAAAATGGCTTCCTTTGGTTTCACCGATTCTATCTGTGTCTGTGAGTTTGCTTCTTGAGTCAATTAGCCGAGCTTGAGTTAGCTGAGCTTGTGGGTTTCGGAACAGCAAAAACAGAGAATGGGGGGGTGGGGAGAAGGAGAAAGAGACAGACAGAGAGAGAGTTGATAACAGAGAGGGAGAGGGGGAGACGTTGAGATATGAGTGGGTTTAGTTGCCTCTGACGCTGGTATAAGCATCGTTTCAAGGTTGGTGCGCTGACCCGAGGTGTGATACGTACTGAACGGTTTAATGAAATGTATAACGGTGGCAGCTGGGCCCAATCTGTCTGTTCTGTCTCCTCCACCGCCGTGGGTTTGACGGGAGTACGACGGTCCTGACAGTCCAATTAGAGGCGTATTTGCATAACTCCTGGACTGTGTTCACCTTGTTCGTGGAGGCGTAAAATAGAACCGCCGCACGGTACATCCCCGAGCTCAGCAAGATTTCTCAATTTTACCGTCTCCGCTCCGTGACAACGCACGCATTCTCCACCCGCCCCTCGGCCCCGGGTTCGAATGGCGTTTCTCCTCGGACTTTGGCATGGCGCTTGCTGATGGAGGGAAGGAGGGTATGTGCTGGCGGTTTTATGTGCATTGACGTTTGGAAACCGGATTGGCGTGATCGGCGGGGTTTTACCGTTTGAATCCCGCGCGATGCAGAGCCTACTGCAGCCTGGAGGAATCTGTTCAATTGCCCGAGTCATTTTTACCATTTTTATTTATTGCTTTTTCAAACTCATCTCAGCAATGTTTATAGACCATTTGATAGGTAGCCGAGCATTTCTCATATGGGTTTGAAGCTAATATTACCTTTAAGGTCAGTGACAGTGACAGGAGTGACATCATAAAGTGATGTCCAGTTCTAGGAAAAGTATGATTGTGTTTTCTTTCATATACCTCCTCTACATCCCAGTCGTAAAAAAGGGCCCATAGAATGGTTCTATGAGAAAATTAACTCCAGCAGTCAATCATGTGGTTTCACTTATTATTTATAAATCACTCAATTTTCTCTGTGGTTGGTACGCCGAGGAAATAGGATAGCCAAGCTTATTTTAAATTAATATCAGGATACACCCAGCTTATTTATTTATTAGGAGAGGTGAAACCTGCCAATTAAAGGCATTACTGGGTAAACTTGATGTCATTTTAATTTTATCCCCTCCAAAAATAGCAGCCACAGTCACCTTGACAAAACCACGCACAGGAAAGGGAAAAACACAGCAGCCGAAGGACCTTAACAGAGCTTCCTCAGAGCACCCAGGGCCCTAAGGAACGACGCTCCTATAAATCAACGTTCTTTTCCGTCTCCGGCTGGAGATCCGTCTTCTGAGACAAATGTAATATAAACCGCCGGTAATTCTTTCACAGAAATGCCGGGGGCAACTTTTTAAGGAGTAAGGGGAACCAGATCTGCTAGTTTCCTGGGTATTGTGTCCACAGAGCACAGTAGCGCGGCGCGCACTCAAACGTCTGCCGCGCGCCGCCTGCGACTGCTCGCCCCCCGCTACGACCACTGCCACGCCCACCTTAACCTTTGCCTGCAGCGCACCCTGTTCGCTCACCTCTCAAATATCCACGCCCCTCTCACGAGCAGGCGGGCAGGCGCCTTTGCCTTCACACCGCCTCTTAAGGAATTTTCTCATTCTTTCCACATTGACTTTGGAAGTGGCTGTACCCAGAGGCTCTGACCTCAATCACCACCACCCCCCTTCTCTTCCTCCTCCTTCTCCTCCTCCCATCCGTTGAGGGGTTGAGTGCAGATTCAGGGTTCCGCAGAGCATGCGATAATGAAAAAGAAAGATTTGTTCAGAGTAACATGTGACACCCTTGATATTTGTCAAGGGTTTGTCTTCCACATTTTGACAAATCTATTGCCTGCAGGAAGGTCACATATAACTATGTTTAACCGGTAGACAGCCAGCTAATGTAGATGTTATTACTTAGCAAAAATGCTGTAGCAACACTGTGACATTGTGAGTCATTGTGAAACTGTCGCTGTTATGTTTACTCCCCAGACTGTTGTTTATTTTTGTATGGAAGTGGAGTCTTTAGTGTCATTGGAATATGGTGTGCATCTTGACCCTGTAGGATGCCCCATGATAGACTGTCTGGTAGCTAGACGACAAATAGGCCCTTCGGGTTTGCAGAGAACTGTAGTGAAGTGACAGATTGACACGTGTTAACGAATGATGACAAATCTGCCATGACATTGCAGTAATTCCCACATGTGCCTTTCTTATCAAAGGTTCCAACTGCCTGTGAGTCCACACGAGTAACTTTTTATAAAACTCAAATAATTACTAGGTGTCAGTGTGTTTCATTCAGTCTATTTCATAGTTACTAAAAAAATACATTAATAATTTGATATTTTGCCTAGGCATCACTGATCGATTACATAATCCGGTACTCAGATGCTCGTTAATTAACAAGGGCGAAGAAAACTCCGGGATTCGGTTCTTTCTAATCAATATTCATAAAGGAGTGCTTCGGAACTGTGCATAAAGTAACGCATAATTCATTGATGTAATTAATTTCCCTGCCGGAATGTGTGAATGAATGCAGAGCCTCGCAGCGAGCCATTATTCACAGCTGGAGTTTCATAGAGTGCTCAGGGGCAAAAAAAACAAACAAAAAAAAACATTTCTGCATTCAATCTTGTCAGCCACATAGTAATGAAATTACCAGAATATATGTAGTTCTGATCTGAGAATAACAAGAACCTCTCGTTACACAGACTAAACCCAATTGGGGGAAAGGCCCTTTTTAAAAAAAATATATAAATAAATCACTTGTTACTGTGTTAGGATCTGTTTCCAGTTTTAATTTTTCAGTGCCTTACAACCAGTGTATAGAAAGAAAATCTAACAATTAGGTGCTGACAAGTGGAATAATTGAAAAACGTATTGGAAAGGGCTTTAGCGTAATCCCTCGCGAGGATTTTGTGAGTTCGTCTGCTTGAAAGGAACTGATGAAGGGAAAAACCGCCTCGGATGTTTGCCACGTTACGTGCGATACAGGGGTGGGGAGGGCGGTGGGGGGAAATCAAGAGCATTGAAGCACTGTAAAAATGAAACAGAGACCGATCTTTCATCAGCTGCGTCGGATGAACTTACATGTCACGAGTAAAAACCCGATGTCAGCAGTTCTGCTCGCTTTTTGATTAACTGTGATGCGCTCAATCATTGGATGAGAATGGTGGTCACTGATCAGACTGCGCCCTGTCTCCTTCAGAAGAGTAGTGGCACGTAGTATTTGCCACACTAAGAGTTGATTAATAGCCAGCAATAAAAATAATAAATGTGCTGGTGCTCAAAATGGTAGGTAGTGTATGAGATCACAATGAAATATGTAAAGTTTGAAGCTACTTCATTCTTATGTTTTTTATTTATTTATGTTGATCCGGTGCTTTGCTACTGTAGCTTCATATCAGCATAGATATAACTTCTTTTTTTTGTTGCTCTGTGTTAACATTACATTATAGTTTCATTATAGTCTCAATAAATATCTACTCAAGGATGTATTCACGTAGAATATTTGAGGTAAGGAAACGTGCACATTGCTTTGCCGTTAGCCTTTTTTGCACAGAATACACTAAAGCACTATGCAGGCCAGTTTTGTCATGGATTACTCACTCTCCACTCTGAAATTGGTGTATGTTTGCAAATTTTTCACATCTATAAAATCTTGAGATAAAGCAATGGTATGACTTCATTTTTTGTACTCACTTAAGAAAGCAGTCAGTGGGAGCCGAGGCATGATGACATGATGTTTTGAGGGTGGAGTAATGGTGACATAGTGGCTTAAGCACCCGAAGGGACAAAGGTGAGGTTACAAAGAAGCAAAGCCATGTGTACTGACTTGTTCTCATTGTCTACTTATAGTTGCTGGTCTTATTAAGGACATAGAGGCTAACCCCCCCCACTCCAGTTTCTTGAGTAGATTTGAATGGAGAGAGAGGGGGGGCTGGTGTCAGTTTCTGTGGCGTAATTAATATAACTAAGTGATTTCAGCCCCATTACCCTTGTTAATGTCGAGCTGAAGATTTTGTAATTTGATGAGCACATTATCATTGCATCACAGTGATTAATGTGACAGAAACCCTGAATGAATGTCCAAGCACTAATGCCATGTACTGTTGCAAATGGGCTGTCACATGGCGGCATCAGACCAAATAATGCAGTGTCTCAAGGCTTGTGTTTGGATATGATATTTTCGCTACTATTTGAAAACTACACCTCCCAGGGCGCTTTGCTGCACGGTTATGTTACATTATGTAACATACATACATTATGTTAATTCATGTAATGAGAAAGTCATTACTGATTATTTGAAGGTTATTACATTAGCCAATCTCACAGTATGGATGTCTTCATGTTGAGATGAGAACAGTGAGTTTATGAGAGTGAGAGAGACAGGCAGACACAGATAAACAGAGAGAGTGAGAGAGACTTTTTTAGGCCAAACATATTTAATATATACCGTACAGTGGCGGCTGGTGACTCAAAAAATTGGGGAGGACAGGAAGAAAACCAACCCACAGTGTCATATTATTTTACACTAGTTGGCTACTTATCTCTACTTTTTATGTTCAAGTTATGTTATGTTCTTATGTTCAAATGTAGCAATAATCCAACTCGCAACATAATAATAATAACCTAACCTAACAAATATCATATTAACATATATCATATAAATGATACTGAGATTTGGTAATGGTTTATTTCAACCAATTACTCTTTTTAATATTTTGATCTCCCTCTTGCCTTTCAAAAATAGAGGATGAGCAATCTCCTCTGCCTCCTCTGATACCTTAGGATATAATTTACAATATTAAATATGTCATATAACAAAGCATGTAATTATACAACACATTATACAGCATTTAACTAAGCTATTACATAAACTGAAGGAAAAAAAACTGAATGGTTGAATCAAACAATTGTCCTATCTCATAAAGTAGCAGGAGAAAAACTATGCTAAAAAGGAATAAAACCAGTAAAGGTGAACTTACACAAATAAAAAGTAATCAAACACATCCATCTCAAAGCACTGACATTTCGAGCAATTAACCTGTCGACCTTCTTCCACACAGTTATGAACTCCCACTAAATGAGAGTTGCTATCAGTTTATAATGAGCATAGTCTATTTAAGATGTGCAGAGCCAAAGCCCTTGATCCTTTTTTCAAGGTCTATGGGCATTGGGCATCCTCCCCAGGGTTTAGTCTTTGGTGGTCACCAACACATTTAAGTCTGCAATTGTATTTACGCTATATTCAAAAACAAATTAGTTGCATTACACACGCATTCATATTTTACACTACATTTCCAAACTTACGCGGCGCTTCAGTTAAATATTTGATATATTTTGTAATTATGCTTTCTAAAAAAAGAAAGAAAAAAAAAATATTTTTTTAGTTTTGTTTGTATTCAATATTTTACATAAATTGAAACGTGTTCTGAGTAAGTTCATAATGGATGCTGTATACCGTATTTTGACAAAGCAACATCTTTTCTGCTGGATTTGTGCTGTTAACAGGAAATGTGCAATACTATATCAACCAGACATTCACTTCAATGGATATCTGGCCACATAATACAGTGCTTATCAATTGATATACAGTAAATGTTAACTTTAGTTGTATTACTATTTAAGGAATAACATGCTTTTTGCACCTGTGAGTCACATTTGCCGTTAAAGAGCAGACTAGCAGGTCAAGATAATTGCAGTACTTACGATGCCATGTTTTGTTATTGTTTTAATGCTTCTATTACCACCTGATATGTTGACAGGAATTAATCCCTGATTATGTGTACGTTAATGACCTCACTTTGGCCTTATGATTTTTGTAGGCTTTTAAAAGGAACGGGGCCCTTCGTGTTCTTTCAAAGGACACATTGAAAGCTCAATAGTACGCTCTGCCTTTCGATCAAGTGGAAGGACAAATTACCAACAGCTCATTGTGATTTTCGAAAGCCTCAGCGTTCATTACAGGAAATGGGTAAAAAGCCCTAAACCAAGTGCTTACCGTGCTGCACACCCTCATCCGTTCGCGCCCAGTGACATCGCGGTAAGAAAGGTTATTAGCGGAAATTCTGACCGTTTTGACACTCATTGTAGTCGGATGACTTGGCATTGTGTGAGGGTGTTGCCAGGCCTCCGTCTGGAAATATGAAGTGCAGGCTCAGAAAAGTGCACTCAGGAAGAGATGCCTGTCACTGCCTATATCGTCTGAAAGGATTGATCCTTAATAAGAAGGGCCATGAGCTTTTCACAAGCTGTTTCTCTTGCCTACATTTTCAATGTCAGTCAAGACAAATTTTCAATCCAGAGCCTCTTCCATTTTCCACTTACCGTTGAGTTAAGCAACTTTACAACATCATATTTGGCGAGACTGAAAAGTGTCTGCGCTCTGTTGGTAACTGACAATTTCCTTTGCAAACTTTGGGCAGAAGTGCCATGGCTAACCTGAGAAGGACTGTTCTGATAGTGATTGGAACATTGGAGCAGTGAGATAGAGTCATTTGCAAACCTTGCTTCTCTTTACTGTGCAATGACAAAATTATTATATGTATATGTTTTTTTAAGTTAACATAGGTAATTCTCAATTGGTATTTGGTCACATCATATGCGTATAGTTAACAAGCGATGGTTCGTATTTTATTCATCATTCCCTTTTGTACGTCGCCTACGCGGAACATATGTTATTGTAAGCTGATAAGTTAAAATCAGGTGCCTGCAGATAAAAAAAAACTACATTCAGTTCACTATTTAAAGTCATTTGGGGGATGCTTTTAGCCAAATCGACGTCCAAACGTGCATTACGCATAGTGAGCAAGCACCAGCTAGAGATTACTAAGCACTAGAGCAGAGCTACAATCATATAAGTTCCACCATTAAGGTGCGTGCCTCCAGAGCCACAAGACAAATGGAGAGAAGGGTTTGTTTTCTTACTATTAAATACAAACATGGAGGTGTAGTCTGAAAAGGTGGATTTTTACACCTTTGTGGAAAACAGCCAGTGAATCTGCCTTCCCGATTGGATGGGGAATTCACTGTCGGCAATTTTAAGTCAATGCAGGCAGCCAACAGAAGCCACTCAAAAGTGAGTGGCATGTGTCAATTTAGGCCCACCAGGTTGCCAGAAACATAGTCATTAGCATGAGCGGAGCAAACGTTTTTATGTGCACAAAGCAAGTTCTGTCAGGAAACTCTTATCATAGCCGACCAAGGTCGGCTAGCAACCACGCATCTCATACTCAACCAATTATATGCACACACCTCTAATGGAGTGCCCTTTTTCAGCCAAGAATCTGTTCTCTCTTCTGCTTGAACGATGATGCACTGCTCTTTGTTTGCTTACCGCTTGTGTTAAAATAAATTTGCTGTCACCCGCCACCAGCTTCCACCTGTTGTCTGGATCTGCTTTGATACGGGGGTTTATGGTCATCTCCAGTTTAGCGAGGGGGGGCGGTGCTGACATGTAGCTGCGTAGCCTCTTGGATGAGGAAGGGGAAAATTCTCCTCTCCTGATGTTGTGAAGGGAGAATGTGCAAGACTGGATGGTTGCCGCTATATAACACCAAGGTACTTAGAGAGAGGGAGATACAGTAGATCTTTCAACAGTGATTACAGCATCAGTTCATTAGGGAACCCTCTGTTGGAAGGCACAGGAATTCTATAATCCCCAGTTTGAGCTAAAATTAACAATGTGGCTAACATTTCAAACTATTTGACATACTGCCTTGTGCAGTTCATGCTGATTTTCAAAGTAATATTTATATAAATAATTGTCAAACACCTCTATACAAACAATTAAATGAGAAAATAATTGCAAAAGAGGTTCTTCGTTGTGGTAGAAAATCCAGAGGGAGCTTTACATTTTAATTAGAAAAGTAATTGAACACCGAAACTACATTGAGAAAAGGTCCAACTTTTAAAAAAATGCTCAGAAGATGTCCCCTAGGAATTCAGCTTCATCCTGTTCAGCTGTACTCAACAACAATGTCCTGTAAAACTCTGAGAAACCAGAGAAAAAATATATTACAAGGGTTGTAATTTCCTGGCCTTCAACTCCATGCGCTCAGGAATGCAACATGCCGAGCCGTTATTCAGGCAGAAAGTGTCCGGGGAGAGCGATAATTCAGTCTAATTCCCCTCTCTTCCAGTCCCGCTGTCGCCATCAACAACCACTTTGCTCCGAGAGAATCCATAGAACAAAGACCAGCGCTGCCAACTTTGTCTCGAGCTGTTCTTGGCAGGTCTCTTTTCCCTGCCATCACAGCCAACGGCATCTCTCCACGCCAACCGCAGACATGGGAGAGATGGTTTTACTGGTGAAGAAGACAGCTGGTTCTTCATCAGTATTCGTCTCAGCCAGGCGGGCAGAGGACACGTTTGATGAAATGAGAGCAGGGAACACATTTTAGCTGCTCGTACAGGACGTACTCTGCGCCGTAAGATGGGGCTTTTTTTAGGCTGACGCTGACCCCCTTAAAAATGATCAGTGTTCCTCCAAGACTTTAAGTGCCAAACCTCTGTCTATGGGCCACCAATGGTCCAAAACCGGATTTTTTTATTTACTAGCTAAGCTTCCCAAGTACAGTGTTACCCATGAGTAATTGACTGAATGTTAAATTTTTAGTTTGTGCTTAATGTGGTTGCTTTATATTTGCAAACTTCATTTTGTATAAGTCAAATGGGGCTATTGTATATTATTACAAAGAGACCTTAAAGACATCTTACCTTACGTTTGTACTATATATGTATGTTGCGTTAAATGCAAATGTATTGGGACAGTGACACAATTTTCTGTTGTTCAGGCACATTGTATTCCAGCACATTGGTTTCGGAATAAAACAATGAATTTCAGATTAACATGCTGCTGTTCCTCAGCATGAGGTAAGTGTGAATGCCAGTAAAGCAGGCCATCAAGAGCCTGAAAAATCTGAATACATTGATCAGCGACATAGGCAAAACATTGCGCGTGTCAAAATCAACTGTTTGATACGTTTTTAGGAAGCAAGAACGCACTGGTGAGCTCAGCAATAGCAAATGACCTGGTAGACCACAGAAGACCACTTTAGTGGATGACCAAAGAATACTTTTAATTATGACGAAAGCTCCCTTTTCAACTTTCGAACGGATCATGAACACTCTCCAGGATGTAGTCATAGATGTGTCAAGGGCTACTATAAAGAGAAGACTACGCCAACATAACCTCAGAGGGTTTACGGGGCTAGATGCAAACTATTGGGAAGCATCAAGAACAGAACGGCCAGGATAGAGTTTGCTAAAAAGTACATTAAAAAACTGTAGAAAAAAAACAACTTTTGGATCAGTCTTATGTATCAAAGCGCTGGAGAGAGGAGAGTATGGAGAAAGAAAATAACTGCTCATGAGCCAAAATATGGTGGAGGGGGTGTTATGGCTTGGGCATATATGGATGCCACTGGAACTTGGCTGTCACTGGAACTTGGCTCACTTCTCTCCATTGATGATGGGACTGCTGACAGCAGCACCAGGATGAATTCTGAAGTGTACACACATTTTTTCTTCTCAGATCTAACCGATCCCCTCAAAACTCATTGAGCAGTGCTTCACTTTGCAGCAGGACAATGAACACAAACATACTGCTAAAGGAGTTTTTCAGGGCCAAAACGTGGAATGTTTTTGACTGGCCAAGTCAATCTCCCATCCTGAATCCAATTGAACATGCGGTTCACTTTCTGAAGACAAAATGCAGAAACAGGAACTGAAGATGGCTGCAGTACAGGCCTGGCAGAGCATCACCAGGGACTTCAGGCAGTCATCAAATACAAAGGATTTGCAACCAAGTACTAAAAATGACGAGTTTATTTCAGATAATTTGTCAACTTATTTTTGCTCTCCTAAAATAGGATCGCTATATATAAAAAGGGTTGTAATTCCTACACGGATCAGCTGATATGGATGCAAATACCCTCATAGTAAAGCTAACAGTCTGCACCTTAACCTCATATTCATTGTTTCATTTAAAATCCAATGTGCTAGAGTATAGAGCAAAAAATAAAAAATCAAATTGTGTCACTTACACAATACTTATGCATTTACCTGTGTGTGTGTGTGTGTATGCGTGTGTGTGTCTGCGCACGTGTGTGTATGTGCATGCGCTGCTGATGGGTGATCCTTTTTTACACTGCCACGATGATTTTGCAAAGCAATGAAAAAGCAGATCAAGGACACAACTCTAAATTGACGCTTAGCAGATGCTCGTATCTCGAGCGAATCACAAGGCAAGGCTATCCGCTGCTCGGATGTCACATTAACCTATAAAGTGTGAGTGAATGTCAGGAAGGATTGATGGGAGAGTAGGGAAAGGCAGTAGAACATCTCCAGTACGCAGGTAGGACATCTGATGGAGTGTCCAGGAAGTGTCGCACCAGCCTGGCAGGCGACAGTCACCCGCACGCTGTCCTCACACACAACTACCACGCCAAGCATCACCTGATCAGGGCAGGTCAGCTGGCCTCTCAGACCCCGCAGTCTGCTAACTTTTTTTTGGAGGATTATTATTACCCCTATCATTAATATTATACACACATACATAAAACACAAAACTAAACCGATATGTACAGCACACACACAACTACACTCAGCACAGCACAGCACAGCACAAAGATATAATGTTTTTTGTAAAGTTTCAGTTTACAGCAATTATTCCAACTTCCAAGACTAACAGTTGTTTGTCAGTTGCTAAGAAACAGATATGTCCTTCCCTGACCTTGCTCGGTTTCAACGCATCAAAAAAAATCACATTTGTTTGTCATGCAGGTTTTTAATTGACAGCATAACACTGAAACATTGGAACATCCAGATGGCATATGTAATCACTTTAGCGCCTTATGAATGACATCCTATGGGCTGTCGTCCCAAAGTGACACAGGGCAGGGTCTGTCTGACTTACAGACCTCATGCCATCCCAATAAATCCTCTTTCTGAGGCTGCTTCGCACACAAAAAAAAATAGCGGAAGAAAAAATAAATCCGCTAAAATCTCTTTATTGATGTGACCTTAGAGTGCATGCTGGGTGAAAACAATGCATTATCTGTGTTAGACGGAGAGCAGCTAGAAGCATCGCTGTGACATTACACCGGTGACATCGCTGCCATTGTGACTGTAGAACCATTGTTATTGTAGTATATATATATATATATATATATATATATATATATATATATATACAGTATATTTTATGTAGAAATAGAACCAGGATGATTGGCATAATTATTGATGCTATTCCTGAGGCAGTGGTTATGTTCGCTGGATGAAAAATAGATTTTCTCCAGGGGAACTTCTTTCTTTTGCTATTACAATCTCCCATAGCCCTTGGTTTTTGATGCTGCCCAATTCTTGGGTCTTGTTGACCCCGACCTGACCTTTACTAAATTACCAGCAGTTCCTAGAATTAAATTATCTATCTGGCCTCCAACAAGAGAGTTTATTATTCCATTCTGCTTTGTTGCTTTTATGACAGCTATCAATATCAGCCATTTCTGGTCCTGGATATCACCAAGGGTTAGAGTTTATCACCGTTCGCGTAGCGTGAAGTGGCTTGGTGGGCACACACTCCCTACGGCCCATAGCCCATCACAAGGTCAATCACCCGCATTCCTCCTTTGCCCTAGGAGAGATGCTGTTTCCACTGGACCTCGCAAAACATTTGTTTTTTCCGTTGTCTTACAAATAAACTCTAGTTTTTGTTGTCATTCCAAACGTATAACCTTTCCTGAAATTGCGACGCCGGTTATCAGCGAAGAATCTTAAGGGAGAAAAAACAAACGCGACAGACAAGTGTTGGTTCTGTGTATGATTGCGTTTCTGTTTCTCCAACGGGACACTTATACTGTAACTCAAGGAGGACAGTCTTAACGGTTTCTTATGAACAGTATCTTGCGAGTGATTTCATTATTTTTAAGAGGCTTGACACACATGCCAGAGAATGTCAGTACAGCAAGACTGTGAAAATGTGGCAATCGGGTCTATCTTCTGTACAGAATAACTGAGATCTCTTCTTCCATCTGTCACTTCAGAAAGACTCTCATTACACATGACTGAAACAGTAAGATATTCAGTGTTAATTGAATTATAGTTCAGATGGGAATGAACGGACTCCATCAGAGTGGAATTTACTCTGTGAGAGTTGATTTAACACTGGAAATTTTGCTACTGGGAATAAAAAAAGTTATATCTCTCGTCATCCGTGAGAATCGGTACGAATGAGAACATTGTTCTGGAATGCCACACCTTTGATTTCTGAAATAAATCTCTGGCTGTTTGCTTGCCACTGCCGCTTAGTGCACAGCAACACGTCCTGAGATAAATTAACTCTGATGGTACATCAGTACCATTTTATATCTTTTTCACTTGTATAATTTTCGTTAGAGTTGATTTCCCGCTGAACACTTTTCTGTTCAGGTGTCACATCCTGCGTATATTGCTGTGGAACACCGTTATTATTAGGATTACCGTTATTATCCCGCTCTGCTGAATCCCGCGAGGTAAAGTCTCCCTTTGGGATCAATCAGGTATTCTGTTCTTTTTGAAAGTTTTCTTTTTGCCTCTGGGTCGTGCTGTGAAGCCATCCAAATCCCGGGTGGGTTATGCGTGTCGCGCTGCGAATGAGGTGCTTTATCTAAAAGGTGCGTTAAGTCACAGTGACCACGCTGTACAAAGGGTTTAAAATGACAAAAGAAACAATAACAGAATTAAATCCCAGTTGTTTTTTGTAACGCGTGGCGTATAGATTGACGCGCGGTCGTCAAGTTAAAATAAAGTCGTTAAAATAAATTGTCTTGTGTACCGTGGCTCGCATTTTGGATTTTCTATTTTAAAATGTATTGTTTTTTTATGGGAAGTATAAGATAAGGGAGAATGTGTGTGCTATAAGTTGTAATGGCATACAGTGAATCAATGCGCAGTGGCTATCGCTCCTCTCCTTCTCAATCATGGAGTCCAGAGTGCAGACCCCGCACATTGTCCTACGCTTTTATCACTGAACGCTCGCTTCACATTAGCGCCATAGTTTAATTAGAGGGAGCCGCCACGAAGGCCGCGCTAAATCTTTTCAATCTTTTACCACTGTTTATGGTAGCAGGGTGTCGAGGGAGGGCTGGTTTGTGTGTATGCATCTGTGTGTGTGTGTGTGTGTGTGTGTATATATGCGTGACTCTGTAGCCTACTAGTGAGGCAGAGAATGGAAAGGAAGAGAAAAGAATTTGAGGAAGAATAATGTATTGTAATGCATATGCATATATATGGATATGGACCAATAATGCATATGTATGGTTTGCGCTGTGTGTGTGTGTGTGTGTGTGTGTGTCTCAGTGATTGTACAATATGTGTGTTGCATTTGTGAATCCACATTTTGAAACTGAATTGAAATGTTATTCAACCACATTTCACACCGATAGCTCTGAAAGACATCACGGTTCCCAAGGTCGAAGTTTTTCCTGTCGGGAAGAAGAACTCCCTGCCATCTCAGCTCGTTTCTGCCGCACTTAAACACAAGCGGAGCTCTAATGAAATGTACACAGAGAAATAAGACTGAGAGCACTGCTGAAAATCTACAAAAACAACAAAAAGTCCTATCATGACTGAGTTTGTTTGCCATGAATTTTGCATTTATCGGCCTGCATCCAGTTGTAATATTCCAACACAGTTTATTAGTATTTATTTATTAGCTTAGTGTGTGACTCAGCAAGCAAGCACCTAGCGGACCGCCGTTAGCGCCAGCTGTCATTCCACTATCAGTTTGCAAGCGATATAGCGGGAAGCTAGCGGCGCGGTCATTCATCAAGTGTTTGTATTCTTTTTACGGCCGTTCTCAACTCACCTCAGCCGTCTGCTAGCAGACCACAGTGGTAGCGTTTTGTAAACGACAGCAGACCGACTGCTGCACCAATGGCGGGTCGCTTTAGGGCCAGCAAGCAGGGTCAGCAGGTTTGCTGGCTGGGGGGGTATACATGCCTCCTGGCCTGGGTGGTTCACCAACATTGTGATGCACATATGCCCTCTGAACAGGACAGGCAAATTTAAGGGCCTTTTCACCTTCTTCTAAGTCTCTTGATGGCTCGACATGGTCCAAAAAAAACCCAAAGCAGGTAGACGAAGGTTTGCCACAGTGGGCGTTTGCAGTTAATCCTTTGATTGGTATAAACCATAATTATAAAAAAGATCCTCATCTGTTGTCTGTGTGCCTTTCCAGGCTTTTTGGAAGCCAATGAGAGGGCCAAAAAATTATAAAATTATTTACAGCACTAATTATCCAGCAAGGTTTGACTTTGCAAGAGCAGTAATTCAGCTAGAACAGTCACTTAAGACTGTAATGCAGAGGTGATTAGAGATCATTAACTTCATGCGCAAAACAATATGTTTGAACAAAAGGGAGTTGGCGCCGTTCCTGTCTGTGGTTTGCCACACCGACAACAGTAGACTCTGTAAAACCTGGGTCACTAAGCCCGCAGGTCTGTGCAGAGAATGAGGGTTTACACCTTTAGGAATGGTCTCCTCAAACGACTCATCGAGCCTCTTCCAAAGCAGCCTTCAAGGACCGCGGCTTTGTCGGGCACAAGGCAATTATGGGTAATGTAGTCTGTCATTTTAATATCCTTAGCACAGAGCATGATCCTTGTCATTTTATTCTATTTTGTCTAGACAATTTACGTCTAGACAGAGTAAACCTTTATTTTATTCGCTGTCAAAATTGATTTGTTGCGAGTCCGGTTAACTTATTGTCTGAGGTCACGGCTCATTTTTTTAAGGAATACAGCTGGGGATCGACCGGCGCAAAAGTGGAGATTAACAAAGCGCATCTCATAAAGTCACATAAAAACATCCTCCGAGATGGACGAGGGAGAACATCCTCTCGCTTGTGACTTAATTCGCTCGGCAGACTCGCGCACCTGCATTAAACGTGTCAGTAAAAATGGGAATTTTTAAATAACGAAACCCATTCTCTGTGTACGCTCTCCGCAGGTTAATGTGAAGCCTGTCGGAAAGGCCTGCGTTTCAATTCACAGGATTAACGAGTCTCTCACTCCACTGTACACCCGATACAATATTGCGCTGCTCTCCTGGTCCTCAAGGTTATTCTTCTCCATGCTAAAAACATCAACTCATTATTCACCCAACGCTAAATCATTAAGAGGGAAAAAAGGGTCCTGTGTGCAGTACAGAAAAAGATAACATTAAAATTGCATTATTGTAAACATGGGTAGCCTTGCCACACACAACCACTTGGCCAGTTTAACTGAATTAATTGTATTTCACAACCCCACCGAAAACTCACACAGTGGCAGTGGTATTTCTCCCTGGCGTCTGAATGTTATTGGTTCACCAACTGTAAAGCAGGTTGCCTCAGTGGAACATAACAGAAATGAAGGCTAAGGCTGATCTCCTGTATTTCATGGTCCCTTCTTTGAGATAAATACATTTAAATCCGTATGAAACATTATACCATCAGTGTTGTTTAATCAGCCTGCACAACACTAATGGTTACCATTACCATTAGATGGTATAAAAATGCTATCAATAGCAACTTTATAAACTCAAACTGTTCATTTTGTGCAACAGTTGAATGATTTCAAAGGCACATTAATTAAGTTGAATTGCTTAATTTACCATGGCAACATATTATTGAATGGTTAATTGTTTCTGGGCATTCATAATTTCCTCCTACCTTGACATTTATGAAATGCATAAGCACCACGATGATATGAAAATATGAAATGACATTATATGTATTAAAATGATCTGCCTTACAAATGCGTGGCTCTGTGTTTGAGCTCTGCTGTCAGATGTAGGCTATGAGGGTTAATATTCAGGAGGGAAAAGTATATATTCTGTGTACTATGTATAGGCTGTCGGCTAGGGTTTGAATTTGAATAATATTTTAATTAAGCTTCAGCAGGAGTTGAGTGTTTAAGTGAACTAGTATGTGACATCTCTATGCGGGCCTTGGGGATAGACAGTGATAAAATTAATTCCGATCCATTTATTATTATTCTGATAAATTTAAGCCCAGAGGCCATTGCTTCACATTAGGATGTTAGCGGGTGAAATGGGAGGTAAAAACGATTTGGCCCGGGTGTCTAATCAGACCGAGCGTGCGCCTAACACACTTGTCTTTTTGGCCGACAGCCTCCGTCACATTTGGCTCCCCGGCTGTCGGTTTTCAGTCTGTTTCATCTGTCAGGCGGGAGAGTCGCTAATGAAGATTCACCACCGAGGAGTGAAGGTGGTTATCAGCGAAACACCGGAGAGCACCGTGCATGCAACACAAACCTTGTTCGCGCAGAAAATCCACACTTACTCAAGCACCTTGTCAGCCGGCGAAGCTCGCAAGCTTCTCTCACACCGTGGGAGTTATTTACGGGAAGTCCGTAAAAGTAAGAAAGCGATGTTTACCTGTCGGGTGTTTGTGGGGTTGCCTCAGTCGATATTTACCGTACAGAAGAAGTTCAGCATCACCAATAGTCTTTCATCAGCAGTAGAGGGCCATGGTCACAACCAATAAGGCATTTGCGCTCTCCTATCCGGTTTAGGTGGCAGTGTGTTTTTTAGAATATGGAGCCTGGTATGTAACCAGGAGGTTAAAGGTTTGAATGCCAGGCGGGCCTTGTTGCTGAACCCTTGAGCGATGTACATCTAGGGCCTGATTTACTAAGACCTTTAGCATGGCCAAAATGTTTTAGCACATGCAGAACTAATAACACAACCAATGCTTGGTGCAAAACAAATACCATGACCAATCATTGGCTGTGTTATTAGTTTTGAATGTGCTAAAAGATTCTGCACATGTTAAAGGTCTTCTCAATGGCTACAATAAATATAAAGTGGTAAAAAAATGGGGGTGGGGTTGAGGACACGCACAGGATGTATAGTATCACAAGAAAATTTAATTATGGGCCCTGGAAGCAGAAAATAGATTATTAAAAAAATGAATGGAAGGAGCCAGCAGTCTGGGGGTGACCCCGTGTCTCTGGGTAGCATGGGATCCGTCAGCACCGATGCAGGGGATACGGAGCCAAGTTCAGATGGAGTTTACAAGCCCGGTGCCGAGTGGCTAGTGGGTGGCAGCCAGGCAAGTGCCCAGGGATGCTGATGAATTCGGGAGATGAATAATTAATGCTCTTTTAACAGGGGTCGTCTGGAGAGGGAATGGGAGGCGTAACGGGGGAAGTAGCTCCAGAGACTGCGGCACGGCTATTTTTAGGCACATCTCCCCTCTGTTATCCTCTCCCCCCTCACTGTAGATTACGTCCAGATGCGCGTTCAAAGCTAGGCCTTTTTTTACTTCCCCCACACCAATTTGGAATGGCCAGTTGTGTTCGTAGGTTCGTCTCATTGCATCAACACCCTCCATCGATTGGGAAATGGCAGGCCCTCATGTAGCCCAGCCCACCAGCTTTGCCATATTAAATTAGCATACAGCTCCCATAATGTCTCTGTTATCCCATCAGCAAAGATGTATGACGCTTTAAAAAAAAAAATCTGGAATAAAATATACAGATTAAAAAAAAAGAATAATGGATCGCCGGCACGCTGCGCAGTGTTGGCAAACTCCAAATATATATAAATTTCTTTAACTTGAGCAATTACTGCACTGAGTAAAGCGTTAAAGAGGTAATCATCTCTCAGGTGTGGGAGTGAGAGTAAGACAGTGTGTGTGTGCCACAATGAGACCTGAATTATCACAATCTTTGCTTTCATTTAGTTGTGGAGGTGTGTAGGTGTGAAGATGGGCTATAAGTGGTGCTCTTGGATGGTCATCCAAACCCTGTCATCTGCTGCGATTAGTATACCTTATATAGGTATAAAGTCTGTCCTTGCGTTTTAACAGACTCATATGCGTATGTACTGCAGCAATTCAACCCACTGGTTTCCATGTGGCTCCAGTGAAAACATGATTAAAGGTTCCTCTGTGCATTCTCTTATAAATGTGATAAAGACACTGTGCTGTGATCGTTTCTTTTTCTGTCTTTCTTCACTGATGATGTCAAAATGGCTGTCGCATTGTAGTTTCTGCTTTGTGGGTGAAGACCTTTGTAATCTGAGATTTCTATATGTACAAGCTGTCAATGCAAAACACCGGCAGAGCATTTTAGCTTTAAGACACAATTCAGTTTGAAAGAAGTCATCCAATAATAATAATATTAATAATGCAACGAACCATGATATTGATGAACATCATTACCATCATCATCGCTGTAATAATTACAGAGACAGGAAAGCAGTGATCTCTAGTACAGTGTGTCCAGGACAGCTCAACCCTGCTCTCTTGCCTTTCCCTCACGTTTAATCCAGAATTGATTACACTAGCTGACAGATTCAGTGTAAAATGGTTCACATGGCTCAAAATAATAAGAAAAGTTTTCAGCTTTTTGCTGTGCAGTACCCATCCATTGTAGTTTATAGGAATATAATGTATTATCATCCACATATTGGATTTCCCAATTCCTTGTGTCTGCAATCGTATTTAGAAGGTTTTGAATGGTAGTTTGCTTATCCCTCACACACACACACACACACACACACACACACACCTACACATTGTACACATGTATACACGCACACAGAAACAGACACACACACAGACTATACATACACAGCAGTCTGGATTATTTTTTATTATTTTTCCACAACTCACCACACTACCATTGTGCTGACCATAATGTTCGATAAGAGACCGTGGGGCTTATATAAATGGACTTCTGCAAAAAGGGGCAGGGCTGCAGTCCACTTTTAACTGCCGAGGGTAAATTGTCATTTCGACTCTTTGGGGAAGGACAGAGATTATGACGCTTAAAACTGGTTTAAAATGGAAACAAAGAAAGAACAGCGCAGGGCGAAGAAGTTAAGTCTTATCTGGACTTCCCAGCAGCCTCTGGAGTGCAGAATGAGCAGCGATCCCGCCAAGACCCGCCAGCTTGAGGCACCCGGCCGGGATATTTCACAGATCAATGAAAAGAACACACTTCCACGATGGAGGTGCAGGATCGGCGGCTGAAATTTGAACTATTTTGGGAAAGAGGGATCTTACTCATTTGTAATGAGCAGAACTGTTTGGGATGGGGTTGATATGGCTCTGCTCCATGCACATTGTTCTTAAAGTTTTTATTTTTTGGTTTTGGAGCTGATAAGAGCCAACATGGGTCAATCTCTTACTGGTCTGACTAAGACAGCAATGAGCAAGGAACCAAAACTGAAACTGAGATGCGGTCTAACCATAATATAGCCATACTGAATCAGGGTCAGAGACTTTAAAAAAATTATATATCTACAGCACTGCATATGAAACCAAGACCCAAGAACCGCTTCAAGATCAAAACTACGATCAGTTATACTGTCATAACGGCCTTGGACGGGGTCTAAGGCAAGATTTGAGTCTCTTGATACTCTATCCCTGCTGATAGTCTTTGAACGGAAAGTAAAAAGAGATACTTGTGCGACCCATTCACCCCACCGTTCATAGTCGGCTGCACTGTTTGAAGATAAGAAGAGAATAACGGTCAGCGCCTGGTTCTCCATGGTCCTGTAGAAGATGTCATCTCTCCCCTTCCCTTTTGTCTTCCTCTGCAGGTGAGATCTGTGCATTTAAGATCCACGGACAGGAAGCCCCGTTCGAGGCGGTGGTTCTTAACAGGACGTCTGGGGAGGGACAACTCCGAGCTAAGGGCTCCATCGACTGTGAGCTGCAGAAGGAGTACACCTTCGTCGTTCAAGCCTATGACTGTGGAGCCCAGCCCAGTGGAGCAGACTGGAAGAAGTCCCACAAGTAAGCTTGCGTGTGTGTGTGTGTGTGTGTTTGTGGTTTATACTTTGTTTTGAGCTATCATGCACATATCAATCAAATATCAAAATGGGGGATTTTTCAGTGTTTAAATAGCTAACATTTAGCTAACATTTATCCACCTGATATGAAACTAGTTAGTTAGCTAGCTGGCTAGATACATCATGTTCATTTTATTGATTAGCTTTCTAGCTAATGTTACCTAGTTACCACGTTTTTATTCCTTGCCGTTAAGAGCTGGGCCATTTTTTTAATCATATATTTTCTGCAGATTTTATATGGACAGGGGTATTCCACCCCCTTTTGTTTCGTGATTGGCTCTATGTTTCTTCAATGTGTGGCAGGTGGGCTCAAATTAGACTCGATTAAAATTATTTTTGATGCCAGTAGAAGCATCAACCAGCAAGCCAACGCCAGGGCAAAAACAATGGCTTCTGTCACACGCTTGACTGAAGAGCCACGTGAATGCACCTTAAGCGTCTGTGCACATAGGACTGTGTGTGTGTGTGTGTGTGTGTGTGTGTGTAAGAGAGTGAGACAAACACACAACCATCCACCTCCATCACACTCCACCAGGTAGGAGAACAGGTGACTGACACCTGCTTCCAGGGCCCATACTCAATGCACACACTGACATTTATGTGGTAATAATCTTGGTCCAGATAAGATTTCTGCTTTCATTCTCAGACACAGAGTGTGGTTAAGAGGAGGCCCTTGGAAGATTGATGCCTGTAGCACCTGGCTTCATTATGTCAACAGCCCTCTCCTGTTTGCCCAGGGTCATAGCTCACAGAGGCCATCACCTTTAATTTGGGCCATACCTTACTCAAGAGTACATCCAATACCAGTCGGGCAGTGAACTCATGACCTTCTGGTCCAGCTATCGCACCCATCATTACTCAACCCTGCTGGCATTAATAAACAGCTGGGTTTAGTTCAGATCGTTCAATACGCCGCGCTCCCCTCTTCCTGGGAAAAAGAGACATTTCTCTGCCTGTGAACACAAACAAAAACATTTCTTGCTGAGTAAGTCACTTAACTTCCCCATGTAGTACAAGATGCATTTCACTCCGTAGCACATTACCAAGCACATGGGAGTCCACGCTTTCCTAGGTGGCAGAGCAAGAAAGGCTGTAAAAATGTGTGTGTGTGTCGGCGCTCAGCGCTCAGAGCACACCTGCTCCTCCTCACCTTTCGCACGTGGACACAGTGTATTGGTAAGAGAGGCACCTGGATGGCATTTTCCTGACCTCCCATGGGGCTGCCTTCTGCCTTTCACCTCCCTCCATCTTTAATTACCGCCTTGTGAAACTTGCTCTTTAGCTGAGAGAGAGAAAGAGAGGAAGAGAAAGGGAGGCAAAGAGAAAGAGGGAGAGATAAAGAAAAAGAGAGGGAGAGAGAGAAATAGAAGGGCTTACGGCTTAGTGTTAGATTCTCTGCTGGAACTCGTGGTGATTCACTTGTATTGATCCTTATTAATGATGCCTCTTTGTTCCACTCGTTTGACTAGTGCAAAGAGGCCATTGAATTCATTCATCTTGTCTTAACCCTGAACCTGCTCACCTCCATCCCAGCCAAAAAGGAGATGGACATGAATCATGTCAAAACAGTTATAATGTTGTGTAATGTCCCATAATATAATGCTACCATCAGATAAATTAAAATTACTCTGGTTGACCCGCCCCTTTGAAACTTTTTAATTTGATGATACAGTATATACCCCAAAGGTGTCTTTGTATTCATACAGGTAATCGCACCTGATTCCACCTGAATTCCTCTCATCCCACCATAACCTCGATTCTCTCTGACTCACCATCGCCCCCTGCTGTCTGTCGTTGGCCAGGGCAGTGGTGCACATCCAGGTGGACGACGTGAACGAGTTCGCCCCGGTGTTCCGTGAGCCCATGTACCACGCCGCGGTGACAGAGGGGAGGATCTACGACAGCATCCTGCAGGTGGAGGCCTGGGACCAGGACTGCTCGTCGCAGTACAGCCAGATCTGCAACTATGACATCATCACCTCGGATACGCCCTTCGCCATCGACCGCAATGGTCAGCTCCCAGCCCGGCGTTTTATTTTCCCGCCTCTTTCTGACTCTAGACGCTATGTCCTGTGTGTCCAATCCAATTCTCTCTTCCATTCATTTTTAACATATGATTTTTTCTTCTGTTCCATTTTGTCCTCCATGCTATTCTACGTTTATGGTCCGTGTTTGTTTCCAACGCCGTCTTTTTACTTGCAAATTCACCGCACATTTACAAAAGCATTCGGTCATCTTAAATAACTATTTATTTTTCACTGAAATTAAACCTAATCTTAAGTGTCATTGTGGCATTTTTCAACCTCTTTTGATTCTCTCATATAAATAACCTGTGTTGCATGTTCCTACGTTGGCAGAACCTCATGACTGCTTTGATTGTGCTTAACAGACACAATCTTTCCTAGGATGACATTTTTACCTTTCGCTGTCTTAGCCGGTTTCTGTTCTTTTACAAATCTGTGGCTGACCAAAAACAGCCTCCAGAGTGCTCTATTGATATCTACTTCGGCACATTCAATCCAAACATCTACACCACTGGCATACTCTTCTACCCTCATTACTTGTCTTGATGTAATCTTCTAATAGAGTGAGGGCTAGTTGTCTTTCACCAGGGACCACTTTGGTCGTTCATCTCCCGCACCAGCTCCCATTACAGCTCCTCGGCTGCCAGTTGCACTGGTGCCTAGGGCCTAGGGCCGTCCCAGTGTCTGCTCTGCGATGATCCATTTGAGCCAAAATGACAGTGAGGGATGCATGGGCCCCCTGACTGCGTTTAGTTTGGGGGTATTTGGCTCCGCGATTAAACGTGGATCACAGGCCTTTGTGGTTTATTAAAAACAACAGGCCTCTGGCTCTCTGTGACTGTGATAGGAGGAGAGGTACATAGTGAGACAAGATGGCTGGAGACGGATGTAGAGGTCTGGAGAACACAGGCAGAAGAACTGTAGGCACCCTTATTAAATATAATGTTATCTGAATGCTTTTATTGAACGTAGATACAGATATCCCGCAGTTAAAGAGATTGCATGTACTGCCTGATTTAGAATGCTATTTATATCTAATAACTGGAATAAGAACCAGTGGGGCATGCACATAATAAATATCATGGTTCTGTCGGTTTATATATGACTTTAATGGCAGGTGTTGCCACAGCTGACAGCAAAGGTCAGAATGACCCAATATAAGCTCACCTACATTAGCACACGTATCCGAGCATCACTCTAACATTTTATGCATAGGCTAAAATATGTACATCCCCCTGAAAGGGCAATTGAATATTTAACAGTAAAGAGGGGTTAGGGCATTATGAGAGATGAGTAGCACTTGGGTCACAGTCATCCCTGATAGCATTCAAAATGTATATTATGCACTCTGAGCTGGGACAGATGGCGTTGTCCTGCAGCCCTTATTAAATCTGATGGGCAGTGGGGCACTCCCCCGGATCATAGTGCTGCCAGACTAGAGAGAGAGAGGATAAGCAGGAGAACACAGAGGCCAAGTCTACACCACCGACCGCTGCATAAACACCGCCAGTTCTTCTGAGATAAAGAGAAGGAAGATGGAGAGAGGGAAGGAGTGGGGAGTGAAAAAGAGCAAGAGGAGAAGAGAGAGGGAGAGAGAGAGAGAGAGAGAGAGACTTGACTTTTAGGCATCCTTTATTGCACAGAACAAAAAAGGCAGAAAAAGAGACCTATATGTTCACATATACAAACATTATAAAATTGTCCACTCACACACACAGAGAAAAAGGAAATAAAATAAATAAAATTGCAGTGAGAGGATGAGAGAGAGAGAGAGAGAGAGAGAGAGAGAGAGAGAGAGAGAGCCAGCGCGATAGAGCTTTTCTGCAGTATATTTTGATGCCTGCGTATTGGCTGATCCTTACTCAAGAATAATGCCTTGAGTAAGAATCAGATTGGCTTTCTTCCAAACTACTGCACAACGGCCCACATTTGCTGCCTTCATACCTAATTAATGAATATGTTCACCAGAAGAAGCTTGCTTTATAGACTTTAAAAGGCATTTGGTTCAATTTGGCATCAGGTCCATTTATTAAACTCAAATTGGTGTAGGTGGTTCAAATTGGTGTAGGTGGAAATGTATATGATATAAAAATCTGTACTCGGCATATAAATATGTTGGGCAAATTGGAAATAAAAGAGCAGAATTCTTCTCTTAAGGGCCTTGTGTGAGTCACGACTCAAACACTGTTTGACGTCTACGTACAGTAAACTAATTAACCATTAAGCACTTAATCTTTATAATGAAATCAGATCCCGGCCTTTTTGCAGATTACCCGGTCCTACTGTCACCCGCAGATCAATGGCTTCTGAGCTGGGCTGTATTAGAGTTTTCCTGTTAGATCTAGACTCTGGCAGCAAACATAATAAGTACATGTCATGATATTGCGAAAGGAAACTAGGTCTCAGACAAATAACTATCATTGTATACAGAGCATCACCACCCCAGAGAATATTACAGAGGGTTTCTTTTTCCTTTTTGTGTTAGTGTTTTTTTATTTTTTTCCATTTGTGGCCAAAGTAAAACACACTGGTGAAACCCTCCATTTTGAATTTAGCAAAAAAAAAAAAGAAAAAAAAGAAACATAATTATAAAGAATAATCCAAAGCATGTCAGGCCAAATCAAATTAGGCTTCCATCAATTATGCCTACACAACTCATTGATCCAAATACAAGCCACAGTAAGGCCCTTCCATATTGAGAGAATACAGGACCCTCGGTCAGATGATTCTAAGCAGAGCAACACCACAATCAGTAAGCTTCAGGATATATATCACATATATATATATATATATATATATATATGTATATGTATATTTATATATATATATCTCAAATATCACTGTAGGAACACCTCCTCTGAGAGTAAACCAACATATCAAACAAACTTTTTAATATTTTCTTAATTGGTAGTGCAATTATTCATAAACAAATGTAATCTCTCTTCTTCCAGGCAACATCAGGAATACAGAGAGACTGAGCTTCGACAAGCAGCAGCGGTACAAGATCATGGTGACCGCGTTCGACTGCGGCCAAAAGAGGGCGACGGAGAGCGTGATGGTGCGCATCGACGTCAAGCCCGTCTGCAAGCCAGGCTGGCAAGGCAAGTAGCAGCCTTTCTTCAGGGGTTCAGTCCCTTCCAGTTCTCAGCCCAACACTGCTCCTCACCACAAATCTGTGTGGTAACTTCTGAGAGTATCGGAGCAATGGGACGCAGGAGTCAAGGGTCATGTGGTTATAGAAAAGGTCATAGAAGCAACCAGCCAGAAATCTGTCTGGAGGCCCTACTGACTTTCAACTTTTCTCACAGCTAATTCAAATTAATCATCAAATTAAAGCGGCTGAATTTTTTGTTGACATTGATGTCGTTAACATTACCTAGCTATGATTGCTAGCAAGTGATAGCTACTTTGTTGCTATTATATCATGAAAAATAACAATTAGGACTAAACTAAAATTCTGGGTCCTGGCCAGTACGGAAGCACACATCCAGGGATTATAGCCATTGTTGTGCACTTGTGGTTCAGAATGCACTTATGACAAACAATAGGGTGACTATTCTTAACTATTCTTGTACAGTTAGCGGTCACCATATTGCTTATGCATACTTGAGTTATAACTAGAACTTAAAGTTGCATAATGGAAGTTGGGGTTAAAGGTCAAGGGAAGAGTTAAGTTTACATTTTATGTAAGGGTCAAGGAGAGAGATAATTGCCGCTTCAGCTGCTGTAAAGCTGGCGGTTGCATCAATGCATGAGTGGCTCGGGTAAAAAAGCTTGTTTATGTAGCGGTTCTAATTTATAAGGCCTGTTCACACTAGAACGATGTAAATATATGACGTGACAACTTTCAGCGTGATAGTAATTGTCAGGTTCTATTCATGCTATAATTGAAATTTGAACGTGTTCTCATCTAATACTATCTAACAGGATGCAGCGGAAAAGCTCTGCATGCGAGCTTAATTTCCTTTTCGCACATCTCGTGTAGCGGCAGGTTCCTCCCAGCAGGCTAGCGACATCCTCCAGTCGTGTCTGAAAGTGAAAATAATAATACAGTCCAGGGAGAGGCTGAACAGTGAAGGGTTAAACGCAGGCGCGCTCTTGCGTATCTGCGCAAATGCAGGGGCCCTAATGTTCCCTTTGATGTGCGTTTTCTCCCCTTCTCTTTCCCGTCTCACAACGAGGATTCAGACGTTCCGTTAGCGGGGGAGTGGCTCCCCTCGTGGAGCAGCGGTCGATCCCACCCCGCAAAGGGCAGCGCGCCGTGCGGATACCACGGAGACGGGGCCCCTAAATGTCACCCAGAGGCAGCCGCGTCACCCCGTAACTCCCGGCAACGCCATTCTCTCCACGCTAAAGTGCGTCAGCCGTGGCTTCCATTAAGCGGAGAGCGCACCGACTGCCTGCGCCCTGGCACGGGGTGAAAACATCTGACGTTCACGCCACTCGCTCGCGTAATTGTCCAAACGTTTATCCAGTTAACAACCTTTCCAACTGTCCTCGTCACCTATGCCTTTTAAGGTGGTATATTACAGCTCATCATTGGTCCCTGTTTGATTCCAATCGCATCACTGACACAGTCCATAGAGGTGGAGGCGGCCTTAATAAATAAATTTTCTCAGTATGAAATGCACGCAGTCAAAGTGGATACTGCAAGAAAGATGTGCACTGTAGCATGTACATATTAAGTAGGACATAGGGTGTATAATACCGGGAATGTATGGAGAGTATAAGGAGTATAATTTAGCAAAGCTGGAAATGGACATATACTAAGGGTGTGAAAGCAGATTATCTGACATAGCTAAATCCTTCCTTTTTCAGCTTTCTGTAACACGATCTGATTCTCTGTCTCAGTCACCCTCTGCGTATGTGGCCTTCTCTGAGCAGCTCTGTCTTTCGCTGCGTCCGTCTCTTTGTCTCTCGCCCTCTTTGTCTCTCTGTCGGCCTCGTCTCGCTCTCCGTCTCTCCCTCTGTCAGCACAGATTACTCTGTGGAAATCATTGTTCCTGCAGGAACCCTCCCTGTCACTTTTGCTGTATCGAAAGAACCTTGTGACTTTAAAAATCACACCACATGCTCTTTCGCAACCCTTTCATTTCAGCTCTTTCACAATGAACTTGTGAAGTCTACTTTTTTTTTTCTCTCAGAACAACTCTTACACTTGTCAGGAGTGGATCGGCTTTTCTGCTTTTAAAATAAAAATCTATGATATTCTATGTGAAAAGCTGAAGATGAATACAGCGACAGATTTTTGTGGAATAAAAACATACACATTGAGACATCCAACCCTTTTCCCTTATCATCTGGCCACCTAATCTGGATTAACAGATGTTTGCCTTCAAATGAAATCTAATCTGTACACGGTGTTGCTTTCTAAGGTCTTGGAGGGTGCAGTGGCCCATACGGCTGCAAGATGATTCACTTCCCCTGTTACTCTGCAGTACGTCACTTTATTTCTGTGTTTAGTCTCATCCAGAATGACTCATGTAGTTTACATTTCCACAGCTGTAAGGCTGGATCTGCACTGGGGCCAATCAGGATAAGGCCATGGCTTCAGTGCACTGCACTCGTGGCCCACCTATGAACTCCAGTTGTAATGACCGGCACCATTTTAAGTTGACATTTGCCTGCATTGCCTGTACATTATTACACTGTAGTCGGAGAGTCACATGGGCTTTTAGAAACCGAAATCCAGTTTCAGCGACAGCATGCATTGCTTAGTGTTTTATGAAGTGTAAATAACTATGTAAGTACTATATCAGGGTTGCCAACTGTAATGCTTTCAGGTTAAGTCTCACGCCAGATGAACCAACAATCTGCACACCCCCGTCAACAATCTCAATACCCCCACCCTCCCTCCTCCCCAGTCAACAATCTCAATCTCAACTCCCATCCCCTCCAGTCAACAATCTCAATAACAACACCCCCCCACCCCTCCTCCCCGGTCAACAATCTCAATAGCAACACCCCCCCACCACC
Source organism: Ilyophis sp. 1 JC-2022 (assembly GCA_022702515.1). Classification (NCBI taxonomy): domain Eukaryota; kingdom Metazoa; phylum Chordata; class Actinopteri; order Anguilliformes; family Synaphobranchidae; genus Ilyophis; species Ilyophis sp. 1 JC-2022. The sequence goes on from CM040395.1 coordinate 135,377,596, forward strand.
CTTCGTGATCTGAATCACCCCTCACCCCCCTGCAATAAATCTCACGCCAGCCAGACTATATTACTGCATCATTGAAACCCTTTACGTCTCCAAATTTACTATTGGATTGGAACTACGGCCAGGAAGGAGCACGCCGTGTATACACTGCCAAGTGATAATCAGCGTTCCAGCAATTTGATAATGTTGCCACAACATCAGAGAGGCATGTTAGCAGGGGAGCAGTGTCAGCGGCCATAAATTAGCTTTTAGCATAAGGCACGTTTTTGGCAGAGTTTCAATCCATGAAGTAGCACTGTGTGTATCTGTTTTCCATAAATTCAATGGAATGTGTCTTTTATAGCAGAGTATGGTAATGAGTCTGATCGAAAACATTAGCACACATACCATATGTCTGCAAGTCGCTGCATGACAGGGATTAACAAGTGTTGGGAAAGCATTCCGGCGATGCCAAAGCCCACATGACCAGCCATGTCATCAGCGAGATTTCCCCCAGCGCGGAGCTCACCTAATTTAAATTGGCTAAAGTGTTTACAGGTATTTTTGAATGAAAACTTCCGAAAGGCTTGGAGCTCTGCCTGCGTCGCCGCTGCCTCCGTTGTCTATCGACCGGAGCAGAAGCGACGAGAAATAACTTGATCTGCGGTTCTTTAACGGAAGCATACTCTGGGAATATCCTTCAAACAAAGTAGATGGGAGACACATGAAGTGCTGAGTGTTATAAGGGAAGACAGCTGGAGTAGGCTGCTAAGCACAGGCACATGCTGCACTTTCCACTTCACTTCGGTCTATTTCTGCTTCATTTTACCGTGCTGCACAAACAAGAAGAGGCCCCAGTCCAATTAAATTTGGGAACGGAACGATTATTATCTCCAGCGCTCTGGCACCTGGTTGCGTTCTGGGGGTTTTCTGTCTGTGTGGAGTTGGCTCATACCTTTCAATGCAGAGATTTTTTTGCTATGTACAATACAGGTGTTGCTCTGATTATCTGGGTGTAGATGTTTTTTTCTGAATGGCTAGTTGTGGGAATGACTCAGATTGAGGGTTTTAAGTGTTCCATTACTTGAGCACCGTTATATTGTTCCTTCCTTTGGGTGGTCAACATATTTTGATTCCTACAGACTCTGACCTTGACGTAAGACTAAATTGTTTTTCATTTTTTCAATTTTTGTTGAGTTAACTCTGACTAGCAGGTAGTCTTGTCCTATAATTAACCTATTTGGCCATGATCCGATTTGTGAAAAAGCTTAACTGATAAACTACAACTTTCTTTACATTACATTGTTATAAATACCAAGCCAGAAGATTGTTTTTTATGAGGAATTTGACCTTGACTTGCTATGATGAGATGAATGAACACAGATTAATCATGTTTCCACTCTTCTTTAGTCCTATGCTTCCTCATTCCTCTTCATTTTATATTCTTATTGTTTTAATATTTTTACTGGGAAAAGTATTTGACTTTATTCTTCCGTCAGCTGTTCTTCTGTACGTCTGTTTGCTTTTTTTTGTGTAGTAATCAGTTTCTGCTGTACTCTGTAAAAACCAATCTCAACAAGTATTTTGGTCTTATATGTAATATGTAATCTTATTTATATAAATTTCTTGCTAAATAAGCCAAAAAGTATTGCCAGTGAGGTGAGACAGTTTGAATCATTTCAAGATTCGCGAAGGGGGTAAGATAATATCACTTGTCAAGCAAAGAGTAACTTGAAACAAGCTAATAGTTTCTACTTGAGAGAAGAAAAAAGACTTTTAAGTCTCATTACAAGACTCTTAACACTTGTTTTTTTCAATGTACATGTTGCTTTTCTTCTTTGTTTAAATGGTTGCAGTGAATTGTGGTGGTGAGGGAAATGGCCTTGGAACAAGAACGTTGCAGATTTGAATCCTCAGGTTGGCTGCTGGTGCTGCTTAATCAGGAAACACACAGCTGTTCAAATGGGTGACATGCAAGATATAAGCAATATAAATCACCTCTTGACGAGGACAGCTGCTGAACGTTACGCGTTGGCACATTTTTTGAGTCATTATTTGTGTTTTTCTATTCCAGGCTGGAACAAGCGAGTAGACTATGACCCGGGGACCGGCAGCAAGCAGCTGTTTCCCAAGATGCACCTGGAGACGTGCGACAGCCCTTTGTCCTCGGTGAGGGCCACCGTGGAGCTGCAGACCAGCCACATTGGGAAGGGATGTGACCGGGAGACCTACTCTGAGAAGTCCCTGCAGAAGTTGTGCGGTATGCCCATCCCTGGCGCTGCCTGAGCTGCGAATCGTTTCGTGGACGACCGCACTTGGTTTTCATCACAAATAATGCAGCTGGTCCTATTTTAGTCTCACTGACCTTTTTTGTTTTTGCATGAATGCTCTGGTAAAAGTAAAAACCAAATTCAACAGTCCAGAGTATGTTCAGTTATCAGGAGCAGGCTTTATCTGTGTGTGAGATCAGAGGGCTGCTGTCGGGGCTTTCTATTCTGTCCCAATGACTGGTAATCTGTCAGAACCACCGTGGCTGGAAGCTTTATTTGTTCTTTATTTGGTTTTGACACTCAAAAGGGGGGAATAAATGTAAGGGTGTTTGGTGCGGAGGACCAGACGCAACAGAAAAGGGTTTCAGAAAAAGTGGCTCCTAAAACAGTAGAACGGAGTACACCAGTAGAACGGAGCGGACTTCCTTAGGAGGGAGAGGGGAATAAGGAGAAACAGAACGGCTCCCACTCTCACTTAGAGAGCGTATAAAAGGGAGACTGAAACGGGAGAACAGAAAGCGACCCGAATAAACCAGGGGTCGGTGAGGGAAAATAATGAGGAAACAAAAACCTCTGCTCTCAGAACGAGAGGAATCTAAGAGGTAAAATAAACAAATGACAAGGAAAAACATTTTACGGATATCCTCTCGCGGGTGCGAGTATCAGGCGAAACACTCGAAGCACAAGTGAAAAAATAGAACAACAGAAACACACTCTAAGCTCTCACTAAAAGAGAGGGGAAATAGAGGCTAATTCCCGTGTTGCTTCAGCAAAAGCCGAAGGAAAACGGTCGATAGCAAGCACTTAGTCCTATACCTTACCGGCTTGTATGTTAGGCGCAATTACATGGAAGCGCCGAAACCGAAGGAAGTATAAATAGTCGGCGGAAACAACGAACAGGTGAAAACAATAAGTGCAGGAGTGAAACGAAAAACCTGATTTGAACACGGAAAATCCAATAGAGTGCTTAATACAGGTAAAAGGAAAACGAACGCCCGAAAAAGCAACCGAGAGGCAGGCAAACTATGACAATAAAATGGATATTCGCTAATTCCGTCTGTTTTATCTCCTTGTCAATGCAACTGTCACTGTGTCACATGCTTTTCACACCCCCCTTCCATTCACAGGTGTGTGACAGTAAATCTGGTTATCGCGTCTAAAAAGGGCATGTGCATAAATACATTTAGTCTGCCGCGGAACTTCAGATCTAAAAAGCTCGGCAGCATATTTTCCTGAATGTATCATTTTCTCATAAGTAAATTATATTGAATTATATTTGTGTTTCGTTCTAAATATCAATCGAAGTGCCGTAGACTGGTGCTGTGTGAATAATTGTCTCCGATGTGTCTTGATAACCTCAGTGAAATGCCTCTTCTTGCGTCTTCATTATGCCTGCTTTACAACTTGAGTGCTTTTCTGGGTTCCATAATCATTATCTAATGTACACCGTAAAATAAATTATAGTTGCAAAATCAATTTAAGATCGCGCGACAAAGACTTTGGATAACAAGCTGCGCGAAGCTCGCTGGCGAGAACTTCCACATTTATTTTAATTACGTCAATAACTTCCCGCCGCTATTATAAAAGGTACGAGAAGACCTCAGCGTAATATACTGAGCGAGGAGTAGCAGCCGTAGGCTTCACGTACAAAAAGGCTTGCTTTCATTTTTCACGTGGGTAATGGGCAGAACCATGTCGATATGCTGTAGGACTCAGCCTTGATGAAAAATACGCTGAGGTCAATTATGGGTCAGTAATCGGTTTCACAACAACGGCGCTTAAGTCCTCTTGCCCCGAGGCGGAGCACCAATGTGGGGGCAGTTACCGTTGAAAAGAAAGCATGAATGGTTAAATTACTACAGACCAGAACATTGTTTCCTGTAGAATGATACAATACAACAACAAATACGGATTTAAAGAAAGTTATTACCGTTTCTCTATAGATTTTATAATTATTTCAGGAGATGCTTTATTATTAGTGAAAGTGTTATAAAAATGTTTTAAAATGAATGAAACTTACTTTGCAAATTTTGTGCCATGTGGCGTGTTGGCAGGTCTTCTTTTCTGGAACACCATATGCAATTTAATTTTTCACATTTCATTTATTTTATCAAATTACTTTATTCTTTGCACACATTTCACCCAAATATTTAACCTTTCCAAAGAGATACAGAATTAATTATCAGGGTCAATACTAAACACTCAAGCCTTTTTTGTCTGCGTGTGTGATGTCTGTAGGCGTTCCAGATGGACCGTTTTATTTTTCAGCCGGAGATCACACGTAGAAAGCCTTAAGACATCACACACGCAGACGTGCAGTGAATTGCTTTGACTCCACCCCACTTACTGTTGTCGTGGCATTGTTCCAATCCTGTAGCTATAATAAAGCTTATATCGTTTACCTCAAGGCTCTCAAAGACGAACCCATGTGGGATGTAGACAGGGGCAGGGGGAAAAAACACTGTGTAATGCTGAATGCTGTAATGTCCAACATTATTCACACCCTTGCCTCCTTTTCAAAGTGGATTGACTCAACAGATCAAGCACAAACACAATTGCAGTTATGTGGCTGATTGTGACATAGTGGATATACTGTATAATGTCATTTGCAATGAGTGAGTGACAGTGCTACAGATGTCTTGTGTTTGTGATGCATCTCAAAAAATCAATTATTTCACTAGTAACACACACATTAGTAACACTCTTATTAGTTTACTCTAATAAGGGATATAATAACACTAGTTTATGCAGGGATTAAGGGTGTTGTGTCCCTGTGCTGATTTTTCAGGGGCTGAATCCGGCAGCACCGACCTGCTCCCCGCCCCCAGCGCTTCCACCAATTGGACAGCCTCGCTGCTGACGGACAGCGGGAGGGACAGCGACCTCATCTTCCGCTTTGACGGGCGGCAGGCGTCCAACGTGCCGGACCAGGTGGTGCCCCAGAACCTGACGGACCAGTTCACCATCGCCACCTGGATGAAGCACGGGCCAAGTCTGGGCCAACGGCCTGAGAAGGAGACGCTGCTCTGCAACTCTGATAAAACCGGTGAGAGGGGCACTGTAGGGCCAGGGGCGGGGCGGGGCAGGGGAGGGGTAGAGGCTGGTGTTGGGGGTAGAAGCAAGCCAAGAGTAGAGAGTGAGATACAGACAGTTGAAGGTGTAGGGTTAGGGTTAGGGCCAGGCAAAGGTATAGGGTTAGATGCAGGGGAATGAGCCAGCACAAGGTATTATAGGGTATAGGCAGGGGTAGAGAAAGGGACATAAGCAGGCGCAGGGGCATAACCAGGTATAGGGGTACAGGCATAGATAAAATGCAGGCACATAGTGGGTAGATACAAGCAAAGAGGTATAGCCATGAGTAGAGGTTGAAGCCAACATAAGGAATGGAGCATAGGCAGGGGTAGAGGTATAGCCATGGATACAGGTTGAAGCCAGCATAGGGGATGGGGTAGAGACAGGGGTAGAGGCAGGGATAGATACAAGCCAGAGGTACAGGCAGGAATAGAGGCAGTGTCAGCCAGTGAGGTACATGAAAATAAGGAGTATGGGTGGGGCGAGGAGACCGGGCAAGAGGACAGGGGCAGAATTAAGCAACCATCGATTTCAAACCAATGTAGTCAAGAAGGTGCTGTCAATAGTCTTATAGCTGTTAACATGCTGTGACTTCCGCTGCTTCCCGCTGATTTAATTTCCAATGACAGTTTGACTAGGACAGTCAGCATCCAGCGGAGCGCTGTGCTGTTGACGTATAGGTTTCTTGATTAGATCATCTTCTCACCGTCATGCGCTTTATCTGATCATTGCCACTCAGCCCTGTGAGCTTCTCATTGGGCAGACCTATCATGTACATCACAGCAAATCGAAGAAAGATGTAATGGAAATCAATAGGAGCAGAAAACGGAGATAAGCGATGCTTATCCGTAAAAGGGATAGCTGACGGTTGGGTCTTGAGGTTTGGGAGGGTTGAGCAGCGCTGGTGGAAATATACTACATTTAACAGTTAACATAATAGCAGTCAGCAGCACACAGTCACCTACCGAAAAAAAAAAAAAAAAAAAAAAAAAAATTTTATCTATTGTTTATTATTATCTAATAAATTAATAAATTATTATATAAAAAATTAAATTTTTTTTTTTTTTTTTTTTTTAAAAAAAAAAAAAAAAAAAAAAAAAAAAAAAAAAAAGAAAAAAGTAAAAAAAAAAAAAAAAAAAAAAAGTACTTTTATGTGGTCATTCTCAACTTCTCTCAACACTCTTCACTGGGGCTGCTGGGCTGGGGTGGAGGTAGAGCGGGTGTCGGTCGTCGTCGGTCGCGGGCGTCGGCGGTTCCCCCCCCTCCCCCCCATGTCCAAGTGTCCTTGTGTGTCTTGAAATGAACACCAAACCCAAATTGCAATGAGCAGGCTAGCACCATGCAGCATGCTGGGGGCTGTGTGGTGTGTGTGAGTGGTGAGGATGTTGTAAAGAAAAGCTGAAATGGTTAAGAGTGCTAATAAGTATAATTTAAATAAAATACGAAACACACACAACAACACAAAAAACCATTTCATCATCATGGGACACACACACAAACAAATCAAAAAAAAAAAAAAAAAAAAAAAAAAAAAAAAAAAAAATTTTTTTTTGAAAATAAAAAAATGTTGAAAAAAATTAACAAATTTTTAAACCAACATAATAAATTAATAATTAATTAATAATAATAATAAAAAATAAACCCACCACCAGATACCATCCACCAAAGAAGAGAAAATGAAAATGCAAAATCTGGCCTGCCAGAAGGCTAAAAGTTGGTCAAGGTTGGATCTTCCAACAGGACAATGGTCCGAAGCATGCCTCAAAATGTACACAAATATGGTTCACTGACCACAGAATCAAGGATTTGCAATGGATCCCAGTCCCCTGACCTGAACCCCATCGAAAACCTGTGGGGTAAGCTGAAGGAGATCTGGAGAGATTCTGTATGGAGGAATGCTCTCAAATCCCTTGCTATGTGTTCTCCAACCTCATCAAACATTACAGGAGAAGACTCAGTGCTGTTATCCTGGCAAAGGGACAGTACACAAAGTACTAAATACAGGGATGCCAATAAATGTGAATAAATGTGACACATTGCAATTAAACTATATCATTCTTTTCTAATGTTTCTGAGCATATAAGACGTTTGATGAACAATGACCTGAATTGAATCCTGCACTTTTTGCTCGTATTAATTGTCGGTGCCAATAACTCTGGTGGGCACTGTATGTGGGCACATTTATATGCAGGATAATTTCCAGGATGTTTTAATAGACTGGCAGGCTCCTTGTCAAAGTACTGCTATCAGTTCTGCACACCTTCTCACAGCGTCATTACGTTATATCACAATCACATAGCGGAAGCTCTTATCCAGAGTAATGCACAGAAGTCATTGTAAAGGCCTATGACACTCGCACCTGTGTTGCCTTGAACAGAAATGAATCGACATCATTATTCTCTATACGTCCACCACTGCCGCCTGGTCTTCCTGCTGAGGAGGGACTTCACGCAGGTTGACACCTTCCGCCCGGCCGAGTTCCACTGGAGGCTGGAGCAGGTGAGTGTTCTGAGGGAGATTGTGGAACATTTTTTTGGGTCAAAGGGGGGGGGGGGGGGTGGGGGGGGCTGTCCACCTGAACAGCTATGCTCACTGAAGGCTATATCGTATGCTAGTTTTAATTCATAGATTAGCTGAGGCCAATCTTATCCGAAAAAGGGCTGATGTGGGTGCAGCGTTTTGTTTTAGCCTGGCACAAAGACACCTGGTTTTACTTATCAAGGTCTTCATTGAAGACCATGATTAGTTACTTAGTTGAATCACACATTGTAGTGCTGGGCTTAAACAAAAACCTACACCCACACAGGCTCCTTCCAGATAAGATTGGAAACCATTACACAAGTACTTTTTAAATGATAGAATTTCTGATCACTCTACAACTGTCTTATCATATCTAGCTTTTCCACCTCCACTAATACGTGGCGACTTTGTTTGGGCATAAAACGCGGCTGTCGATTAGCCACCTGAAAACTCTGCCGTGGTTCTGCGTGGGTTGGCGAATGAGCTTTCCACCTGCCATATTTAAGACTGCTGATTGGAGGGTGGCATGCAGACGAAAGTCATTACTGTTAATAATCCGCAATAACAAGTTTGCCCGTCTAGCAGCGCTTTCATAAATCTAATTCAGATTTTGTGTCAGCCTGTGTCTATTTTGAAGGGCTGACGTGCACTTAGAAACATCTGATTTCCATGTGCACTTATCTGCTATTCTGTGAGGCGAGCGTTTCCTGCAGTGTTTCTGTTGAAAGCCTCTCTCCTTGTTTGTGAAATTGGCGGTGTGGGTGCTGCGGTGTCACCCCTCTCTTATCTCCCAGTGTGGAGAGGAGAGCGCCACGCTGAGGCGCGTATAATCTGGATGAAGTGCACTCTACGCCAATGATCTTTCTGAGGGAAAATGATAATACTCCATCATCTGTGATGAGGACACACACATCACTGACACCTGTGCCGCCACAACACACAAGCATACACACACGCTCACGCACACACACACACCAAATCACATATAAGCCTGCGCAAAGATACTATTTGCCTAACTATGTTCAGGCCATGACGCAAACACAATCACATATACAATCCAACACATACATGAGTACACACAGACACACACACACAGAGACAATAACACATAATGGCAAAAATGCTCACACAAAAAAAACCGACATATCATAGCTCACACATTTCACATGTACACGCTGTACTCTTACACGCCATCAACAGAAGATGCAAGATCACTTTGTTCAAGTAAAGGATTACAAGAACTGCTTTTAGACAAATTGCCTCACGCTGGATCATTGGCCTGCAGTACAAATCAATAACAAAATCAATTAAGCGGAGCACTTACTGGCAAAACTGAAGAACCAGGTTTCCTCGTTTGCTTCAGAAATAGATACATCATATACTAGAAACCTAGCACCCTGTGGAGCAGAGTCTTATGACTTAAGACTAATGTTTTACAATAGTTTAAATGCATATTTTCCATTAGTGATAGCTGACAGTTGCCAGCTGACATTTTTATTAGTTTCAGTTCCATTGTTTTGACAATGAGAAATTACATTGAATTAGTAATTGCATTTATTTGGATGCTATTTATCAGTATGCTATTTATTTATTAAACTGCTACTCTTCCATTAAGGCCACATTTTTGCTAGCTGTCTTTGACTGATGCTTTGCTAATTGGGGAAGGGCGTTCTTTGTTCAACTGGCTTTGAATCCTGGAATGTGGATGCTGTTTTGTCTAATAAACATGTTAGCTTAATATATTGGTCTTCAGATGGTGTGGGTGCTTTAGGTGCCTGATCTTGCTTTGGATGAAAGTGACTTGGTTTCTGAAAATCTCTGTAATGTGCATTGCACTGCCCCCTTAGAAACTTTCAATATTTAGCTCTGTGGAGAAATGCACTGAAACACACTTTATTATGCATACATTTCTTTTTACATTCAATAGGCTGCTCTCTCTCTCTCCACTCATTTTCCCAATATCTTCTGGATATCATTGGTTAACTTCGGGAGGAAAGCAAGCTGTATACAACGCCTTGTCTGTACATTTCCAAATACAGTATTTGGGTTTGGATACACCCCAACTGGTTGTGTGATGTGACTGTATGACATCACTCAGTTCCCTCGTAGGAATCTTTTGCCCGACGCACATTCCGTTCATAGACCGCTTGTATGTCAATGGAGAGGCGCTCCACACTGACAGGAAGCAAAGCTGAACCGACCGAAGAGATCAGGAGACCCTCACTTCCTGCTTACACGCCAACGTGGATGACTGCTTCATGTGGCTGTGGTTAATGGATCACAGCGGGAGCATGGGGAGACTAAGTATTGGTAAAGCTAAAAAAAAACACTGCAGCGAGCACTTAACTCTTCATATAGCCAATGAGGGTGAGGCTGTCATACAGCAGGAGGTAACCATTAGCAGCTCATGTCTGTTTTTCTCATGTTCTGTCTACGGGTCGTCTGGGACTGACTTGGTTGGGAGGAAGCATGTGGTTGGCAATGGTCTTTCAGTACCGGGACTCAGAAGATGACCGTACGCTCGAATAAGACCTCTGGTGACCACCTCATTTGTATGAGGTAGCATATGTATTTAAAATGATTCATAAAAAGAAAATACGATGGTAAAATACACCTTGCTCCTCTCCTGTGGGATGCTACCATTATGTCACAAAGGAATGTGAAAATACCATTTTGAATGTGAATATGAACGTGAATACTTCTGTGCTGTTTGACTGAAATGGGGTTAGTCGATTGCAATGGGCTTTATAATGATTAATCTTTTCTTTCTTTCTTTTTTGGCCAAGCCATTATAACCGTTAACATTCAAAGTATGGTTTGCAACTGTATTGCTATTAAAACATGCCCAGAAACAGAGGCTCTGTCCTATGTATTTTTCTGATAATTTGGACACGTTTCCTATCACCTACTCCTGTGAAATATACAGTTCTACGGTAGAGAATATCTGATTGACACAATACATTATACTGCAAGACTAAGTCTGAGGCAGCCAACAAGACTTATTTAATATTCGTCCTATCCCTCAATATCAACTCAACATCACCCGCCTGCAATGTGCTTTCCCGTGCTGTTGTCATGCATCTAATTTAGGTTTCACTGGATGCCGCTACTGTGACATTTGTGTACCAGGACGAATCAAGCAATGATAAGCTGACACATTGCAGTAAACATTGCAGATGCTACCATTCGAAATCATAAAACTAGTGCCGCAAAGATTTTGTGAGATACAAAGATGCTGCCAGTAACTTTTATGAAATACCAGATAGTGTGGAGTTAAATGCCAGCGTTCAGGAATCTTAGTTTTTCATGTATAGGTTTAACTGGCCAGCGGCGAAGTACAACCTACTACTAAGTGTTTGTTTTTATATGCGTTAACAACATTCATTAGTTCCTTGGATATATAAAATGTGATATGTGTGTTATATTCCCTTTGTGGTATAAATCAGTTACATTCAAAGAAACATGCTTTAAAAATGGGGCTCATTTGAAAGGCTCAGATAATGGGCTTGACATCTATGTTTGATATCCTTCTCTCTACATACAGTACAGAAAGACAGATCATAGATAAAGTAATCTATAATTTCCAATCCTTCTCCATGGATTGAATAGTCTCTGTAGGCGTGGATGGGTCTGGCGGTGAGCCCCTAGGCTCCTATGTCTGTAATTCAGTAGACATACAAAGAACGCTCTTACAAAGAGATGATGTGTGACTGACATCACCTTTGGCTTGCAGTTCCTGGAAGAGGTGTCCTATCCTGTAGACAGAATGAGAGCTGAGAAAGGAGGGGTCGAGACAGGGAGGAGGCGGGGAGGAGGAGGAGGAGGAGGAGGATGGATGATGGAGAGAGCCGAGCCGAGCCTGGCACAAAGGCAAGCGTGTGGGGATATTTACACTCGGAGGACTTACTTACAGTGCAGGCAGCTTGGGGTAATTGTGTACTGATTACCTTGAAGCTGCTTTCCGTAATTGCTGCTTAAATCTCTGATACATCCGTCCCGAAAACATTCACACTGCCGTCGATATTCCTGACGCGGTTTAGAAATCCCAGTCATACTGGAGTTTAAAAATAAAAATTACGATCACGTCTCATCTCTTTCCTGCCCACCCCCCAGCGGTGGAATGAGCTCCCCTCTGTATTCAGGACAGCAGTCACTTCCCGTCTTCTACAGAAGACTCAAAATGTTTACATTTAAACTGCTCCTTTGCTCATCTAATGCTGAATGGATGGGTTTACTAGCCGTGTAACCCCATTCCTCTATATTCCGCTCAAACACTGCCTGCTTTCCGTCGTGGTCTGAAGACACACCTCATCAGACTCCACCTTGACTGACCTACCAATCTAGGACCATTTTCATAGCACTTTTTTCCTGTTTTTTTTCCTGTTGAACTCTTGTTTCATTTTATAGTTTATAATGTATAGCTGACTTACCCATAGCTTTCTGTGTGTACTATATTCAGTGTACATTACTGTGGATAGCTGCTACGTTATGAGAAAGATGTGCTTTGTCTGATCTGTTTTGTAGTTGCTTCAATGACCTTCAGTATGCACATATTGTACGTCCCTTTGATAAAAGCACTGTTTGGTGCTTAAACATGGTTGTATGCACGTATGTATGTCACTCTGGATAAGAGTTCTGCTAGTGTGTATATGCCTTCTTCAACACAGAATGCCTTGGAATGCAAACAACTGAATGGGCGAGGGAGTGAGAGAATGTCTCTTTCTTTCACTCCAGGATCCCTGTCTCTTACCATTCATCATTTTCTCATTTTCAATTGCATTCTTAAATATTTTCTTCTTCTTCTCCTTCTTCTTCAAACTGTTATCCACATTTGTTTTGTGGAAAAAATGCTTTTCCAGTCACCCTGATTTTTAATCATTTCAAATCCATTTTTAACTTGTCAAGGTTTTCGTGAGATTTATTGCGCTTTTTTGTATTTTTTATAATATCTGCGTTCTGTTTGCTCGGTGACAATAAACAGAATTTAGCCTCTCCATAAATCAAATCCCGGCAGCAGCGCTAATGTAATTCTGCGTGCGCAAAAATATCAGCCTGAGCCTTTTCTTTTTCCACCCAAAGCCCACTGACAAGCGCTTAAAGCCCTGTAATGTTCAGGTGGGAGCCAGAAAGGGGGTCGTTAGAGGCGTTTTGACTACCATTGTGCAAAACCTTTTCAAAGTCGACCGAGTGGCTTTTCTGGAATTGGCAAAAATGACGGAAGACATAATAATAAAACCAGCAAATAGGGTGATTGTGTACAACCTGTACTAGGCCCCATAATAACCAAGAATGACAAGACTATGAAATGTGATCTTATGGAAAATCTGTTATCTTTCCGCTGGTAAAGTATTATAGTAAGATATTACTCTTACACGAGAAAGATGACTCAAATGTGTGCTGAAGTGAAGGAAAAAGCAGAACAGATCCATTTCGTTCCTTATTGGACTTCAATTGAAAACATATTTTGTCCATTTTGGTAGATAAACGGTTCAGCTTCAGAAGCCTACAGTTACTCTGCCATTCATAATGCAGCATAAGCAGAGGTGGCCGCATTGTGTCCTTTTCTATGTCCCGTCATACGGACAGCCTTTTAGTGTCATTCAGGACTGGCATCCTACATCTACCCGCACAGTAAGCAATGTTTCCTCCCACTGAGTCAGCGGGAGACGAAAAGTTCAAGGTCACCCTGTACAGCATTAAGAAACTTTTCCCATGATGCTGCATAGCACAGGTTTACCCTTGTTCGGACCCGGCTTCTTTCCGTGAAATCAAAGTCAGGACAATGCAGGAACTCGCCAAAACAATAAACGGTTTACTAGAGAAAGTAAAAGTGTATTGTCTGTCATGCCAGCCAGAGGCAAGATCACTGAGACATAGCACAAGTTTGTGGTACAGCAAAACTAACCAGGTCGTCTAACCAGGCTTAAATACCCTCAGAGGCCTTGACTTGACGCACATGTCCATATTACATATTATCTGTGAGGGCATATTTTTTTTTGTTCCAGAATGAGATCTGCTTTTGTTCACCAATCTCGGCCTCTGCCCTCCGGCCGTACAATTTACAACTCAGGCCCCGATGATCAGCTGCTACACAAAATCATTGATCAATACACACACATGCTTAACTACTCATATAGGACAACACTTCGAACCCATCACCCTTAATTGGATTCCACTAAGATCCTCAAGCTTTAACATGATAACTGGAGAGACCTGGTTACTAGAGAGAATGATGAATCATGACTCAACATACAGAGTCTGGGCAGACCAAGCCCCCATGGTGATCCGTTCACTTCCACATGTTCCTTTAGAAATTAAGCATTTGCATTGCCAGGAATTATCAGCTTGTCGGACATTCCTCTTAAAGTCCCTGTTCTCTCCAGGGTGAGCAATGAGATTCCCTAAGAAAATTGGACGTTTTAATAGGTCAGTGTTTTTTACCTTCATCATGTTTGAAGGACTCCTGATTTGGCAACCTTGTCATCACTTTTAAGGGCAAGGACCCGAGGAACAGGAGAGATTAGGCACTTTCGCTGCATTACCTCTGTTGGCCAGGAGAGGCCCTATTTTCTCTTAATGCACAGCTGTGTTGTACTCCAAAAGAATCAAGCTCCCATTCGAGCCATATTTTGAAACAAATTTATAGGGAATCTATTTGAATGCTCTAACTCACACACACAAACCAATATTTTTGAATTGATAAAAGACAGTTACAGCTTTACCGACAAACATTAAGCGAGGTGCGAACTTGGCAGTTCAATGTTGTTACACCCCCCCCCACCCGTTTACAATCAGCAGTACATAACCAACGGCAGTGTCGGAACTCCGAAAAGACTCTCGCTGTCTTTTGCCTCAACTCCATTTAGCTGTATTGATTTGCAATCTTCTGCACACTTGGCTTTTTGGAGAGGATGTTCTGTTTTGCTCCATTTCCCGCAGAATGACACGGAATGGAGAGAAAGCGTGTGATTCTTTCACAGTTGCTCATCCTTAATGGCTTTAAGAATGGATCGTTCTCTACCGAGCGACCGTTATTCACGACGCATTTGCAGAATGATGCGTCGGGGCAGAACGAGGTGGCATTCAGCCCTGTAAAACCTGAGTGTCAGAGTGTCTCTAGCCTTGTAAACACTACCAGAAAAGCCAATGCCTTTTGGACTGTTAACGGTTTGTCATGCTGGATTTGAATGAACAGATAATTAAACCTTGACTTGTGAGAAAAGCAAAACATAAAAGAAAGAGCACATTAGCTTGACATTGATTCTTTCCCGTGCAAATGCGCTGTGTTGCGAATATGTAGGGAAAAATCAATGTACACTAAAGCAAGATTGAGAGTGACGGAGCATGGCAATGAGACGTGGGCTGGGATAAACTCAGAGATAGGCTCTGTGCGGACTGGCGCGGTGCGGGCCGCACACCTGTAAGCAGGGTGCGGCAGGAGAGCATGTGCACTGCGGGCGCGCGCCACTACGGTGACCGGACGTGCCCTTTTCCTCCCGGGACAGTGACAGCCCCGAATGTCCCCACTTTTTGTGAGGATTTCTCGATGTGAAATAGCGGCCGTATTTCCTGGCACCGTTTCCTGACTGTAATTGTCAATATTGTAGGTTCTCGTCGCGTCGTGTACACGGTCCTCCCGGGAATCTGGTCCCCCTAATGAGAACACGTTTTCTCCATTCATCGCCGCCTCCGTCCAATCAGCCCGCCACGCAAACCAGCTGCGGAAGAGGAGCGCTGAATTCAGCAGTGTCTGTTTCCCCATTTCTTTCCTCCGGTTAGCCGTTTGCCCGGGATTGTATTTATTTATTCGTCGTCATCAGTTACTGTGTCTCTCGCCAGATGTGAATTGCACACTGCCTGCACCTGTGGTTGTCGAAGGTACTTTGAGTCCTCCTGAGCTCAGCTGACTCATCTTTTTCCCGTTCCGATTTAGTTTCTTTTTTATCGCTGTGAGGATTTTATTCTTCACTCGTGTGCTTTATTTTTATGTTGCATTACAGCCTTTGAATATTTTTTCAACGCTTTAATTATATATTACTTGCTTTTGTGTGCGTAGATTATTTCTGAAATAATATGATTATCATTTTTGCTCATGATTATATTACCTTTTCATTATTATTACTGTTCCAGGTCCCCACACACCCAGTCTCGTCCTTTTGTTGAGGTTTTTATTTCTGTACGGTAGATCTTATCTGAAGAAAGCCTGGAATGAGCCGAACTCGAGCGGTCGACTGAAAACAAAGTTTCCAGAATAACTACCCCGACACGTCGGACGTCGAAATGCATATCTGATGCCGAAAGCCGGTTGTAATTTGCACATCTCTCACAGTGCCCCTGTTTTCATTTCAAGTCCTCCTTTCTGATTTTCACCTCTGTGGGCTCTCAGATGAAACCCAGAGAGGGGTCAGGTCTCTGCGACTTTCCTCATTTCCTACGTCACGTTTCTTTTTATTTTTGTTCCACTAGCGGCACCAGACCAAGCATGAGATTGGCTGTCACATGTCGCCTGATTTCCATAATCTGTTTCCCTTCCGCACAAAGAGAGCGATGAAAGGCGCGGTCAAAGGCAGCCGAGCTCTCGTTTCAGTCAAAGGCTGCCTTCTCCCTCTCTCGGCTCCTTCCTGTCTTGTTGTAATAAAACTCCATTTATAAGGTACCTAAAGGCTGCTTGGTAGTGTGAAATAATCGGGAATGCTAAATTATTCATCGGCGTAGCTCTATTCCTGCGTTAACGGAGCACATTCTACTCATCTGTCAAGCTCAGATGGGTTTTCACCCTTTAAAAGTTTCCCATTAAGATGACTTTGAACGTTTTATTGAGTTGAACAGTCTATCCCACAGTATGGAAAACCCGCCATTGTGCCTGAGCTGTCCCCCGCCACATCCGACATGCGAGACTTCAAAACAGGTAGGGGTAGAGGGAGGGAGGGAGAGAGAAAGACAGGATGATGAAGGTTTTTGGCTGTACTTCTGCCAGTTATTTTTTTTTAATACGGACGCCTGGAGGGAAACAATCTGTTTGGGCAGACTCTCGCCGACCCCGCGTCGGGTGCCATCTCTCTCAAAGAAACACAAGGTGAAAACGGAGAAGGGCGCTGCTGGATGGCTCCCCAGGTGGTCAGCCATGGTCAGTCCAGTCTGGTTAGGACAAATCAATCGATTGGGGGAATCCATCAGTAAAATTGCTGTTTAATCTGGGCCTACCAGAGAGAAGGGATCATTTGTGTACATCTTCATTTTTTCGTGAGGATTTGGAGGGGGGGGGGGGGGTCAAAGAACAAAGCAAATGGTCAAAATTCTGATCAGTGCTGTCAATCACAGAGAAGCAGCCAATTGGCACTAGAGGGAGGGACGTTCACTAGAACTCAGGTTCCATGCTGTTGGCTTTACTATGTTTTTACATATCAAGGTATGTAAAGATGTAATCTAGTGTCACGTCCAAATACTATTCTTATCATGCAAAGCGTGGATCAGTGCCATGCCATGCCCTTGTCTCAAAGCAGCTCTCCGCTTTGCATTCATGACCTGAGCTCCGTGTTTGAAGTGCCATCCCCCCCCCTCTTATGCATACCTGGAAATATCTTGTGGACGCCTCTGAAAGGCAGAGTTAATTTCACCGGCGTACAGTTACAAATCAGTTCCAGAGTACGAAGGCTTAATGGACTGGCATTAATAATGCAGGGGACTGGCGATGGGCTCTCCAGGAGAAGCTCGCGTGCAGAACATTAGCTGCTCCGTGTCCCTTGTCAGGGGTTTGGAATAAAGGGCCCTGGGTGGGATCGTGCTGGTCCGAGTTGTGCCGACTCGCGCTCCCGGCCTTAAGCGGCAGGCCGAAAGATCGCTCTCCACTGACCCCTTATGTTTCTTCATCTACTGCATCACCTCAGTCAAACAAAAAACGTGCGCGTACCGATGTGACCACACACACACATACACACACAAGAACATACCAACGTGCAGCCATATTCATTACATTACAGGCATTTAGCACACGCTCTTATCCAGAGTGACTTTTTTTTTACATAGTATCCATTTCTACAGCTGGATATATACTGAAGCACCTTGTGAAGTCACTGGGTTAAGTACCTTGCTCAAGGGTACAACGGCAGTGTCCTGCCTATCGAACATGCAACCTCTCGCTTACTAGCCCAGTTCCTTAACCATTATACTACGCTGGCGGCCCAGTGCACGTGTGCACATACACACATCTCTATTCTTACGCACACATGCATATAAAAAATCATGTCCACACATCCACATGCATACCCACACAGGAACACACACACACACACACACACACAGTCAGCAGAGCTCTGTAAAGGTAATGCCTCGAGGCCAGGCCATGATTGGCATGTGAACTGCCCGAGGCATCATCACTGGCTCATCGGCACTAATTCTCACTTTTCCCCGTCAGTAATTAAAAATACTTAAACGCTACTTAAAAATGCGGCTCTCTCCATTTTTCAGCATTTTGTTGAGGCCTCAATATTTTAATAGTGCTTTTACTTCATATTTAGTTGCCAAATGATCTTGTCCAGATTTATCCACTCGTTTAAAATAAATCTTTCTAATCCGCGTGACCGTAACAGTAATATATTCCTAACAGAATATGTGCCAGGAATCCCAGGGAAGGATCTTCAGACTCATTAAATTGGCGTTTTGTGGTCATCGAGGAAGAGAAACAGAAAAACTCTCTCGCTCACGGTGATGGAAATCATCCCCGGATTTGTGATTATTGACACATCGGTTACAGTGCAAATTCCAACCGGCTCAGCGTTGATTAGCGCAAACGTGCGCTGAATAACAAATCGATCCCTAGCTCATCCGGACGGGG
Source organism: Ilyophis sp. 1 JC-2022 (assembly GCA_022702515.1). NCBI lineage: Eukaryota > Metazoa > Chordata > Actinopteri > Anguilliformes > Synaphobranchidae > Ilyophis > Ilyophis sp. 1 JC-2022. The sequence continues at coordinate 135,396,268 of CM040395.1, forward strand.
AAATGCTCACTCTCGGATGATCCTCTTTGAATAGCGCTCCACTGCAGACGCTGAAAACGGCCCAGCGAGGGATTGTGATGTCTTTGCGTCACCACGATCCTCAGCTGTGCATGCCTGTACCAGGGGAGCAGGTGGCCCGTTCAGCCTGTTCACGTCACGATTTCTCTCATGTTTCTGCTAATCGTAAAAGAGTCCAGCAGACTTCTGTGTTCTCCGGGGTTTCTCTTTGCTTTAAATGTACAGAACCAGGTTTACTGCTTGTAATATCAATTTCCCTTTTCATGAAAATGTTCGCCCTGAGCCTATGCACAAATCAATACACTACGTGCATGATTTTTATCCTCCAATATCCTTGCTACTCAATCTCCTAAACACGATTTAACCACCTCCTGACGTACGGCGCTGCCTTCTGAAAACCTGTAGCAATCTAGGAATGAGTGAGGGTGAGATGGGAGCATGTGGACTGACTGAGTAAAGTGCAGAAGTAATGGTGTTGCATGCTGGGGGGTGGGGATAGTGTTGCTGTGTTTGGTGCATAAAAATGCAGTATAGCTTTGATTTCCCTCCTGAGCTCCTTGGAATCACTCCTCTGCTTCTATTGCATTTCATTTTAATTCAATCTGCAGGAGAGAGCGAGTGCTTAGGGAATTTTGTTCTCATTAGCATTTCTTACCAACGTGCGAAGGTTTTTCTTTGGGAATCGTTCTCTCCCGCCCCTCGCAGAGTGACTTGGACCTTACCTTCTCATTAGCGGAGGTGGCGGGTCAAGTTAGCGGTGAAGTGGGCCGCGAGGTCACCTCTTCCCCTTGACCGCAATAACTGCCAAATTGCTCTCTTCACCTCTCGCTGAACGTGGCGGCGTCTTTGCGCTATTCAGAATCCAGCACGCGCCATGGTTTGTGATGATAAAAACAATCTCTGCCAGTCCTCCTGCTTGAGTGTGGGCTAGCCTTTTTCACGGTTTCCTTCTAGCAGCCAATCACTTTTTTTTCAAAGCCAATCACTTTTTTGGTCTCTCGGCAACCAGACACTTCTCTGCTGGTCTTCAGAACACAGATACCACACTACATATGCTTCTCAGGCCCCCTTAATAAACAATCATCTTGTTGCCATCCTCGGTAGCCAATCAACATGTTTCATTGCTTTAATGGCGTCCACAGCAACCAGACAAAATGTCCAGCTCATCTCATGGCTAAGGGAGCATCCCTGTTCAGGAATAACAAAACCTAGTTGTAGGGCAGCAGACAGACTGGAGTCAAAATGACATGTCACAGTTAGTTAAAACGGACAGATAACAGAACCAGTGTATTAACACTTACAGAGGTGTCCTGGTTGATTTTGCTGCCTGCTTATTGTGTGTGTGTGTGTGTGTGCGTGCATGCATGCGTGTTAAGGCTAAATACAGGCTTCCAGTATTTAGCTCTGGCAGATTGTCATTTCTGCTGGTTTTTATTCTTACCCGGATCAAAGTGGGCAGAAAGAGGTGGAACGAGAGGAAGGGGGTGAGAGAAACATGGCTCGTGTGCGAGAGGCGTGAGGCATGTGTGCTTCGGATAGAAAATCTGGGAGGAGAACCATGTTTGGTTTTCACATATAGAATAGCGCAGCAGGGCACTTATGGGAGAGAGGGCAGGCGTGCAGAGGGAGTGTTCTTCATAGGAATTCAAAGAGAGTGACATACCCTGTCCAACTGTCCGGTGCCTAACATCGCTGCGCAGATGAGCTGCCATATGCAGCAAGGATTACGAGGAAGTAGAGTTCATTAAAGCCTTATTTCCTTTTTAAACATTAATGGAATTTTTTCTTTTCTCTCCCAACTTGGACTGTCCAGCCATAACAGTAGACCCCAGTCTCATCCCCGCAGCTTTGCGTTTCACCGTCATCCATCAATTTGTGAGGGCGCCGCACACACACACACACACACGTTCTCCTGCTGCTGCCACTTCTTTTCCACTCTGCAATCCATCAGCTGAGCTGCGCAGTAGCTGTGCTGGAGGACTGTGTAAATGGCCTAGCTGATGCAGGCAGATCGCAGGTGGCTGACTGACCGGAGGAGTTTCTATTTCTGCCGCACCCTGCTGACCGTAATGACCCTCCCTCCCTCCCTCCCCAGACGACGCCACGGCCAAATATGCATCGCCCTGAGGAATTCCCGGCCCCGCCCGGTCCTCGTGAGCTGCCTCAGCTGGACAGGCCATCCGGGATCCACCACCATCACGCCTTTGCCCGTAAACCCGTTTTCTCCATGACAGACGCGGGCCCAAAGCGCCTTGAACGTCCCATTTGTTCTCCCGTCTTTAGTTTTTGGCTCTGAAGGTCGGCCTCACGCTGTCCACAGCATGGAAAACTGATTAAAAATGCGCCCGCATAGCCTAAAAGGCAGAGAGGACCGAGAGGCGCTCTTATTGGGAAGCTGTTCATTAGCGGGTGCCGTACGAGCCGCCCCTGTGTCCCCAGCTGGGTCCGCCCCCCTGTCATGCCAAGATTGATATCTCAAGTGGATTTCTCATTAGCGGCGGAGCGGCATATTTTTTATGAATGCAGTCCTGGTTATTATTTTTCAGTAACTAGCCTCTTCACAATATCGCGGGTCGGGGAGGTACGTATTGTGTATTTTGAATATGTCTGAAAGCGACACAATACTATAGGGGGGAGAATAAGGCAGGCCTGAAATACACTGGTTGTTCAGATAGTATTTTAATTGCTTATTATATCGTTTGTCTGCCAGAAGTATAAACATCTGTTTGTAAGGACATGAAAGATGTACAGGTATGGCAGTGTGTGGGGGGATGGGGGGATGGGGGGGGGGGGGGGGGGTAGGGGGGGTAGGGAGCTGAAGATAATTGTGGGTAATTGTGTGGTGGAACAGCAAAAGGTGCAATGGCCAAATTGCAAACTGCTATGATTGATTATCAGCTTGGCAAACACAGTTATCTGGGGGATCTTACAGTGCTAAAGCGTGTTTGCACTCCATGTTACATTATTATAATTCTATTAGACAGTTTGTTTTTCACGAAGACAATACATTGCAGTGGCGTGCTGCGCAATAATGAGAATGGAGTGAACAGTGAGAGAGAGAGAAAGAGAGAGAATGAGAGAGAAAGAGAGAGGGACTATGCATACGAGAGTGAGTGTACATGTAAGGGATTGCCATGGAAACATTATCGTTCCAATACAAATAAACCATTTTCACTATTAAAACAAAATGGACACTATATGCATATCTACCTCATATATAATTGTAATAACCAACATAAAAGCTGTCATTATTAGCACAGTGCAGCCAGTGGTAATTAAGCCGGCCTGAGTACTCTTACGCTATGAAATGGAATTCAGAAAATACAGCAGAGATACCTTTTGAAAAAGATTATGACAAGAATGACAAATAGCTCTCGGCAGGCCAATGTAACAGGTCTGTTAGATCCTCAGGTGGAATCCGGTTTTACAGAGCATTACAGTTACTCAGAAACATTTCCCTTCCAGCAAGTTGTTTTTCTCTCTTTTTGATAAATATTCTCCCCACATCTAGACATTCTCTAGATCCCACTTAGATTTATATTGCATATATCAAAAACCTCCATATGGAATAATCGATAAACTTGAAGGAAAAAATTAAAAATAATTGTTGTTCAGCTGTCTGCTGAAATGATTAAATAAAATAGACTGATACTCACCTTAAGTGGGATACCTAGATTATTTAGATTATATTTAGATTTCTGCAATCAAGCTGGAGTGGGATGGGCGAGAGGCTAAGTCAGGTGGCACACAAATTTACAGTACTTCCAGCTTAGTCAGAGTCTTTGGTTTTGTGATGGTCACAATTGAAAATCCGGATTCCTGCAAGTATGTTGTAGTGAAACGTAAAGACAACAGGAACCTGACTGGCTGTTGCGATAGAGTAGAATATTCTTTGGCAGCCAAATTCCAAAATGACTTCAACTCACAAGAATGTCATGTTCCGTGAGTTGACGTTCCAGGCTGCTGTCAGCCCATCAGTTGGGCTTCTTCAGCCGCAGTTCTTCTGAGACTGGGTCCTAAATCCAAAGATTGCCATCTCGAGGGCGTCCAGGAAGTAGCCTGAGAATTTATTTGACAGCTGAGTCAAATGCTCAAGCACAACTTTGGAGAGAATCTTACAAAATCTCACTCCAGAATGGAAACGTTTCCATTCATCCCACTTTCACGTGTGCCGAGGTATTAAATCATTCCGCACGTAACCCTTCAGTTATGTCACAAACCATAGACATGCTGCTTTTTCTTTCTTGGATGGAAGGATTCAGCTTGTTCAGCAGATCCAATGTATCTGATAAGTAGCGCAGCTTGGCACAAGCCTCACCATCAAGATAATGCTGTGCCAGGGGAGATTTCTTCTCATCACGGAAGGAATGCATTTCCTTCCTCAGTTTGAACAGGTGATTGAGCACCTGCCCTGACAATATTTATATTACAGTTGATTAAGACAGAGAGCAGGGCTCAGGTCTAGTGGCATGCTAAACAGTTTTGTGGAAACAGATTTTGGAATTGACGTTGCGGTTGCAATCTGGAATGGTTGACCTATTTTTCTGTTATGGGTTCATGACATGTTTTGGCTAGGGTTAGCAAAGATGTTAGCAATAGTTTTAGTCTGTTTGCCAGCTAGCTACTTAGTTTGGAAGCAAGTCACTGTTCAAGTAACTGTCTTCTCACCCTTTACTACAGCCTAATTTACCCCTATCTTTCCTACTGTAATCTAGTCTGGGCAAGCACTTTCCAAACTAACTAATCTGAAAACTTCTTCTCTTCTTCAGAAGCGATTTAGGATCGCATCGCGATCAGAGTCACGAGCCACATCCCCCCCCCTTTCAAAAGCAAGAGATCCCTGATCTATAATATAATAATATTTCAAATATATGTTTTTTTTTTTAAATTTAAAAAATTTCTAGTGAAGGAAACATTCCTGTTTTATTTAATTTTTTAAAAAAAAAAATTTCATTGCACATACTCTACTCTACTCGCTACTCATCATCTTCTTCTCCCAAATTTTCTTACATCCAGAGGTAAATTTTTCTTCAATATAGAGGTTGTGCAACTATGGAATTATTTCATTTATACATCTGGCAATCTTCTCTAAAAAAAAAAAAAAAAAAAAAAAAAAAACATTTATTGATATGGCATTTTATAAATTCCTAATTTATATTATATATCTTAATAATTTTGTGTTTTTGTATTTTTTTTTTGTTTCTCTCTTGTACTACACACACATACACACACACACACATACACACACACACACACACACACACACACACACACACACACACACCACACACACACACACACACACCACACCCACACACACTTCATCCTGTTATATTGTTTTTGTTTTTTTTATTTTTTGTTCCTATTTTTATTTCCTATTTCTTTTTTTTTATCTCCCCTTTTTTTTTTTTTGTATGGTTTGTTTGTCTATTGTGTATATATATTTTATATTTGCTGTTTTTACTGTGCGAATAAATAAAAAAAAAAAAAAAAAAAAAAAAAAAAAAAAACATTCAGTGGTTTCAAGAGTGCGCCTCACAGTGCAACTGTTTCATAATATGCATGTGTTTCACGATCAAATGCTGGGATCCATGTTGTTATAGCAAAGCACGTAACTGTAAAATAAAAATACTTGTTTTTCTGAAAGCAAAACAACTATTCTTATTTTTTGCCTACGCCAAATGTTGACGCCAAGTTGGCATCTAAGATAGTGGGTGTGCCTCTTGCCTGTGGTTGTGTACGTGTTTACGTACACCGTTTGTGCTAATGTGTGTGCCATCGTCCACTGATAATAGACATCTGTTGTGGACAGATCTGTGACCAGGAGTGGCACTACTATGTGATCAATGTGGAGTTTCCCCTGGTAACGCTCTACGTGGACGGCGTGACCTACGAACCCTACCTGGTAACAGACGACTGGCCCATCCACCCCTCCAAGATTGATGTCCAGCTGACAGTAGGAGCCTGCTGGCAAGGTTAGTGCGGAAAATAGGGGGCTGTGTTTGAGGCCATTGTTCCTAAAGTAAGAAACTCAATTTAAGAAAATATTCTGAATGGGCTTATTGTTAGAGTACATACTTATAGGGATACGAGTAAGATGTAAGATGTAAGAACAGGACCGTGCTTGCATGCTGTTTACTACGAGCGTGACTGTTTTTCACCACAAGCTAAAATGATAAAAATGTCTTCATCTTCCTTCAAAGAAGCATCAACTTCAAATGAAAGTAAAAGAAAGTTAAAAGGGAAAAAAGTTAAAAATATCAATTTCAGATTGTCAAAGGTAGCGCTCATTTCATGACTAAGAGGCCTCATCTGAACAAAGGAAAAACTGCGTAACGCGGCTTTTATGATCTGAATAATTATGGGAAACGTGCTGGCTCCCGGAACAACAGATGATACATCTCAATAGCCTGGGCCCGCTGTGGAGGCTCTGAAGTTCATACGGTTCAGTTGTCATTTGTATTCCTTTTTATTGGCCATTTTTCTCTTCTATCATTTCTGTCCTTGACACTGCGCCTGAATAAGATTGCCTGAATAGAGGATTGTAAGGCCTGAATAAAAGAAAAGTTCACTGGCTGCAGAACTGCGCCCGTCCCTCTGAAACTAGGCTAAGCTCCACTGAGCTGACTCGGATATCTTTCCAGGCTATTAGTGAACCAGATTGTCTTACGGTGCACTATTTTTCCGGCTCGTAATCAAGCGCATAATAGCGAGTGACAGTGGGATTCGAACCGTGTGGACCCCGTTTTCTTTATTGCAGAATTGAGATACTGCCCTAATAATAATTTGCCCGTTGCGTCATCTCGGCCAGCGGCTAATCGGCCTGACTGACTGATTTGATTTTGCGTTTAGTGCGGAGAGCGTAAGAGCTGAACAGGAGTGGGCAGAGGGGCGGAAAAAGGTCCATAAGAGGAAAGGTGATTCCGTATGAGCGGGTTATCCTTTACTAAAACCAGCGCAGATATCGTTTAGATAAATTCGGTCCAACTAAGTTTCCCTGACAGGGAATGTCGACTTAGAGAACTTCAAAATCACAAAACCGCCGACTCCACTCCCCCCAGACATATGACACACTCCACAATGAGGCAAATTAGGAGGTAGCGTTACTTTGTTGAACTTACTTAATGCAACAAAATGCATTTTAAGAAACATGTCCAATATCCCTGCAAGAGAAACTTAGTTAGGCCTGGCAGGGTAATTGTTCTGCTTTTCAGCTATAATTAACATCACAGTATTCCAAAATTAAATTCACAACACCTGTCAGGGGATAAGAGAAACTCACTGGAAATCAAGCTGGGCTGCAGCCAAAAGACAGAAAAGTTTTCAACGCGTTACCGCGTTAACAGCTGCAGGAATCATTAAAAACTTTCAGAACGATCCAGGACACCGTCTTGAATCACTGAACACTGACTGAACCAATGAACAGCGAAGTGCAATATGTTCATATACATGCATGAAACCATTCACATTCTGAGAACAACACCATGCAATAGCAAGTTGTGCTTCATGAGCTGGAACTGGTTGAGACGAAAATCTTCCCCTTAAAGCGGTCATGGCTCTCAGCCCTATTTAAATTTATTTAGCTTACAATGACTTACAATTAAGCAATGAATTACCTGAATGATACTGATGGGTAGCTAAGCAGCTCATTCTCTTCATTTGTTTTACGGTAGCGTTGTTTAACTTATGTCACAGACTGTGCGGCTGTGTCTTCCCACATCCATAAATTAGATTATGGGTTTTTTTCTTTTTAATTCTCAAAAACATGTTCAGAATATAAAGTGGTCCCATAAACGTGTGAATATTTTCCCCAAAATATAAAAAAATCAGTTGACTCCCATACAAATTATCAAGATTTTCCCTTGATACATGTTTTTTTTTTTTTTTAAATTTAAAGCTCCCATAATGAAACCCTCAATATGCATGTTTATGTGGAATGAACAGGCACCTACCTGTAAAAATTACTACAAACCATAGCACAGTTCATACTATACACTTAAGCCTAAAGTTCTTAATGTCAGCATAAGAAAAAAACACAGACTTAATTACATATAATATAAAGTGAGTTGAAAGAAAAATATAAAAGTGCACTGAAGAGTGAGAAATATATAAAATAATATCATAAAATCATACTAAAACCCACAATGACTGACCATTGCACTGTAAAGACAAAGCAAAGAAAAGATATCTCACATTTTAACTGCCTTTGAACGGTCAACAACTCCCTTCCCTTCCCTGCACTCCAAACCCCCAAACCCCTAAACCCCGTCTCTTGACTCCTCTCTCCCAGGAGGTGAGGTCTCGACTCCACAGTTCACTCAGTATTTCAGAGGGAGTCTCTCAGGACTGACCATCCGCCCGGGAAAGATCGAGACCCAGAAGGTCATCTCCTGTCTGCAGGCCTGCAAGGAGGGTCTGGACATTAACTCTCTGGAGAGCCTGGGTAGAGGCATCAAGGTGACAGCTCTCTCTCTCTCTCTCTCTCTCTCTCATCAAAGTACTGTACAAAATTACTGTACACAAATACATACATGCATTCACTCTAGGGATGTGCGCGTTTAGTCGACTAGTCGATTAAATGTTGCTACCCTCGCTAGTCAGCACCAGAAATACTAGTCGGTTAAACTTATTATTTTATTAATGTACACATTTAAATTACATATTGACATAATTTGCACTGAAATGTCATGTTTTCCTGGTCAAATGTTGCTTTATAAAAAAACGAGCATCCGTTAATAATGTTAACAACGCCGGATTTAAAAAAAATGTAAATAAAAAACGAAGGAAAAAAACAAAACGCATTAGCCTGTTCGCCCTGCAAGTTAAACCAGCGAGGTGGAAAGAGTAAGTAGGCCTATCGCGTTGTTGAATAGCCCAATAAAACTAATCTAATGTCACGTCAATCAGTAGGCCTAATTGTTATTTTTTTGTGGCCCTATTATTGGTAGTTTTTCTGATGACCGATTATTATTTTTTACTGTATTTGCTGCGATCGCGTTCACCCAATGAAAATGCCGTTGTAATAATAGGCACGTTTCCTAAAAATGTTTTGTTACGTTGAATATTGTTTTCAATAAATGTTATATGTTAACTTTTATTTAGTGTGTTGTTGTAATGTTTTGTAGGATAATGTGCAATGTTCATAATGCAAGGCGCAAAGTGCCACACATTTCAGCGGCATTTAAAATACGATTTGGTTATTGAAGAATGTGATTAACGGTTTCAAATGGCTCTTATAATATACGCAATATTTTTTCGGACAATGTTTAACCTTATAGATTAAATTGTGCTCAATTTTCACTGTTTTCTGAGTGTTTTCTTACATCCCTAATTCACTCGCGTGCATAAAGAAAGGTACATACACACTCTCACACACAATGCACACAAAATCACACATCCACACACAGACAGGAGTTTTATGGTTAAATAACTATAATGAAAAACCCTGTACAGGCTTATTATAGAGGTACATAAATCAGTTGTCCTTCACTACAGTATAACTCTTTATGTGTGTATTTATGCATTTATAACTACTTCACTTTTCTTTGATTTACTGATGGTTTAAACATGTTTGATGGTATTTGCCAGCAACTTCAATATCACACAAACCATGTTGCAGTTCCCAGGAGCTAAGTATCAAGCAGAATTCCCCTGCACCTGAACCGAATTCCGATTAGATTTTCTTACTTGTTATTTCTTTGCAGAATTCTACAAGATGACAATATTGTATCCAGTATTTGCTGAACTAAACTCAGCTATTTTTAGCATCCGTTAGCAGTATAAGTACAGAGCGAATCTCTGACAATCTATTAGGACAGCGTGAGGGGGCAGGAAAGCGCACGCTGTGCTGTGATCCTCTTCTCTGTAACACTGCCTTTCATAGTGCATAGTGCCGTTTTCACACGACTAAAATCCAAACCCCAGGGGGGGGGTGGAGTCAACGGATAGGAAGAAATATATCCCAGAATACATTTCAGTGAGCTGAAAATGCATACGGATTACCCCGTGTAAAAGTAGTAATCTCATCTGCATGGGTGTAGAATACTTAGATATCGTAACCGACTGGTTGCAGAGTGCATGATAAACAGACGAGAGGAATGAAAAAATGAATGATCGGAAAACTGACAAGTCTGAGGGGGGAAGGGCAGGGGGGGCTGGGGCGGTGGGGGGGGTGGGTTTATCCATTTCCCTCCCACTATAGGCCTTCAGCAGATATAAAACAGTCAGGCCAATTTTGTAGACTCCGGGGCTGTGTTCCTCAGTCAGTAATGGCAAAGTGCACTTTGTTGCAGAAATGGAGTGATTAAATCTTGTCAGTTTTCAAGGCAAAAGGAGAGAGAGTGAGAAAATCAGATGAAGGGCGGGCGAGCGAGCGGGCGGGGTTGGGAGCGTGAGTGGAAAAACAAAGGCACGGCTCGTTTCACCTTTCCACAAAAAAAAAAAAATTCAATTTTCTATGTCTGCTTTGCTCTGTGCCCCCTGGCCCAGGGTGCACTGAGGGGGGGCTTAAGACCCACAGAGAAACATCTTCTCGCGATTTAAAATGCTTGATTAGTGTGCTGGCCTCGTTTCTCAGTGACCCCGCGATGGCTCCGACCAGGCAGCTGTTTGCGTGCTCTCTGGGGAAACAAGGACCCAGGGTCGGCTAAGCCCAGCTCTGCTGAGATCCACCAGAGCAGATGATGGAAGGCCGCACGGAGCGCTCGTGCGATATAATATCCGTCGAATTGTGAGGCGCCGCGCATGACGTGCGCCAAGAGAAGTTCCGTCAGTAAACTCTTGCTGCTGCCGACCAACGGTTGGCCTCGGCAAACACGTGTTCTCGTACTCGACCAATCGCGTGCACACATCAGTAGCGGAGCGCCCCTTTTTAAGGGGTCAGACCTCTCCTGTGCTCCTTGTTGCCTGCGCTACTGATGCCAACTGCTGCTCACCCTCCACCACTCCAGCTTCCACCTGTTGTTTGGATCTGCGTCTATGTACTGGGGAGTTTTGGTATATCCCCTGTTTAGTAGGGGAAATGTGTTGTGCTCTCTGTTTGATAGGTAGTGCGTGCTGATTTGTGCACTAGAACTACCTAGAGCAGATACATTCAGTGCCAAACCAAAATAGTTGTATATTCATTATACCTAAAAATTCATATATTCAATATGTGAGTTGTCCTGACAGATGTTGTGTGCTCTTTGTCCAGTTCCACTTCAACCCAGCCCAGTCCATCCTGGTCATGGAAGGCGATGACCTGGACAGCATCAACACGGCCCTGTCCAAGGTGTCCTACATCAACTCCCGACAGTTCCCCACGCCGGGGATCCGTCGGCTACGCATCACCACCTCCGTTCAGTGAGCCCCGCGCCACGCTAACCGCACTCCCAACACATCTGCTGCCCTCGCCTTCCCAGACGCCAGAGATGACGCTAACACGTCTAAAAAAAGACAAATAGCAGCGTTTCACTGTCGCCTTATAGGGAAGGAGGGGAATTAAATTTAAACGCCGCCCGTGTGCAAGATTTACCTAGGCGATTAACAGCAGCCATTTTAACACCAGAATGCTCATCGTGTTTGTTAGGTGAGGTGAGATTGGAAGGTGTTGCCAGTGGAGGCTCGTTAGCATGACAGAGGAAATGTGACGGTCTTACCTTTGAAGCGATTGTTCATTTTCCTGGGTTTTTTTTTTCAATACTGTTTCGGTTTCGGTTACAGTATATATTTTCCATTGGTCCAGACAGTTTTTTGTGTGCGATGAAAGATATTTTTTATGTTTACAGATGGTTCTGATGACCTGCCAAAACACCCCCATACGAGCCATTGTAAAGTGGACAGGTCGTTAGAAACTTCTAATTATCCTATTATTTGTGTTATATGTAAAATGATGTCAGGTTATATGCAAAGAGGTGATATACCTTAGCTGCAAGCAAACAGTGTATTGCCGATCCTTTTTTATAGTTGAGAGAAATGAGTAGGTTGAGATTTTGATGATCTTTTTATGTACATTTTTTGCTTGCAAATTGGTTGCAATTTAGCGTAGGCTTGCAGTCAAGGTGTAAGTAATTACAGAAGATTATGAGTTTTTTTACATCAGCAATCTACGGAACACTTCAAAAAAGACGAGCTTAGAATTGCAGGGTTCTATCTACAAAAATATTGTTTATGAACATGGGGAATACTCTTTGTTGTAATTTTTGCAAAACAACAGATTCAAAACCTGGAAGGGCTGTCTTAAACATTCAAACAAACCCACAGTAGATGCAGAACAGTTAAAAGCTAGTATATGGGACTTCTATACGGGAAGTTTAATTCTTTATTTTATATCTCAAAACTATGACGACAGAACCTTATATTACTAAACTCTCAATTCATGAATTAAGTCTCACGGTCTACCTTTAATGAGAGTAAAGGGAACTGTCAGTCATTTACTTTGCGTATCTCTCGTTTTCCCACTGTGGGTACTTCCAGAAACTTCAATAAAGATAGGCAGTATTCTGTGCACATGAAGTGTTCATTTGGACCCTTAGAGATGAGGGTTAAATTGGAGGAGTCTGCCAGATTGCTCATAAAACACACAGAGCAAACATGGCTAAGCTGAGTCCAACAGTTACCTTCAGGAAGGGATTCTCCCGCCCATAGGGGCAGGCGCTCCACTCTAATCCTCCCTGTGAAAAGCAATGGAGAGCATGAGCCAAATGAGAGCAGACATCTCTAATTTACACTGAACCAGAGAGCGATTACGGCCATTTTAGGAGAGTCCAATCTCCACATGACTACAGAATGATCGTACCTACAGAATGATCGTACCTACAGAATGATCGTCCCTACAGAATGAGCGTACCTACAGAATGATCGTACCTACAGAATGAGCGTACCTACAGAATGAAAATCAGGCTGAGGGTTGCGCATCATTCATGAGTGAGGTTCTGTGAAGGCTAGGCTACATGCTCAGTTAACCTACCGTATAAATAAAACATATGTCAAGGTACTGCTTCGGTGGTCGGACACACTCCCGCAGTCTGGTGCGCTATCTGGACCAGGCCACGCTGCGATCGCTGAGGGAAGAAGTGTTTCAGTCAGCGGGCCTGTCCACATCATGCAATGATGACTTTCTTTGGTCGATCTGTGATAGCGGTTTGCCTGCGAATACAAATGGACCTTCAGGTAGATTTTGTTGCTCACCTTGGTACCTGAATCGAGTATTTATTTTCCCCCAGTGATACGGGGTTGAAATAAAGCTGCAGTACGTGTAACAGAGTTATCTACAATCTGTCTCAGAGAGGGTTCTTACCTGAATTAGTAGACACCTGATTTGCATTTGTAAACCTAAGAGATTTGATAATGAGTTTCCATCATTAAGATTACAGCCAATGGCGTGAGTTCGCTTATTTGACTGGGAATTAAGTCTGAAGTCCAGAAATGAATCTGTAAAGAAACCGTGGCGACGAGAACAATCAAAACTGGAAAACACTGCAAAATTAGTAAACTGTCAAACATTTTGTCGCATTAGTATTTCTTTAAAAAATCACACTTGTCCTTCAGCATAAACGGGTAACTAGCTCTGAATCAGAAAAGGGAAAATTTGTTGTTTTGACAGGCCTCCTAAGACACAATTACAAATGACAGCAAATGGAGGAACGCAGTACTCTGATGAGCCATTTCTTCACTTAATTTTCCTCCTTAATCAAGCTGGAAGGAGTCCAACTGCGGAGCCGGAGCTAGGCTCCACAAATGGGCTCTTATTCCTGCCTCACTGCCTAAAGCTCTCCACTGCACCACCTGTTTTTTTTTTTTTTTTTTTAATGCTCTTCTTAATTGAGATATTTCTTAAAATAAGAGAGTAAACACCCGGTTGAAGCTGGGATTGGAGCGAGAAAGCTTTTAGTAAGTTAGCGAGGCATTACTGAGAAAAGTAAATATCTGGAGGTGGGTAGTCTGTCGAGGTTTATGCTGTGCCTCTCCACTGGCATGCATCTTCATCAGGGTGTTTAGAGCCCAGGAGTGAGAATTACAGTACTCAGTTAATGGAGCTCCTGAGTCATTTGGACGCACATGCGTCTAATCAAAAGTAATCACGCACAAGTAAAGAGTGCACAGGCCTCCCATTCAACAAGCAGTACGGGATTACTGTTTAAATAAAAAAAAGGCAGTATCACTCCAAAGCCTCTCTCTCTCTCTCTCTCTCGCTCAGGTGTTTCGGGGAGGACACGTGCATCTCGATTCCTGACGTGGATGCCGTGGTGATGGTTCTGCCTCCCAGTGAGCCGCGGATAACCATTGCCGGGGCGGAGCTTTTGACCCGGCCCGCCTCCGACCTGCGTGGCCCGCCGGGCGTGGCGCTCTTCCAGGACCTGCGCGTCGTCAGCACGGTCAGCAAGAGCGACGCGGCCGCACACAGTGCCGGTAAGGCATGCCACAGCACGGCTCGCAGCTGGAGAAAGACTCTCCAGACCAACCAGATGGTCAGCTCCTGCACTCCTTCTGTCCTCTCAGCTTCAGGAGATTCCAGATGGTAGCAGGAGTTTCAGGTGCTATATGAATATTCATGAAAAGGAGGACCCAAAAAAAAAAACATACATTGCTTCAAGTGTTGTCCTTGATCACACCTCTTATGAATATTCATATAATGCATCAAATCGGATTGTTTTGGCTTCATTCAGGGTTTAGAGCAGGGGTGTCAAACTCCGGTCCTGGAGGGCCGCAGTGTCTGTCTGTTTTTGTTGGTTTTTCAGCAAGTGATTTAATTTAAGTTAAGTCAAGTCTTAAGTCCAAACACTTGTTAACTCTGCTTTTAACTGGGTGCTAATTAAAATGAAACCACAAATATCTGTAGACACTGCGGCCCTCCAGGACTGGAGTTTGACACTCCTGGTTTAGAGTATGGAGCTGAATATCTGGTGCTTGTACAGAATCTGTGGTAGCATTGATCAGATGTCAGAGACTTTCACAATTCACAATGGACACCAGTCATTGTGAACAAAAACCTGGAGCATCAGGGAATGTACCATCAATATTAATGAAAGGCCATTGGCCGAGTGAGTGCGTGGTCCAACCAAACATTTTCACTGGGTTTATCTTTCAAAAACTTTTGGGCTTTTCCCCAGAAAACTTCAAAGAAACTATTTCAAGCTCAAACCGGAATTAAGTGAGTGATAATTGTTAGCTGAAATATCCATAGTTTTTCAGAGAGCAACTCTGGGTGCCTTTGAAAGTCCTGTAATCAATCACGAGTTTGTCTCTGGTCATTCTTGAGGGGAGGATGGATAGTCAGCGGCTCTGTGAACAAAGCCCTTGATTGATAAGGCCTGGACTCTTGTGCTGAGTAAGCCTTCTGTCGGCCAGACAAATGGCTCGGTGTGATCTCAATTAGGAGCGCAGAAATGCTCGCCACAGTGCGTCTCAGTAGGGTGGGCACAGTGCATCTGATTGACAGGTTCACTTCTTTTGCCGACGCCCGAGCATGTCACAGCCTTGCCGGCCGAGACTGTAGGGTCACGGAGGTCTGTTGTGTGTGTGTGTGTATGTGTGTGTGTGTGTGTGTGTATTACGGGTATTATTGATTCATGCTTAGGGAGTATTACATGTATCTTTTCTGTCTTGTTTGGCATTTGGTGTGAAAGCACTGAGCCCAAATCGCATTGTGCGAGAGAACATCCGGGGTGTGGTTGGACCATACTAAATTCACAGGTCCCTGAAGATAAAAGCGAATTGGCTCGATTCGCTCACCCTTTCTGTGACGACGGTACCTTCATACCCAGCTGTGTATGTGCTTGCGTGCAGCTCACAGACCGGGAGTCGTCGAGATCCTCCACAACCTGGATTACTGTGATGTTCTGGTGATCGGAGAGGAGTTGGACCCAGAGCAGGAAAGCCTGGAGATACCTCGCTCTGCCCTCCAGGGGAAGCATCTAGACGCCACCAACTCCACCTCTGGCATCTCCATCTACGGTAGGTATTACAGGCAATGTCAACATAAGCTCCGTTGTCTGCAACTTCACCCACAGTAATTCAGTAAGATAGTGTCCACCACTTGCAACTCCATCTAGGTAAACATTGCTGTACTTAAGTCAGAAATAATCAATTGTCAATTTACTGTAAGGCTGCCAAATGCTACTGTCTGCATCACTTAATTTTAGCTACATATAAATGAATAAGATATGTTTGAAGTAGCAGGTTGGAAGTAGAGCCTATACTTTTGCCAGAATTCTGGTGCGGTGGTGTCTTTGCTGCGGGCGTGTCCAGATGAACAGGCTCCTTGTCTCGTCACAGGTGTGGACTCCATGTCACATTATGAGGAGGCCATCCGGCAAGTGAGGTACCACAACTGGCACCCAGCGGGCCTGAAGGAGCGGAGGTTCTGCGTCACCTGCTCGGAGCTCAACGGGCGCTACACCAGCAACGAGTTCAACATGGAGGTCAGAGCTCTGGATTTCGTTATCTTCTGCAGGCTTCAACATAAAGGTTTTTTCATACTTGTCCAGTCGGGCAAGTCGGTCGGAAACGCGCTTGCCTAAAATAAATTACTGGCAGTTTACCAGCGACATTAAGTGCATGCTTGAAATTCTATTATTAGTTCAGGACAACACTTGAGATTTGAACAAACTAAAATTTTAATTAGCCCTGAATCGTTAGCAAAACAGTTGTACTTGTTTCACACGTGGTTGCTCGGGGCAAGCCTTATTGTTAATCCCTGTTCTCTGTGAATTTTTGCTTGATACTCTGCCTACTGAATGTACTTGAAATTATAATGAAATCTGGGTCAATGCCTGGAGCATGCTCTGCAAGCAACAATCCTGGGTGAAATTTGTGGTTCTGCGTACAGGAAAGACCAAGCCAAAGGCTTATCATACCGCCTCACAGACCAATTCTGTGGTCAGCCTTGATGTAGGCTCCTGCATCTATGAGCTTGACATGTCTTTTTTTTTTTACCTTGCCACCCAGGTCAGCGTGCTCCACCGGTCAGAGGTCGTGGAGCATGTCAATCACATGGCCGCCCAATTGCAGTATATGCGGGCGGTACATCATCCAGTCATGGTGCACAGTCTGAACTCCGTCCACGGCTCAGGTAAGGACCCCCCGTCTGAACAGTGGCAGATTGAAAATACCCCTTTAATAATCCATGATGTCATGACTACTTTGACTCGATTAATTATTCATACCACTTACTCCATTTTAACAGGCAGCTGTAATTGCATCCTGCAGGAGCAGGTTAAAAAGACAATTTACATGTAAAAGGGGACTGGAATGAAGGACGGTGGGGGAAAACATTGCAGGCACGAAAACAAATGCAAGGATCACTGAGTAAAAACTTGGCCCCAATCTCACTCGAGCCCCTACTAGAGGGAACTCGCTTCCCAGCCTCACTGAGGCTATGGATATTTCGATCCCAAGAGGCTTTTTGTGGTACCTATATTTTTAATCATGACAGATGAATGTGAAACAATTACCTGCTGGATATTACACAGGGCCGGGGGGCAGGGAGACTGCCAGGGGAGGGATGGGTGATGATTGCTGTTGTATTATGTTTTGATGTTTGAAAACATGAATGAATAAAAATAAAAAGTTGAGTCCAAGAGGCACCATTCCAGCATTCCGGTAAGTCTTCGGCGCACTCGCTTGATAATGTATGGCCGCCATCTAGTGGTCATGTCTGTCTGAAATCTATTTCAGAGAATGAACTGGAATGAACACAATTGTGAGAACCGCATCTCTGTTTTCAACCCCTCTCCCAACTTCCCCCGCATAAAAGGCACACCCCCTGTAGCCACCGTGGTGATCGTGATGTGCATCGCCGCCCTGGTGGCCATCGTTGTCCTGGGCATTTATCGCATACACACAGCCCACCAGCTTGGCTCTAAGAGCGAGGAGGGAGGCAACAAGGACAGGGACGTTGACTGGGACGAGTCGGCGCTCACCATCACCGTCAACCCCATGGAGGTGAGCCCTCGGACAAGGATAGAGCAACTGCTCAGTCTGTCAAGAACAGCTTGATTTTGAGAATAAAATGAACGAGAGGTAGTAAACAGTGGTTATATTACATAGTTCTCTCATTCATTATATTGAATACTGAATGAATCAAGACAGAGAGAGACACAGAGTAAGACCCTCAGTAGACTTCAAAAGAATTCAAATTTGGCGGATTGGCGAAGGCAAAATGTTTTGCAACCAACACGAAGTGTCGCATTTTACATTGATCGCCAAGGTGATGAAGGCTGGCCAGCCGAACTAGTCAAAAGTGTCGCACAGCCTTGTTCACCCCCCCCCCCCCCAAAATACACCGCCGCCTGCAATTGGTCAACAATGTCACGTCATTGGCTGCGTTTTGGGTCACGTGTTACCGGTAAACCTCCGGTAAGTTCTGTCTTCTCCTGCGACCGCTGGAATGGTTGCTCCCCACCCCCATCTGGCGTGGAGCGTCATTAAGCGAACAGACCTCAGGTTGCATTGTGTGTACGCACATTTGCAGTTCAACAGCTTTTACGAGCATGCCATATGCAAATTAGTTTAAAGTCTACTGACCCCTTAAGAGAGACAGAGAGAGAGAGAGAGAGTGACAGATGATGAACTGTGTAATGTCACACCCCTTTCTGTGCCCCAGAATGTTGAAGAGCCGAAAGCTGCGGACGAGGAAGCCAGTGAAGAAGAAGAGGAAGAAGAGGATGAGGAAGAAGAGGATGATGGACTGGAGGATGACGTCACTAGCATGGAGTCCGAAGATAGTGATGAAGAGGGGGCAGCGGGCCACAGGGGGACAAAGGAAGGCAAGAGCAAGGGCAGACTGGAGTGGAACACTACCTTATCTTAGACTAGCACACACACACTCACACACACAGCATAAACACACAAACACGCACTGATGCACACACAACATCTATGCCGTTCAAAAAAACGAATACATTTCAGATGATTCATTCATTTGACCGATTAAAATTTTTGCAACCAACCCGTTTGCAAAGCAATGTCTCCCTCTGCTGATTGATATTATGTACTGCACCATAAAGCCACAGTGGCTGATTGTAGATTGACATTGTGTAATTTTTTTGTTTCCGTTCTGGGTCAAAGGCCACTAGAGCTCTGGTAATCTTTATACACTGGATATAGTAGCCTACCTTTGGTTTCATACAATATAAACAAATTTAAAAACTAATCTTTGACATGAACATTATTGCATTTATTTTCAGTATTTTAATATCCTAAAGCGTTTTTTTTATGATGGTATATATTTTAACGATTATACTTATTTTAAATTTACAATAAGAATAGGGGTTTAGAAGATATGACTCATCACTAATCGGGGTTTATTCATTTCCGGTTATTGTTTATTAACGTGTCTCGCATTTTTCTGCTTTTATTTGTCCGAGATGTCATCTCTTTCCTCCTCTTCTCTTGGATACACGGTGAAGGCTGAGAGGAGCTTGTCTTTTTATACACCGTTCTGTACATTATATGGTTCAAGTAGGTTAATCGAAGCACTTCACCCAGCTTCTCTCGTTCGTGTGCATTCATATAGTAATTGCTCGTTTCATAGCGATCGCCTGACCTTTCTCTGCATTCGTGGCTGACTCCTCCAGGGGGAGGCTAAGGCTATTGCGAGCACTTTCCAAACACGTCAGCTTCAGGTTGAATTCTTCTCGCACTCAGCACCACCTCAGACTAAGATTGACTTTGTTTTGGTCAGAGTAGCAAACACCTTTTTTTAGCGGCTTGGCCTCATTTTTAGTTCCGTCCGTGTTAACTGCGTCTGTATAATATGTTGTAGAGCCCGGCCCTGCTCCAGTTTCACAGCACCAAACAGCACAAACATGCAATGTCAATCAAATAACATCCCATCATGCATTGCGAAACTTGCAGTAAATAAGCAAACGAGGGAGCAATGCAAGGGATGTCTGTTCGGAATAAGATGTGTCAATCTCACAACTGTATACTTTTTTTGAGGCAAACAGAGTCCTACAGAAGAACACTGAGCTGTTATATTAAAAAGGGCAGTTGAGTGTATAAATTCACAGAGCCTTGGTGAATGCAGTCATAAAAAAAAGTGTTTAATCACAAAGCTGTAAGCGACTTCAGAACCTTCAACTGACACTTTGACTTCTCCATGTCGATTCGTGTTTTACTAACGAAGAGTTTAGTTGTTATTCCTTTGTCTCTTGCCAACTAAGCTGCTAATTTACACTGTCACTAAACTGACCAGTCTGCTACCAATTAAAGGTAGCGCAAAACAATTTGCAAACTATTATTAAAGCACCACATCACCCTGTTCCATTGAGTGTGGCCTGTTGTAGTTTAACCCTTATCGAACTACATTACCATGCAGCATCTGGTGCAGATGTGTTTAAAGAGCAGACAGGATTCCGCCTCCTCACCCCCGTCAGGGAGAATGTGAGCGGTGTTGTAAGTGGATCTTGCTTTCTGCACTTTATTCTCACCCATGGTTTTCCTGAAGAGCTCCATTTTGAATTTGTGTATTGGTTACATGTAAAGTCCGTAGCAGTGATTAGGAGTTCTTCCTCGGCATCAACTTTATAAAGCCTGTGCTTGTGATGTCATCAATGTGCGACCCCCTTCCCCCCAATCTCCACCCCGTGTTACCGCCTGTTTCGTCAGACCATGTTTTACTAGTCTCCATGACACCAACAAAGATTAAAGAGCCATTTGAAATATCTAGCCTGTAAAAATGTGTAAAACTATTTTATAAGTTTTTCTTTGAGTTTTTCCCCTGTTCTTTCCTTTCCTTGATGGTGACTGCAGCACTTTCTGTATGTCAGCCAATAAAGACTTGTTTTAGAATCCAGCCGTGGTCATTCTTTACTATGACTGAGGTGTCAGATGGAAATTGAAACACATTCAATGTTTATCTGAGAATAGAGGGGCACAGTAAGCAGGTAGGCATTGCTGTGTGCTGGTCACAATGTAGTAATAGAGGTATCACTCACTTCTGTATCCATAATCACACACACACACACACACACACTCCTGTATCCATAATCACACACACACTCACTCCTGTATCCATAATCACACACACACACACACACACACACGTACACACACACATACACTCCTGTATCCATAATCACACACACACTCATACACACACATACACTCCTGTATCCATAATCACACACACACACTCCTGTATCCATAATCACACACACACACATACACTCCTGTATTCATAATCACACACACACTCACTTCTGTATCCATAATCACACACACACTCACTTCTGTATCCATAATCACACACACACACACACACACATACACTCCTGTATCCATAATCACACACACACTCATACACACGCACACACACTCCTGTATCCATAATCACACTCACACACACACACACACACACTCACTTCTGTATCCATAATCACACACACACACACACGTACACACACACATACACTCCTGTATCCATAATCACACACACACTCATACACACACATACACTCCTGTATCCATAATCACACACACACACTCCTGTATCCATAATCACACACACACACATACACTCCTGTATTCATAATCACACACACACTCACTTCTGTATCCATAATCACACACACACTCACTTCTGTATCCATAATCACACACACACATACACTCCTGTATCCATAATCACACACACACTCATACACACGCACACACACTCCTGTATCCATAATCACACTCACACACACACACACACACACACACTCACTTCTGTATCCATAATCACACACACACACACACGTACACACACACATACACTCCTGTATCCATAATCACACACACACTCATACACACACATACACTCCTGTATCCATAATCACACACACACACACTCCTGTATCCATAATCACACACACACTCATACACACACACACTCACTTCTGTATCCATAAACACACACACACACATACACTCCTGTATTCATAATCACACACACACTCACTTCTGTATCCATAATCACACACACACACTCCTGTATCCATAATCACACACACACTCATACACACGCTCACTTCTGTATCCATAATCACACACACACTCATACACACGCACACACTCACTTCTGTATCCATAATCACACACACACACACACTTCTGTATCCATAATCACACACACACACACGTACACACACTCCTGTATCCATAATCACACACATACACTCCTGTATCCATAATCACACACATACTCATACACGCACACAACACTCACTTCTTTATACATAATCGCACACACACTCATACACACGCACACACACTCCTGTATCCATAATCACACACACACTCATACACACGCACACACACACACTCCTGTATCCATAATCACACACATACTCATACACACGCACACACACACTCACTTCTGTATCCATAATCACACACACACTCATACACACACTCACTTCTGTATCCATAATCACACACACACTCATACACACGCACACACACACTCACTTCTGTATCCATAATCACACACACACACGTACACACACACACACTCCTGTATCCATAATCACACACACACTCCTGTATCCATAATCACACACACACTCATACACACACACTCCTGTATCCATAATCACACACACACACACACACACCTGTATCCATAATCACACACATACACGCACACAACACTCACTCCTGTATCCATAATCACACACACTCATACACACGCACACACTCCTGTATCCATAATCACACACACACTCATACACACGCACACACACTTCTGTATCCATAATCACACACACACACTTCTGTATCCATAATCACACACACGTACACACACACTCCTGTATCCATAATCACACACATACACTCCTGTATCCATAATCACACACATACTCATACACGCACACAACACTCATTTCTTTATACATAATCACACACACACTCATACACACGCGCACACACACACACACTCCTGTATCCATAATCACACACATACTCATACACACGCACACACACATTCACTTCTGTATCCATAATCACACACACTCATACACACGCACTCACTTCTGTATCCATAATCTCACACACACACTCATACACACACACTCACTTCTGTATCCATAATCTCACACACACACTCATACACACGCACACACACACTCACTTCTGTATCCATAATCACACACACACACTCATACACACACACTCCTGTATCCATAATCACACACACACACACACACACACACACACACCTATATCCATAATCACACACATACTCATACACGCACACAACACTCACTTCTGTATCCATAATCACACACACACTCATACACACGCACACACACACACTCACTTCTGTATCCATAATCACACACACACTCATACACACGCACACACACACTCACTTCTGTATCCATAATCACACACACACACACACACTCCTGTATCCATAATCACACACACACACACACACACACCTATATCCATAATCACACACATACTCATACACGCACACAACACTCACTTCTGTATCCATAATCACACACACACTCCTGTATCCATAATCACACACACACACACTCATACACACACACTCCTGTATCCATAATCACACACACACACCTTTATCCATAATCACACACATACACGCACACAACACTCACTTCTGTATCCATAATCACACACACACACACTCCTGTATCCATAATCACACACACACTCATACACACACACTCCTGTATCCATAATCACACACACACACACACACACCTGTATCCATAATCACACACATACTCATACACGCACACAACACTCACTTCTGTTTCCATAATCACACACACACTCATACACTCCTGTATCCATAATCACACACACACTCATACACACACACTCCTGTATCCATAATCACACACACACACACACACCTATATCCATAATCACACACATACTCATACACGCACACAACACTCACTTCTGTATCCATAATCACACACACACACACTCATACACACGCACACACACACACTCAATTCTGTATCCATAATCACACACACACTCATACACACACACTCACTTCTGTATACATAATCACACACACACACACACACTCATACACACACACTCCTGTATCCATAATCACACACACACACACACACACACACACCTATATCCATAATCACACACATACTCATACACGCACACAACACTCACTTCTGTATCCATAATCACACACACACTCCTGTATCCATAATCACACACACACTCATACACACACACTCCTGTATCCATAATCACACACACACACACACACACCTGTATCCATAATCACACACATACACGCACACAACACTCACTTCTGTATCCATAATCACACACACACACACACACACACTCCTGTATCCATAATCACACACACACTCATACACACACACTCCTGTATCAATCACACACACACACACACACACACACACCTGTATCCATAATCACACACATACTCATACACGCACACAACACTCACTTCTGTTTCCATAATCACACACACACTCATACACTCCTGTATCCATAATCACACACACACACACACCTATATCCATAATCACACACACACACACACACACCTATATCCATAATCACACACATACTCATACACGCACACAACACTCACTTCTTTATACATAATCACACACATACTCATACACGCACTCACTTCTGTATACATACTATAATCACACACACACTCACACACACACCTATATCCATAATCACACACATACTCATACACGCACTCACTTCTGTATACATACTGTAATCACACACACACACACACCTATATCCATAATCACACACATACTCATACACACACTCACTTCTGTATACAGTCAAGCCGGAAAATCTGAATACCCCTTTCACCTTCTCCACGTTTTATTACATTACAGACATATTCTACAATAGATTGAGTTAATTTTTTGTCTCAAAATTCTACACAAAATAGCCCATAATGACAAAGTGAAAACATGTTTTTAGAAATTTGTGCAAATGTATTAAAAATCAAAAACTTAAATCTTTCATTGACATAAGTATTCATACACTTTGCTTTAACATATTTTTAAAGTATCATATTTAATATTTGGTCGCATATCCGTTGCACGCTGTTACTTCCTGAAGTCTGTGACCAATCAACATCAAACGACTCTCGATATCTTATTTCCAGGTACTGTTACAAGCGATACTATAAGCTCTCTACATTTGAATGGATCTCTATGGGAATTGGATCTAAAAATAAGCTGTAAATTACACTGGTACAGTATGGAACACATGGCTGGCTAAATGGCTGTAAGTCTTCAAGGGTCTGAGCTATCGAACGAGCCCCAAACCATCACTCTGTTGCCAGATATGGAGTAGATGTGGATGGATCACTGCAAGGGTTATTTCTCCTGACTCAATTTCCTATAGAACTCTATGGGGGGAAAAGTCAGGAGAAACAACCCTTAAAGGGATCCATCCACATCTACTCCATATCTGGCCGCAGAGTGATGGTTTGGGGCTCGTTTGATACCTTAGACCAGGGGTCCTCAATCTTATCCAGTAACCTTAGACCCTTGATGACTTACAGCCATTTCGCAAGTCATGTGTTCCATACTGTACCAGTGTAATTTACAGCTGAATCTAGTCTCACCCCCCAATTCTCATAGAGATCCATTCAAATGCAGAGGTTATAGTATCGCTTGTAACAGTACCTGAAAATAAGATAACGATAACTTTTGATGTTGATTGGTCACAGACTTCAGGAAGTAACAGCATGCAAAGGATATGCGACCAACTATTAAATATGATACTTTAAAAATATGTTAAAGCAAAGGGTATGAATACTTATGTAAATGAAAGATTTCAGTTTTCAATTTTTAATACATTTGCAAAAATCTCTAAAAACATGTTTTCACTTTGTCATTATGGGCTATTTTGTGTAGAATTTTGAGACAAAAAATTAACTCAATCTATTGTAGAATATGTCTGTAATGTAATAAAACGTGGAGAAGGTGAAAGGGGTATTCAGATTTTCCGGCTTGACTGTACATACTATAATCACACACACACTGACTTCTGTATACATACTGTAATCACACACACACACACACACACACCTATATCCATAATCACCAAACACATACTCACTTCTGTATACATACACGCACACACACTTCTGTATACATACTGTAATCACACACTCACACACCTATATCCATAATCACACACTCATACGCGCACGCACGCACACACTCACTTCTGTATACATACTGTAATCACACACACATAGGCTATATGAAGTATGTTAGGCTATATGTAGATCAGTGCTTATGCAGAATCACTATTAGTGCTAAAAGTAGGTAAATTGTGATTTAAACAAAGCACACAATGAAAAATTTAAATGGGGTTCATTACACAAGTAGGCAATAAAATGTCTTAAATCAATGCTTGATTAAATGTCTGCAGTTAAAAGGGTAAGCCAATGCAAAGGAAATAACTGGTCACAACCAGTTATTCACAAAAAGTTGCTAAAAGAAAAAGAAACAGAAGAAATCATAAAGTATGTTTTAGTTTACATTTATGAAGCAAAATTGAATTTGAACTTCCTTTTCCTTATGTAAATCATACGACGCATACCGTTTGGCCTTTGGGATGTAGCAGAACCTGTAAAAACATGATAAATTGTCATAAAAAACACTTTGAAACCACTGTCTACTTATAAATATTGATCAGGGTCTTTTGATCAGCATTTGGCTGTGTTAACAGCACATAGTCAATAGATGGCAAGAGTGAGCTAAGTAGCTACTAAGACTGGCCGAATGCCATGGCAGTAAGCTCATTTTCAACATGACATTTGGATTCTGTTGTGTGAACTGCAGCAAAATAACAATCATTTTGAAAATTTCTGAAAATCAAGCAAAAAAAAAAAAGTCAGGATAAAAAATGACATCACTGAAGACACTACAGCTACATCGGGGTTCGCAGGATACAGAAGTGCATGTAGGCATGTGAGGAGCGTCTGATGGTGTGTGCGCCTGTATGAGTATGCGTGATTATGTGTACAAAAGTGTGTGTGTGTATATGTATGTGCACTGTGTGTGTGTTTGTGTGTGTGTGTGCGTGCGTGCGTGTGTGTACTGTGTGTGGGGTTGCGACTGCAGTGCTCCGCAGTGTCTTTAACGCATCCTTGCGGCACACACATGCTTACCTCCCCTAACAACCAGCCTAGTCCGTCATGTCACATCGACCTGCAGAGGAAGGCCGCTGTTTACGGCTGACAATTCATCAAGCCATTAACTTTTATTCCCGCTCCTGTCAGACCGCTGACATCACAGGAAGGCGGCGGGAACACGCGGTGACTAATCACCTCGCGTCCAACGGCATTAACGCAGGGGCCCCTCTGTGCCGACTCACGTCATTTACCATAACCATAAAAATCACACCCCGGTTTACAGGCATCACACATCACTGCGTGTAATCTTGCCGCGGAGATGCGTCAAAACTTCCCTCACGCAAACGAACAGAGCAATCATCTCTACGCTAATTAAAATAACCGCAGCATCAGCATAACTTTACGGGACCGTCATTTTTCGGTTAGACCCCCCCCCCCATCATTTAAAATAAATCCCTCCTATTCTAAAATGATACAGAATTACAGAAGTTTGCTTTTCCACTTGGCAGCATTGCAGTCTTTTGAACTGGGGGTTGAAATAAGGACTGCAGGCTATAGAAGATAACCATATAATCTTCCCTTTGAGTGATGACTCCGAGCTCTGGCGCTCGGAAAGGCTGGATGCACTTCCACACTGCAGAATATCCGCATCCATTTAACCGATGGCAGCATGACAACTCTGCGACACAGCCGCGCCCGAGAGACGGCGAATCATTGTGACGCCTCGGACTAATCCGGTCCCAGCACAAGTTGACGGGAGACCGTATTGGGGAGGGGAGGGTCTGGTGGTGCTGAGAGTGAGACCAACTGGCAGAGTGGTACTTTCCTCCACACTCTTAAAACTAATTATCCTCGCTTGAGATTCATAGCAGCGATAGAGAACACCCTTGCCTTTTTTAGGGGTGGTGAGTAGGGCGGGGAGTGTAACACAAGAGGGGTGTGGGGTACGCAAGAATTTCCGCAAGAAAAAAAATGCCCACAAGACCAGACAAACGGTCAAAGCCCGGAAAAGTACATAACGACCATTAACTCGCCTGCTGCAGTCAGTTGAGGGAGTCCTATGGGATCATGAGCAGTGCTTTCTGGGTAATGTAGTTTATGGAGGGGGATTGTGGTCAGTCTGTCATACATAAGACCAGAAAATGTGCTGCAGGGAGAATCTTGTGCGATGAGACTATGGTAACCCCGCCAACTAAAACCCTGCTCATCACTGGGCCCCACACAGTAGGTCTACCAACCAGTCAGAATCGGCATGGCCAGGATTCAATACCATGTAAGGCTGTAAGGCACATCACACACTAAGGACCAATGCCTTAGAAGGAACTGCCAGTTGACAATCTCGTTACAAGATGTGTTCTGAAGACACGTCACCCCAGGGGGTTTATACCACTTACAATGTGTGAAACCACCAGTCTGCAGTTTGTGTAGCGATGACTTCTAGTGCTACATCTTGATTAGCAATTAACATGAAACCATTCAAACTGCCTACTCTTGATCCATATCTAAGCCTAAAAACATTATGTGTAGTTTGAGTGCCAGGGAAGCCGTCCCCCTGGTCAGTGATTGACTGATAAGGGGCGGCGTGCTATGGCGGCAGGACTGTCGCCTCGCATGGCTGCCCATTGTTTCCAGTCATACAACCAATTCTCTCCCGTTTCACACAACACACCGTTTCCCTGGAAACGTGCCCAGCTTTGAGCAGGAGCCTTTTCCACAATATTGAAAGGAGAATTCTGGTCAGAATAGATAACAACCTTTTTTTTTTACACAAAATATGAGATTCACACAACTCGTACGAGCTTAAGAATCCAGCCCCCTTCCCCATTGGTATCCATACATTTTTTCATCTTTCTATAAAAATAAGTTTTTTTTCCAGCACTGAAAACCAGCTTGCTATTGTTGTTCCTGATTATATATATATACATTTTTTTTATTTAAATCCAGAGGAGTAATTTCAGTCACAATTCATAAACTCAAAAGGAAAATAAATCGACATCATATCTTGAAAACTGAAAGACAGACATTGCTGAAAAATATTGATTACGTATAAATTTGGACTGAGTTGCAGAGAGCGAGAGAGAGAGAGATATATACGAGTTGAGTAATTTCACATCCCTGTCTGTGTCCAGAACATTGATGAGTTTTGAGACTCCCTGCCGCCTCCAGACACCATCAATCCCACTGGCCGCTGCCCTCTGTGAGCCCCTTTTAAAGGTAGTGCGCTGTTAGCCATGTGTGTGTGTGAGTGTGTGTGCGTGTACCAGAAACACAGAGAGAGAAGAGAGAGCCTAGGTCTGTGTGTGCTTGCACAACCCCTCAAGTAAAATGTATTGAAATTCCGCTTACAGTTGCCCCTTCCAATACGTTTACAGGAATGTCATGCCATGGCAATGAAGACAGCCACTCTAAAAAATAATGGATCAGCGCGGCCCAAACACTGGGACATACAATGACAAGGACTTTGTGCAACAGCTGACATTCGGACACACCTGAAGAAGCAGCCTCACAGCTTCCACATTAGAGGAGTCATAATTCATTTTTATTCACATTTTAAAAGCAAAGGGCAGCATTGTCTATACAGTACATTCCACTACCTCTCACGACATGATGTCCAATCACACGTCAGAGCCAAGCAGGCAGACATATCTAAGACATTAGAAATAATAATAATAATAATAATAATAATAATAATAATGTTGAAAAAGCAGCATCTTGTTAAAAATAAAGTCTGGGGACAGAAGCAGTCTTCTCCAGCCCAGGTGTATTGACCTGCATGTAAACCCCTTTGAATTAAAAACACAATACAGTTATGATCACCACCATCCTTAAAATAAACCAGAACCAGAATCCACACGCATTTAAATAGCATTTTTAAAAACTAACACTCGGAAATAAAAAAAAATAAAATTAACCTTTGGAGTACAGCCTCCTTTCGAAATAAAGATGACTCAGGCAAAACGGGAAGCTTGGAGACACAGAGCCACCCACTGGATGACTGGATCTTGCTTCTGATTGGTCGACGGAAGCAGCCTCTCCTGGTGATCTGTCTAGGTTGGTGATGTGCTCGGTACGTGGCACATAATTACCCAGCATGGCAGGAAACCGACGCTGCAACGCAGGCTGTGACCGAGGGAACCGGACCGCTATCGAATGCGGTCCACAGAGTCGGTCTCAGGGTCGCGCTTCCAGGCGGCTGGGAGGAGAGATAGAGTCTCATGGGTCCTGAGAGATAGAGGTGTGGTTACAAACATCCCAAACGAAAGCTGCGTCCGGGGTTGTGTGCTTTCAGAACCCCGCCCCTGGTTCTTCCTAGAGCCCCGGGTTTCACGGGGTCAAGCTCCGCCCAGCTCGGGTGCCATGACGCCCACACACACACACACACACACACACGCGAGCTTCTCTTCACCGAGCCCGTCCATCCCTCAATGCAGGTGCAGGTCACAAATCGCCAGTCCCCCAGAAGTAAAGCCGGCCGTTGGAACGGGCGGCAGGGCGGCGGCGCAGGGAGACCCGCTTCACTGGTACTGCAGGTAGTTCTTCAGAGACTGAGGCAGCGGAAGGGTCTGGATCTGGTGGAGCCGACCCCGGCCCAACGCCAGCCGGGCGGCGCGCCGGCACAGGTCCAGCAGCGGAAGAGGCTCCGCTGTGAGAGAGAGAAAGAGAGAGATTTTTACAATTTTAACAACTCCCTTTATTAACCCAACCAAACAAAAGTCACGCAAAACTTTTTTTTTTTTTTTTTTAAAACAACGCAACAAAAAGACAAAGCAACACATGCAAATCTCAAAAAACAAGACAAAAAACACAAAAGACAAAGCAGAAAAAGGTCAGAGGTCACTCAAAGGCATCCGTAAATAATAGTTCACAGAGGGAGACAGAGAGAGACACAGATGAGATATTATCTAAGCCAAGTAAAGATGAGACACTATATGTCCCTTTAGAGGGGAAATTACGTTCGAGTGCAGCTACCCAAGACATTGAAAACACAGAAAATAATTAAATAAACGGTAAGAATGATAAATACGATCTGGATGACAGTGCAAAAAAAAAAAAACAGCCTGAGCCGTGGCCAGGCTTTACTGGAATAGACAGAACACATGCACGGGTAACAACTATTTACTGGTGAAGTCAGAATACACACTGGGAGATAACAACCATTTACTGGCACAGCCATAATACATACCTGGAGGGAGGAAAAAGATAAAACAAACATTAACCAGCATAGCCAGACCGCACACCCAAAGACCACTACTACTTACGGTCACGCAATTTAACTGACAAAGGGATAACGCTTTTACATATCTATTAGGCCCACGCTTCGGAAGGATATATTTGCCTTCCTGATGGGAAAATATGCACACGGGTACGGTACATGAGAATGGGCTGAGATCAACAGTTTGCTCAACAGCAGTCTGCACATAGCCTAAATATCTCGTGTAGAAAATGGAAGGTGTTGTGCCTATAATTTTCCAAGCAGTTTTTCCTCGAGAGGTTGAGTTGTAATTTGAATTGAACTGTGCGATAACCAAACCAAGCCAGAGTGCCGTAACAAACAAAACTATTCAGTCAAGGTAGAATTGAAGCAGTGATTTCTGGTCAAATTCCAAATGCTCTGTGACTGCCGAGGTAATACAACTCTAGAGAACATGCTCTCAGCCAGCAGTCTCTTTTTAATATATACACCCAAATATGTTTATAGTATATACACACAAATACAGTATACGTGCCGACGTGCACAATGTCTAACTATGGACACTCAACAAGGCGAACGGTCACCAACTAACTAGCAACCAAAAACCTCCTTTGTTCCGGTTATCTGGGCATGAGACACACGCTCTTTGCACAAGCATGCAAGTGAACCAACAAAGAACGGCAGCATCATCAAAATATAAACTGAGAAAATTTACTCAGTGGAATTTCACAACCCACAATTGTCCATTACCCACCAATATAATAAGTAAATATAATATATCTTCCCGAGTGGCTTGGTTGGTAAACCACAGGAGTTTAGCCTTGGCTACATTAGCGTTAGCACGAATCAGGGCACGGCTGGCTTAGTCCTGCCAGAGACAAGATGGCTTAAGTCAACCAGGCTTTCTCAGGTTACCACCCTTCCTCCTCAGTTCCATCCAATAATGTGCAAGGATCCCACAGGCTACCAGCCGGCGTCCAATCACATGCTGTAGTACCGCGAGCACAACGGCTAGCAGACTGGAGGACTACATATGCTTCAGCTGCAATTTACCGCAAGGGTACAGGTGGCAGAGCAGTAACTGGAGAGGCGCAGTGATGTGTG
Organism: Ilyophis sp. 1 JC-2022; assembly: GCA_022702515.1. NCBI lineage: Eukaryota > Metazoa > Chordata > Actinopteri > Anguilliformes > Synaphobranchidae > Ilyophis > Ilyophis sp. 1 JC-2022. Next base: position 135,428,709 of record CM040395.1, read on the forward strand.
TGTGTGTGTGTGTGTGTGCGTGCGTGCGTGCGTGTGTGTGTGTGTGTGTGCGTGCGTGCGTGCGTGCGTGCGTGCGTGTGTGTGTGTGTGGACGGTGGGGGGTTTCAGAGAGGGGGGGGTGAAAAAGAAAATATGTTTCAGAAAGAGGGGTGAATTCGTTCATGTTTCTAAAGCCGACTGCCAGACAGAGGGATCTGTACATTACAAGAGTACAAGAGCAAAATCCAATTACCTCTCTAGCCGGCTTGCCCTGCCCTCACAGTAATGGAATATAAAGACGTTTCCATAGGAAACCCAAGGGTTTCATTGGAGGGATTGCCCGTTCCTCCGGATGCCTGCTGAGTGTGCGCGTTTTGGTATCTCGGACAGTTATCTATTGGGAAATGCGTTACGGGAACGGTGCTTAGTCTCTCGTTTTTGAGGGCGCGGTCAGAAATTAAGGCCGGATGTGGCATCCTTGACCACAGCGACTCCACATCTGCTCGCAAACACCCAGCAGACAGTCGCTCCAGACCACACTCATCAATGCTCCTTAAGTTCAATTAGTCCGGCCTAAAGATCTATTAATCAATACGAGACTGCCGCCTGGATGCATTTCTTATGGGGCAAGATCTCCGTTACGACTTGCACAGGGTTGAAAGACTGGGCCCCCTGGTGGAACAGGTTTGACAATATAAAGGGATGAAGTAAATACATACACATACTGTAAATTAGATACAAATATTTTTTTCCGGTTTCAAAGACGTAGATCTTCTCATATGAGAGAGGGGAAAAAACTGTAAGATGCTGAGAAAGCCACATTACTGCAACCTGTACGACTCCCTTTACCCCGGCACAGCCAAGCCCTCAAGGCACTCTGCAGCCATTAACCTCCATTACTCCAAGGCAGAGATCACACCGATGACCGCACACTATGCTACGGACCCTTGGGGCATTGGTGGGGGTGGAGCATTTTTCAAACATAACACAACAGAATAAAATGGGAAATTTGTATTACCAGAGAAAAATGAAAATGAAAAATGTCCTGGGTCTCCAGGCCGTACATTACAGAACCATGTACGCAACACTAGAGTCCAAGAGAAGAGTTAGCCTAGACCTGTAGGTAGCAGCCTACATATTATGGGGCTTTAGTAAAGGCGGAAAATGTGGTAGCCTTTACTAAACACTCTGTAATAATGAAGAATGCAGAAATTGTGGTAGCCTTACGTGTGTGTGTGTGTGTGTGTGTGTGTATATATGAGTGTGTGATCTCCCCTACAAAATAATTGTTCTAAAATGGTCAGGAACAGCAACAGGCATTATCTGTTCGACAAATGGTTGTCGATTTGTTTTTTTACACTGCGAATACGTCCGTCTTACAATCGCGGGGTGGGGGAGTTCACCCTAGCGCTGCACCCTTTTATTATTGATTGAAAAATTGATATTACTCTGAAAATGTGCTTTTAAAATAATTTTTTTTTAAACCCACGCGTGTTAAAGCATCAACGCTTTACGTGCTGCAGTAAGCGGCGTTCGGCGAGTTAAAGGCGTAGAGAAGAATCCGGTTCGGCGGTAATTTCAGCGCAGTGCTCATAATGGACATATTAATCAAGGAGGCGATACGCCCGGAGACTGCTGACCGCTCAGAGTCCGCTGATTCATCCGTCTCCCGAGCGTTCGGAGAGCGCGCTCCTTTCCGAATGCTTTATCGCCGCGATCGCGTACCTTCGGAGCGCCGCGGAACACGCCGGGCACCAGGACAAGGGAGCGTAATGTCTTTGCTCCACAGTAATTACATGAGGGAGGGCATTGATTTTGCTTGCATTAATAGCGCCATAATTCACACCGAAGCCAGGCCAAGACAAGGAAGGGGGGGTGGGGGAGTTCTCTCTGACCCAGAATAGGACACAATCCCAACAATCCAATCAGGAACAAAATATCAATTTGCATAGCTCGCATTTCACACTTTCAAAATCACACGGACAGATATTTACAGAGACAACTGCAGCACGCCCCATCGGGAATGGAACCTGCAACCTTCTCATGACAGAGGTGTGCAATGTTCAAGAATCCTTCGCAAATCTCGTGCGACACACTGACACTGCAGAACAGAGACCGCATTGCTTCTCCTTGCTTTTTTCAGGAGATATTGAGGTGGAAACCCCCCCGCTCAGGCGTACACGCAAGGTGCCCTCTGGGAGGGGGAGCAGGCGTTTAACGTAACGAGCCTGGATCCTGAGGGCCGAGCGCAGTGGCGTGACTGCCGGTTGGGTCGGCTGGCGCCCGATCTGCGCTCACGATATCTAAACTTTGAGCGAATCGAGGCCGAAGCTCTCCCGGGAGAGGTTGAAAAGCAGGTAAAAGAGGATCGAGGAGGTGACACAACCACGCTCGACCAGGGGGCACTCCGGTCCCGGTCCAAAGCAGGCCGCGCATCGCAAAAATCTTTTTCTGTTATGTAATATTTATAACCAGCAAGTGTAAGAGCCTTAATGTCAGATGGGGCTGGGCATTACAGTTCCCGGGGATGCTGGGACACATAGAAGGAGCGTTGCAAATGGGGAAAGCGAAGCATGAGCCCAGCTGGAAAGTCCCACAATCCCTTGCTGTCACAGTATGAGAGACCGTGCAATCGCACCACCCCTGGGTCCAAAGGGGCTGGATTAGCAGTGTGACTCCGGAGGCCAAACCGTCAACGGGAGCATTAGCCGGCTCTCGGGCCTGCAGTGATAAGGGGATGTGAGGCCGTCTTAATGTCATTAGGCTGACCGAGACGGTGAAGGGCGAATGTGCGATATTCCTCTAGTGCCGCGCTCGCGAGGCTCCGAACTGTGACACACCAAAACCCCTCACTGTGAGGACCTCGTTTTCAAGGATGCATCATTAGCGCACTGGCAAGAAAGAGTGCTAGAGAGATATAAAGAGAGAGGTGGAGGGAGAAAGAGAGAGGGAGAGAGTGGTGGGGGCACGGAAAAACAAGAGGAAAAAAGCACCCGCTGCGATCGCAGAGAGAAAATTTATCAACTGAACAAGCGTGGTGGGTGTGAAAGGTGAAAGGTGGTTGAGATAACCGAACAATGGACTCATTATCCTCGACATTCATAGCATGAGCAGCTCGACGGCGACAGCAATGCTGGATAAAAATAATTAGAGAACATTCTAGCATCCGTGCTGGGGTCTCCATGGCCATGAATGGGGATATCGTTTTATTTACCTGGTTTAGTCCTTACAGACCGACCACAATGACACAGCTCCCTGTACATATCAAACAATACAAGAGAAGCCACATTCATCTTAAACTTCTCATACGAGCCGCTACGTAGTCCCATTATATTCTCTCATAAGCAGGGTGCACAGGACTCCAGCTCAGCTCCGCCAATGATTAACCAATTACAACAAGCCCAGCTGTGCCAAAGCAAATCATGCAAGATGCTGTGAACACAAACCGGTACAAAGGTCACACATTTTATTTACCCTACAACAGACCGGCAGCTGTGGATGGACTGCGGCTCTGGTTCGTTTCATTTTCCTGCACATTCACTGCAAGGATTACGAGCAGATATAACTATTCATATCTCTACACGTATGCGATATCTGTATGTGTAGATTTCAATTCATTTGTGTATATTTATTGTCAAACCTTCCCAAAATAATTCTGACAAAATAAGAAAAACAAATCAACCATTCGATGGACATGATGATCCAAAAGAACACATTGGTGAGATATGAAACATTGTTAAGACTGGCTGTTGGCTGAATAAGAGGAAAGCCCAATGGGGGCTACTGCCGTGCAGAAGCAGAGGGGAAGGGCGTAGGGGGTATCTCTGGAGCAGATGCACCAGAGAAAGAAACAGCTATGGTGACTGGGTCCCCCGTGTGAAGCACGTGCCCACTCTGCAGCGCCTCGAGTTCCAAGCAAACAGCTACTACAGAAAATAAAATGAGCTCGGAGAGAGTTCGTTAAACAGCCAACTCTTTCAAACGCACACGTATCATGGGTTTTCAGAGGTAACTAACAGTCCTGAAATTTGAGCGATCAGCGAAGGGACGTAGAAAAAACATTCGTGTCATGTGTATTTTAGGCATTTAGCAGATGTCCTCATCCAGAGTGATGTACACAGCTCACAAATTTTTACCCACAATCCACTTATACAGCTGCATTATCTGCCGAAGCAATTCAGGCTTCAGGCCAAGTCCCTTACCATTGGACTTCACTGCTGCCGAGATATTAAAATATCAAAAACTGAGGGGATACAAGGAATTAATTATTAATGTCAGTAAAGTAGTACAGAAACTGTGTGACTGAAAAGGATAAATATGGTATGTGTATATTTTCAAGCAGATGGAAAACATCCCCCCCGCCCTCCCCTTTACTTGTAAATCCGAAACCCCGGTTCTGGTTTCATCTCTGGACAAGCGGGAAATGCAGCTGTGAGCAAAAAGTTCTTCCCTTGCTTTGATCACATGGTTTCTCTGAAATTTCATTTTGGCTCCAGGGTGAGATAAGAGCTCTGGTCTTTGAAAAGGAGCCCATGTACGCTTCAGACTGGTTTGTGTGTGTGTGTGTGTGTGTGTGTGTGTGTGTGTGTGTGTGTCGCCTGAGGAATGTCTTGTAAGTTGCTGCACGTGCATGCACACAGAAACACACACCCACATATATCACATATGCTCATACATGTACTGACATCAGGAAAAAAACAAAACAAAAGATCAAAGTTCTGGTAAAGCATTTTTAGACTTTACTGTATATAGTAAATCTTACTCTTTTTTAAGCAACGTATACTACCACACGCTTAGCCAAGCTATCCGCAGCAGGCAAGCAGGTGAGGAATGAAAAATCATGAGATTAGAATAAAGGTTCTGGTTATTAGCAATTTCCTAATGCAACACAGCATACAATCTCTCAGACAGGCTGTAGTCCGTAGATAGAGAATATCTTCCTCCCCTAATTCTCTTCTTTTCTGGCTCAATAATTCCTCACACTTTCCCCCCCACACTCTTTCTCTCTATTCTTTTTTTCTCAGTGCTATCTGCCCATTGTTCCAGTCTAAGGTGATGACAGCAGGCCAAGGGCAGCTCTAATTGGTTGCCAATTTGCACGGCGTTTTGAGTAAAGTGGGAAAGAAAGAAACAAGTTCTTTGATTACGGATTCCCCGGGTAGCATTTAATTTAGCAGATGAAAGAGGCCGGGCTTTCTGAGCAATTTCGCCGCTTCTTCCCTGGGGTCAAGCGGGTGACTCGTTAAAGCTGGATAAACAGGCCGCTGCGCTCCGTGGCGGAACGAGGCGAGGGAACGGCGAGGGCGAATTAGCCGCGCGGGCGACGAGAGGATCCTACATCCAAGAGTACCCGGGAAAGGGGATCGTTTACCCTGCCCCTTTGGAACCGTTCAACTAATTTGCCTGATTGGGTCAAGCGAACGAAATGTACTTTTAATACCATACCTTTCTATTCAAGCAGAACTCACAGAAAAATGGGCTGAATTGACAATCCAAAGGGATTGTGTCCTAGCCTAGGCACTATAAATACCTAAGAGTAACCAGCATCCAATCAGCTCCATACCTACATTGCACATGGATGGAATATTCCCCTAGAATGCTGCCGTCATCAAGAACTTGGAATTCACCAACAGCTCTCCTCACGTATTCTCTCTCCAGAGCAGGGAACATCTATGGAAATTCAACTGACGTAAATTCTGTTTGTCAACTCTTCAGCTAGCATCGGATACGACTACCTTTGAGTTCGGAATAGTTTTAATTCAATTGTATGCATTTTTTTTTTGTCAGGTGACACATTTACAATGAAGCTGACAGCAGTTTAGGAATACTAGCTACCTGGAAACTTGGATACTTGCACAGTAGCGATGTTTCCATACACCCCCTCCCCCTCAGCCTCCTTCACATCCCCTTCTTCCTCTCCTCTATGGTTCCCCCTCTCCCTACCACACCATCATTAATATTTCCTCCTACCCAGGGAATCAGTTTATTATTCAGAAGAGTGACTTTTGCTCAGAAACAGTCTGAAGAGTGCTACTGAAAATAGAAGCACAAATCCAAACACACACACACACACAGAAATAAGAAACATTTTGAAAAAAATGTACACCCACAGCTTAGTGTTAGAGCGAGGCCTGCAAGTAGTGTGCTGTAATGTCATTCTCACTATCTTGCATAACACACTCTCCCTAATTTTCCTCATCCACATCCATAACAAGAAATACAAACACTTAGCTCCTCACCAACAGCCGTTCACCGAAACAAATCATTTCGGCTAACATGTAGGCCTACAGCTAAAGGTATGTTTTGGTTTGAAAAAGCAATATGGAAGTGAATCCCAGAAATTATGTTTATTTATATGCATCAAGCACACACCCATACTGTGTGAATAGTAAATATGCATGTTCAGCAAAAAACTTCACTTGGGCTCAATTCTCATTTAACCAGGTTTCCCACCTTTTTAAGATGACTACAACTGTGCGCCTCTAGACAAGGGAGACGGGATGCAACAGACAGGAAGTGCGGGCAGTGGAGAGTGTGCCAGCGAAGGGCTGGGGGCTCGACTGCAAGCTAACCTGAGTGAATAAATGGGGTGATGGAAACAAATCTCATGTCAAAATGGCAGGACAGAGAGATAGAGGCCAACGCAAGATCAATACTCCAAACGCATGGACTACCACACATGGCAAAGCGACGGACAAATACAGGCAAATCCAAACGCCTGGTTGACTTCCTAAGGTTGAGTCCGAGGACAGTGAATGTCATTTTCCCCGCGGAATGGACTTCCATTGCAGATCACCAAGCGGCGTCCATCGCATCACGCCACATGTCCATTTTCTCCATCCAGCATTTTCAAATTGGATGCTCTCACCCTGACACTCACGTCTTCTCTCCTCAGGGAGTATGAAATATCAATGGGGTCCCCTTTGGTAGACACATTTATCCAATTCAAGGAGTGAATGGCCGAGACACAAAGAGTGGCCGCTTCACGCAATTTAAGGCATGTTAGTGTAGCAAATGGGATGGTTGACTCAAGTGGACCAGGCGCCTCGCGGAACAAATCAAAGTCTGAGTTCATGTTTTCCTCCTTTAAAAGTTGTTTCCCATAATTTATAATCGTGCCGAGCACAACCTCACTGATAGCTTTGGTACTGAGAAACTTAACCCTCAGCTGCAGCTTCTTCCTGGGTTTCAAGGTGTTCCACTGGGGCAAGTAGTTTGACCTTCAAAAACCATGATAAATCAAATTTTTTCGAAAATGTGAAACTCACAGTATACTCACGCATCTCTGTGAATTTTAGTTTGATCTTTGTTTATTCAGAGCGCTTTTATTTGGAACTTCTTGCAATTGCCACAGTACATCCCAACCATGGGCCTTTACCATGGGTTTACACATAGGGCCTGATTTACCATGGCTTTACACATAGGGCCTGATTTACCATGGGTTTACACATAGGGCCTGATTTACCATGGGTTTACACATAGGGCCTGATTTACCATGGGTTTACACATAGGGCCTGATTTACCATGGGTTTACACATAGGGCCTGATTTACCATGGGCTTTACACATAGGGCCTGATTTACCATGGGTTTACACATAGGGCCTGATTTACCATGGGTTTACACATAGGGCCTGATTTACCATGGGCTTTACACATAGGGCCTGATTTACCATGGGTTTACACATAGGGCCTGATTTACCATGGGTTTACACATAGGGCCTGATTTACCATGGGTTTACACATAGGGCCTGATTTACCATGGGTTTACACATAGGGCCTGATTTACCATGGGTTTACACATAGGGCCTGATTTACCATGGCTTTACACATAGGGCCTGATTTACCATGGGTTTACACATAGGGCCTGATTTACCATGGGTTTACACATAGGGCCTGATTTACCATGGGTTTACACATAGGGCCTGATTTACCATGGGCTTTACACATAGGGCCTGATTTACCATGGGTTTACACATAGGGCCTGATTTACCATGGGCTTTACACATAGGGCCTGATTTACCATGGGTTTACACATAGGGCCTGATTTACCATGGGTTTACACATAGGGCCTGATTTACCATGGGTTTACACTTAGGGCCTGATTTACCATGGGTTTACACATAGGGCCTGATTTACCATGGGTTTACACATAGGGCCTGATTTACCATGGGTTTACACATAGGGCCTGATTTACCATGGGTTTACACATAGGGCCTGATTTACCATGGGCTTTACACATAGGGCCTGATTTACCATGGGTTTACACATAGGGCCTGATTTACCATGGGTTTACACATAGGGCCTGATTTACCATGGGTTTACACATAGGGCCTGATTTACCATGGGTTTACACATAGGGCCTGATTTACCATGGGCTTTACACATAGGGCCTGATTTACCATGGGCTTTACACATAGGGCCTGATTTACCATGGGCTTTACACATAGGGCCTGATTTACCATGGGTTTACACATAGGGCCTGATTTACCATGGGTTTACACATAGGGCCTGATTTACCATGGGTTTACACATAGGGCCTGATTTACCATGGGTTTACACATAGGGCCTGATTCACGAAGACCTTTACATTTTTCGGTAGAACAAGACACGTCTGAGCGTAGTGTACAACTGTGCATTTCCCGTTTCTGAAAAGGAGATTTATCACGGTTTTTGAAGGCCAAACTACGTGCCCCATCGGAACACGTTTAAACCCACTGAGAAGCTGCAGCTACGGGGTAGGTTTCTCAATACTAAAGGTATGAGTGAGGTTGTGCTATGCACCATTATAAATGACGGGAAACATTTCAATAGGATTTAATTATTTCAAAATAATTCAGGGATTAGTTGGAGGGCAGAGGCACAGGGCTCAATAAAGTGCCAGGTCTGTAAAGTGGATTTTATTGTCATACAGTGCGATGGAGCGATAGGCAGAACTCTGAGGTGTACATGCGCCAAAAGCGCCAACACCCTTCAGCTGTCCTCCCCGTTCCCATGAAGTGCAGAGACGCTGAGAAACCTTCCCCAAACAAGCACGCGTTTCTACTCCTATCAACAGTGCTTCTATTCACTTGTGTGTGTGCATGTGTGCATGTGTCTATGTGTGCCCTGTGTTGTATGTGTGTGTATGTGTGAGCGTGTGTGTGTGTGTGAGCGCGTGTGTATGTGTGAGCGTGTGTGTGTGAGCGTGTGTGTGTGAGTGTGAGCGTGTGTGTGTGTGTGAGGGTGAGCGTGTGTGTGTGTGTGTGAGCGTGTGTGTGTCTGTGAGCGTGTGTGTGTGTGTGTGTGAGCGTGTGTGTGTGAGCGTGTGTGTGTGTGTGAGTGTGTGTGTGTGAGCGTGTGTGTGTGAGCGTGTGTGTGTGAGCGTGTGTGTGTGAGCGTGTGTGTGTGTGTGTGTGAGCGTGTGTGTGTGAGTGTTTGTGCGTATTTGGGTTCTGTCTGAGACTTCTGGGAGTGTTTTCTGTGCAGAGCAAATACTCACTGTGGGGCTGATGGGATACAGCGAGCATCTCATAAAAATATCACTGAGCTCAAGCAGTCACAGCTCAAATGGACCAAAGACGCAGGTACACGCACACCTACTGCACAGTCGCAGCTCAAACAGAACAAACACACGTGTACGCCAACACCGACTGCGCGGTCGCATCACAAAATAACATGCGAACTAGAAACACCGCCGAGAGGGCAAATAGTGTGGAAATGATTCATAGACAAAGGGAACGAGGGAACATTAGAAACAGACATACATATACCTCATCTAATCGGCTAATGAAAGTTTTATAGTCTTCTTTTCCCCAAACTCACAAACACACTGAACTCATTTCACCCTAAATATAATTAAATGCAATTAATTCTGTAATTTCCCCTTAAAATGTAGACAGAGTGCCTTGAAGTCCTAACTCTATTCTAAATTTAAGATACGCCATCACACCAATTTATTCACAAAGGGAGCACGCACAATGTTATAGCCCATTAGAGACAAAGAGAGAAGGGGGGGAGAGACGAGGAGAGGGAGAGAGACAGAGAACAAGAGGGGAGAGAAAGGGAGACGGAGCCGCAGGTTTGTGGAAATGGGAGTCAGGAAGACTCTAGAGCCCTGTTATTCAAATCGCGGTCCTCGAGGTCCTAGAACTGCTGGTTTTCCACCCTCCCTTTTGCCTGGGAGTCAGGTGCGAAGACGGTCTGGCCAATCAGTAGCGCTAATTGTTCAGTTAATTACCTGGGAGAAAGAAAACCTGGGACGGGTTTGGATTCGAGGTCCACATTTGAACACCAGGGGGTCCAGAGGGAAGCGTGGTGAAGCGAGCGCACCCGCACAGGCTCAGCCGAGCAGAAGGGCCACGAACGGCCGCCAAACGCAATTCATCACGGCGGAGAGGAGGAGAGGAGGAGAGGAGCCCTGTCTGGCAGGTGTGCCTTCACGCAGCCCACCGGCAACAGCCATCGGGGGAAAAGACTGGGGAGGCTCCCTCTCCTCTTTGTCTGTGTGAAAATGTGTGAAACGGGCCCAATTATTCACGCTGTCCTGGGACAGAGCGGCTTTCCTTTCGCACAAACACGGGGAGAAAGACAACAGCAACTCATCCTGGTACCTCCCGGCGATTAGAATATTCCCAACGTCCCAACAGTCATCTTACTCAGACGCCTCTGTCTGGGCATTGCCCGACCTGAAATGAGGCAATTTGTGTTTTTGTGTGTCCCTATTAAATTTCCCTCAGCCAGTCTTGGCTTCATTCTCGATTTCTTTATTTCCCCCCGAATAGCCTCAGTGTCATTAGAACCAGTAAGGAAGCAGACGCCTCCTTCTTTAACTTGCTTTTGGAAGTCGTGCTATTTCTTTCCGCACGGAGGCATTGTTACTTCACAGCACAAATAACACACCTGGGACATGTTTCTGTGGCGAAGGGCTTTGACGAACAGATACTAAGAACATAATGTTAGAAGACAGGCTTTTCTTACAAAATTTACAACCAGTTGCCGGTCTCGTTAAATCTCAAACCTGGAGCCACATGTATAAAACTCTGAGTAAAATAATGCGCAAAATAATGCTCAGGGAGAAAGTCAGAAATCTGCATTTTCTCCTTCTGCCTTTCGGTCACGGTGTCGCCATATCACACGGACTCCAAACATTGCGTACGTACGGTGTTCAGCGCGTGCAGAGCTACGCAGGTTCTCTTATTTTATACATCTGAATTTGTGTATGGAATCTGGCTTACGCAGCTGTCTGAGGGCATTTTGTGCTCAGCGCCGTTTATACATGTGGCCCCTTGTCACTAAAGTCACACCTAGCTCAAAAATAAATGCATGTTTGCGCTTTCAGAGTTCTTAGTGCTCAGAAAGATGTTCTGGCACCGACTCGAGACTTGTGATTCAAGTTTGAAGTGAGCGCACCGACCGCTCAAAGCTGTTCACGAGAGCCATCAAAGAGCCAGATAATTGGCGAGTGCTTGAGTGGGGCACACAATCGGGAAAAGTGCACTCTGGCCCCACAGCCCCTCTGAGGGACAGCAGCTGGACAGTCGAATTAAAAGCCTTCACACAACGGGGTGGTTTTTGGGGCGGGGGGGGGGGGGGGAGAGCTGAACAAAGCACTCTCCTCTTCTGACAACCTCAGTCACTCCAATTTCATTAAAGCCTTTCCAGATTAGAGAGAGGGGGAGGGGGAGGGGGAGGAACAGAGAGAGAGAAGAAAAAAAAAAGAATAGAGTGAATGACACCAAAAGAATGGGTCTGCTGATAAGATTGTAGACTTGAATGCCGGTGTGAGGGTACTCTGTAGGTTCTGCTACAAACCATACGACAGTGCCAGTAGAAGACACACACACACACACACACACGCACGCGCACACACACAGTGCTCAATTCCTGCACTCAGCACTGAAAGCACTAAAATTCCCATTACACTCTTAACCGAGCCTTTCCCCTCTGTCAGAACCCAAGCAAATGATACAGAAATCAATCCAAACAAAGCAGGGAGCCAAACGTTTCTCGCCTCGAGTGGTCCTCACAAACCAGAGAAACGCTTCATTAAAAAAGACCGGAGAACCATCTCAACTTCAGAAATGCCAAGGTGTTGAAAGGAGCGCCCTCGGGGGACTCTGCACTTACGGTCGAGGCCGTTGATGTAGCGCATGGTGATCTCGCAGTGCCCCCACACAGCACTGACAATGGGGTACAGCTTCCTGCCCTTCAGACCCCGAAAAGCCACACCCAGGTACTGGCCATCCACCATGAAGCTGAGCGTCCCTTCGTCCATGTCCAGCACCACCACCAGGGCGTCGGGCAGGACGAAGGACTCGTCGGGCTCCAGGAAGGCGGGGTAGGTGGGCGGAGCCACGGGGGGCTGGTTCTTGCTGTCGTGGTAGAGCTTGTTGCGGCCCAGGTCCCAGCCCCACGACTCGCCGTCGCTGCCCACCAGCGAGGTGTAGCCCACAGAGTGGAGGGGCGCGGCGGCTGTGGCCACGCCCACCACGGCATGCGTGCCCCGCTGGCGGCTGGGCCAGTGGATGCGCCAGGCGTGCAGGCCCCTGGTGTGGCCAACGTGCCCGCGGATGCAGTCGGTGCTCTGCGCCACCGGATGGCGGTGGAACGTCAGCCGGTCGTCATCCTTGATGAAGACGTTGAGCGAGCGGTCGTTTGGGTTCCAGGCGTGGCTGAGCTGCAGGTCCTGCCCGGCGGGCGGCATGTCCAGCAGCAGGTCCAGGCGGGCGGGCCGGCAGAAGTCGGGCCCTCGGAGCTCGCGTCTGGCCGGCCGGTAGGAGGGCTCGCCGCGGACGTCCACGGACTTGATGCTCCCCGAGACCTTCTGACCCATTGCGCCGCGGCCCAGGTGGGGAGGGGCGGGGCTTTCGCAGGGTCTGTCTCTGCTCCAGCGCCCACTGTTACCTCATCAATGCAGATTGGCCCCGCCTCCCTCCGCCAGCCCCTACTGTGCTTCTCTGAAGACAAACGGAGTCACCGCCTTGCTGTGACAAATCAGTCCTGTTCAAAGAAACCGCGGCCCTGAGGGAGGAGAGAGGAACAGAGGAGACAAAACACTTAATTACAGGAACAGAGAAAAAACACTAAAATCACTAGAGCCAAAATGGTGCCTGTTGCCTGAAGTGCATTGTAAAAGAAGAGAGGGAGCAGGACAAGCCCTGAAGCTGACACTTTCCCCTTACATACTGTGTGTGGAAGTATCACAGATGTTGAACAGTGGGAGAGGAGCTCTTCCCCCAATCTGCTTAATCAGAGACACACACTTAACCCTGCAGGTGCAGAGCCCACACACACACTCACTCGTACTCACTCACACGTGCGCACGCACATACACATACACACACACACACACACACACACACACACTCACATTCGCACAAACACTCACACACTCAAGCATGCATACGCACAAACAAAAAATATACTCATGGTGAATACACACACATACACACACTGGAAAAACCAAATCATTTTAATCTTATATTTAGACTTTACAATCTTATTTCTGTTACTTTTTTGCTAAATAAGACAAACTACCTGCCAGTGGTGTGAGATACTTTTACTCATTTCAAGATTTGCCAGTGGGATAAGATAATTTCACTTGTCAAGCAAAAAGTAACTTAAAACAAGCTAATATATTTCACTTTTGAGAAAAAAAAATGTTTTCAGTGCATATATGCATCCACACACACACACACACACACTCTGCAGTATGAGTACACAGACATATATAAATACACATATGAAAGACAGAAACAAAGGGCCACAAGCACTCATGATATGACTGCGAACACCCCGTAGGCTCAAAGTGCCCTTAACATAAATCTGCTCAGAGAGACGTTTGCGCTCCAACAAGGGGACCCTTCTGGACCGAGTCTTTTAGCTGATGCATTTTTTATGCAAAAATGAAACAAACATGTAATAAATAACCTCCGTCCCCTGCAGCAGTGAGTTAATAACACAGACGGTTCACAAAAGGTCTACTTTCACGGAACATCAACAAGCCCTCTTGTATCAAAGCGGCCTGGGAATTCATTAGAAAAGAGGAAAAAAAACAAAAACAAACCACAAGGTCGCGCTTCGGCCTATTTAAAACAAGACCTCCCCCCAGCGCAGCCCCCTGTGCGCCAGTCGCATTCTTCCAGGAATGGAACAAGACCCCTCCCGGTTCTCAGAGGGCCTCGTTCCCTTCGCCTGCCCCGGCCCCCGCCCGTTCGGCCCCTGTCGCTCGGATACGTTGATGTCACGGGCTCCGGGGCCGGAACGAGGAGGCGACAGCTGTGACCGGGAGGTCAGCGGTACGCCAGCGTGCAGTCTCAACCTCGGCGACTCACTGAGCCTGCGTTTACATCTGCCCGTTCGTCTGTCCGCATATCTATCACTCTATTCATCTCTATGGAAATATCTGTCTCCACCTCTCCCTGTATTATTCATGTACAACTATTCATCCGTGTTATTTATCACTGCGCTACCGGAGAGAACACAAATGTGTGTGTGTGTGTGTGTGTGTGTGTGTGTGTGAGAGAGAGAGTGTGTGTGTGTGTGTGTGTGTATGTGTGAACACAAAAGCATTACCAGGCAGCTTGGACAGCAGTAAATTACATAAATATTACACACAAATATATACACCTATATAATTTCTATAGCCACCTAGCCTTTACGTATAGTACTGGCTATCCATGTGGAAATATGTTAGTGTCTGTGTGCTGGTATAATACAGTCAGTGTTCATGCTCTAACCAGCACATTTTTATACTGCCTTTGGCTTCCTCAATCCCCCTGGCAACTCCCCACACTCCCTCCAATTAACACCACTGCTTTAGCCCTCTCCTCTCTCTCCACAGCGACATATTCCCTCCCTCCTTACCCTCTCCCTGGCTACATATTCTCTCCCTTCTTACCCCTCTCTCTCCACAGCTACATATTCCCTTTCCTTACCTCTCCACAACTACATATTATCTCCCTCCTCTCTCTCCCTCTCCACAACTACATATTATCTCCCTCCTCTCTCTCTCTTTCCACAGCTACATATTCTCTTTCCTTACCTCTCTATCTCTCCCCTACTCTCCCTCTCCACAACTACATATTATCTCCCTCCTCTCTCTCCCTCTCCACAGCTACATATTCTCTTTCCTTACCTCTCTATCTCTCCCCTCCTCTCTCTCTCCACAACTACATATTATCTCCCTCCTCTCTCTCCCTCTCCACAGCTACATATTCTCTTTCCTTACCTCTCTATCTCTCCCCTACTCTCCCTCTCCACAACTACATATTATCTCCCTCCTCTCTCTCCCTCTCCACAGCTACATATTCTCTTTCCTTACCTCTCTATCTCTCCCCTACTCTCCCTCTCCACAACTACATATTCTCTCCCTCCTCTCTCTCCCTCTCCACAACTACATATTATCTCCCGCCTTACCTCTCACTCTCTCTCCAGCTACATATTCTCCCTCTCATTACCCCTCTCTCTCTCCATCTATTCTCTTCCTCCTTCCTCTTTACCCGTCTCACTTTCTCCCCTCTGCAGCTACCATGTATCACTGTCGTTCCTCTTCTCTATCCTGTTCTAACGGTGCTCTGGGGAGCCAGGCACTCAGGCTAGCACACAAACTAAGTTAATGACTCCCTCAGACACCCATGCCCTACCTCTTTTGCTGCCATTCACGTTCATAACAGTGAGTTCACAACACATAGTAGGCATTCAATAAAAAAATGTAATTAAATAAGATTTTAAATGCTCTTAAACGTGACTCATTAAAAAAAAGAATCCCGTGCACACTTTATGTGAAAACCACCGTGACTGAAATGTGCGTCCCTCAAACTTAGGTTTTTTTTAAACATTTCGCCACACAAGCTGCGCCACTCCCTTCAGGAAGAGACACTGCCGCATTGTCATGCGACAGACTCGGAGGTGAGATTCGGAGCATTGCAGCCGGGTTATTCCCACGCTGGTACGTCAAAGGGAAGTGTGAGGGGAGGAGGTGTGAAGACCGGGGACGTCTCGGTACACCACGTTTTAAGATTTTGTCACCCCGCCCCCTCCCTCCTGCTCCCTAGGACTCACAGCAGAGACAGAGAGGCCTTCCCTACCACGCCGTTTACCTGCTTAGCAAACACACACTTACACAGCTAAACACGCTGCAAAAATGGTCTGTCTAAACAAGTGTGTAATGTAATGTCTTGTACCCTGCAAAAAATGTCTGTCTTAACAAGTGTTTTAGTCTTGTACTGAGACTTAAAAATCGCTTTTTTTTCAGAAAAGTGGAATATATTTGCTTGTGAAATTATCTTACCCCACTGGCAAATCTTGAAATGAGTGAAACCAACTCACCCCACTGGCAGATAGTTTGATTAAAATGCTTGTTAAGATTTGTAATGATACTCAATCTTTTTTTTTTCCTCAAGTGGAAAATATTAGCTTGTTTTAAGTTACTTTTTGCTTGACAAGCTTGATTGCCCACTGGCAATCTTTTTGTCTTATTTAGAAAAAACGTAAATATAAAATATAAAATATAAGATTAAAATGCTTGTTAAGATTTGGTTTTTGCAGTGTAAATTTAAAAAATCACTGATTTAAGAAGCTGGATATTTATTGAGGCAATTCAGCTGAAGTATCTCAGTGCAAGGGTACAACAGCAGCGCCCTAGGTTAGCAGTCCAAGGCCCAAAGCCTGCACTCCACGGAGCCTCCGATATCACGGCAGCTGAACACGAAGCTCTGTAGAACATAGAACATCCTGGTGGCAGAGGAGCATCATGGGTAGAGTGTTTACAGTCAGGTAGGCGCACATGCCCGGGAGTGCGAACGGGAACTCCTGGCGGGCCCTTAGGGAGCGGCGGCCCCCCGTTACCACGGCCACCGGGAGCCGCCCACGTCGCCGGGGCTCGGGGGGACGCGGACGCGCCATCTGCCGCTCGCGCCCGCCGCTTGGCCCCCACGTTCGTTTTTCACCCGTCTCTGTGTACCTCCTGCTCTCTTTCTGCCAGCTCATTTATGAAAGGGGGCTGCCCTGAGCGTAGCTCCCATTAGAGCTCTGGAGCTGCCGTCCCCCCGGGGAACCGGGCCACACGGGGGGATTGATGACTTTACCTAATTGAGTAAAGTGTGAGGGTAGCTGTACCGGGGGAAGCACGCTGCTCTCTCCCGGCTAATCAAACGCACACGTGACGCCGACAGAAATACCCGTCAAATTAATTTCAGAACCATTTCAGGCACGTTCTCGACACGGGCTTTGATTTCTGACACCTCGGCGACAAAGAAGCACTCAACCAATGACCTATCAGGGAACACCAGATGAGCCTCCCTTATGTTCCCATTAAGGCAAATTATCATACAAGCACACACTCGCTCTCACACACACTCGCAGAGTTGTATAAAGATGATTCCACAGTAGCCGTATTTGGTGTGAGTGGCAATATATCTGGTTTGATGTTTATGGAAGTCAGCACAAATCATGCATCATTAACTCTCCAACTAAAGAACCATATTCACCACAAAGCTTTCCTTCAGCCTTCAGTAGCCACGTTTCTCAAGGTCTGTGGCTGATAGTCTTCCAATATGTCAGCTATGAGATTTTGCATTTCAAATTGATACCCCTCTCATTCCCTCCAAAACGCCTCCGTAACGACAGCAAGAGGCACCATCACTCTAGCTGCGTTCAGATTACAAATTACATTCTGTCAAACATCCTGGGTTATTTATATAAAAGTGATTTGATCCAAGTTGCCGTATCCATTGTGACATTAAACGCAGAGGTTCTTTCCTTGTTTGTCTTGTAGGAGTGACATTGAATGTAGATGTAACTTCGCTGAAACAGAGGGTATCAGACCTGTCAGATATCCTATCCCAGCTAGCCAAATGCAGACAACTCTTGTCAGATATCATTTCAACATGACAGTGAAATTGCAACAGCCAGGTAACACACAAAATTATATGAAACAAGAAGTGTGTCTTGACTACATCCCTATGGAATTACGTGCCTAGAATATCCTGTGTTCAGATTTCCTCAACTTCCATCGTTCAAACAACCTTTCCACTCCATGTGGGAGAACACAAACAATACTCAACACACATGGGAAAGAAACAAGCACAACAATACTGAACACACATGGGAAAGAAACAAACACAACAATACTGAACACACATGGGAAAGAAACAAGCACAACAATACTGAACACACATGGGAAAGAAACAAGCACAACAATACTGAACACACATGGGAAAGAAACAAACACAACAATACTGAACACACATGGGAAAGAAACAAGCACAACAATACTGAACACACATGGGAAAGAAACAAACACAACAATACTGAACACACATGGGAAAGAAACAAACAACAATACTGAACACACATGGGAAAGAAACAAACACAACAATACTGAACACACATGGGAAAGAAACAAACACAACAATACTGAACACACATGGGAAAGAAACAAACACAACAATACTGAACACACATGGGAAAGAAACAAACACAACAATACTGAACACACATGGGAAAGAAACAAACACAACAATACTGAACACACATGGGAAAGAAACAAACACAACAATACTGAACACACATGGGAAAGAAACAAGCACAACAATACTGAACACACATGGGAAAGAAACAAACACAACAATACTGAACACACATGGGAAAGAAACAAGCACAACAATACTGAACACACATGGGAAAGAAACAAACAACAATACTGAACACACTTGGGAAAGAAACAAACACAACAATACTGAACACACATGGGAAAGAAACAAACACAACAATACTGAACACACATGGGAAAGAAACAAACACAACAATACTGAACACACATGGGAAAGAAACAAACACAACAATACTGAACACACATGGGAAAGAAACAAACACAACAATACTGAACACACATGGGAAAGAAACAAACACAACAATACTGAACACACATGGGAAAGAAACAAACACAACAATACTGAACACACATGGGAAAGAAACAAACAACAATACTGAACACACATGGGAAAGAAACAAACACAACAATACTGAACACACGTGGGAAAGAAACAAACACAACAATACTGAACGAACCAGGAAACAAACACAACAATACTGAACACATGAACACACTGGAGAACAAACAAACAACAATACTGAACACTGGGGAGCACAATAAAAAAAAAAACATGCAGCATGCAACATACTGGACACGCCGCAGAGCACAGGAAAACATACTGGAGAACATGGCACAAACAACACAGACCATTCTCAAGAACACAACAAACAACACCTGAACATTACATTGCATCTGCATCACCTCTACCATATTTCCCTCCACATAACCTCATGAAATACAAAAAGATCTTACCATTGAATTTTCTTCAACACCGTCCAAAAATAGATGAGCGTTAATAAAAACTGACAAGATGCAGGTGTGTAAAAGCAGCTGTGGTGTAAGTATCTTACTATAACAGGTAAATGTACTGGTCATCTAATCATGAGGACCCAGAAGCGCATGCCCAGGCCAACGTGGAACCAGTGCGAGATTTAAAGCTGAGGAGAGACGAGGAGCTGTCCGAGGGCAGTCTGCGGGATTAGAGCAGAGGGAGGTGAAGCGGGAGGGAGGCCCCGCTCTGCCTGGTCCCCTGCTACGCCCCACGCCAGCCTCGCTACGCCCCACGCCGGCCTCGCTATCACCGCTCAATCCTCTCGCAGAAGAACAGAGACGCAAATGAGAGGCTTCCACTGCATAGGTAATGTGCCCTGAGGATTCCGGAACTCCCGGAAAGTCCCACCCCTCCCCTCGAGTCTGACCCCTCCCCCACTACCAAACCACACCCCTCTCTGTGCTGTAGGGTGTGGCTTCTGCCCTAGCCAGAATGTTGGCTGCACTAGGCTTATCAAGTCAGTCTCTCCAGTTGAGTCAGTTGCAGCAGTGAGCGAGAGGTACCAAACCTGCTAAGAAGGAGAGAGAGACAGACAGAGAGAGACAGAGCGAGAGAATGAGAGAGAAACACACACACACACACACAGAGGGGATGAAGGAGGGGCATGGAGAGAGGGAGGAAGAAGGCGTGCAGGACTGAAGAGCCACAGCAGTTGGCGGAGTCAAAGGTTCCCCGTGATGAAAGCGCGGCCACTCCCCTTTCCTCCTCCCACTTACAGTCCCCTCCCTTAATTATCCCTCTCTTTCTCTCTCTGCCCCACAGGGCCCACACCTCCCCTGCTCCACCTCTCCTCCTCGACAAGTCTTCCTCTCTTCCCGTTTCCCCTCCCTCACACACCACCTATGTGTGTTTTTCCATCCGCACGCCCACGACTAAAATCCATCTCGTGCACTCAGAGCGACAACCCAGTAAATACGGGCTAAAAAAAGTGCTGACTGTCCTCCCCGCACGTGTGCCAGAACACCACTCTCTGTATTTGGGGAAGGAAAACTTCGCCGAGCCTCGGTTCAATACGACTGCAATGCACTTTGCGCTCCGAGTAATTTTAAGCCAGTATTCCTGTTTTCAATACTTGCTCTCACACTCTCCCTCTCTCCCTCTCCCTCTCGTCCGCTGTCTGAAAGTCCGCAGGAGAAGACGGGAGCTACAGCCCAAGTCTGCGAACTGCCGCCCACACAACCGGTTCTCGCTTTCCGTTCGGGACACGGCGTCCAAACCCAACGCCCCCTGTTCACATGCCGTTCTGACCGCCGACCCTCGGGCGAGCGGTGCGCTGTTCCCGCCCGCCCTCATGGTCACAGGCGGGCGTCGCAGGAGCCGAAGCGCTTATTTTTACAGACGTGACCCAATGCGGCGGCAAACCTCTTTTCTCACGCTCAGAGGTTGCTGAAGCTCGACAGGCTTTTCAGTTCGCACTTGTTCGAGTGCGATAAATCTGAAGGCACGGCTATTTAAAAACACGCTGGGATCACCCATCCCAGAAGCGCATGTGTTTTTCCCCACGTCGTTTCACACGTATAAATGGGATAGACAGTACAAAAACGTGCTGCTTTTGCAAATCAATCGACTGAATAAAAATGGAATCACAGAGCATTCTTTAGGCCACTGGTTCTTAAACCTTTTAACAACAGGACCCAAATCAGAAATACTTTTTAGTATCGGGACACAAATTAGAAATTTAGTAGCTTTCAGGGACCTGTCAAGTATACATACCAGCATAACCTAGACTAATTTCAGGACCCACCTCATACACTTCCGCAACCCACTTTGGGTCCCGACCCATAGTTTAAGAAACACCGCTTTAGGCTACATTAGATCATTGGAATCCCATTTATTCTATTCACACTAACTGGCTATGAAGGAGAAATGTGTGTATTTGTGTAATAGTGTGTGTGTTTGTGGTGGAGAGGAGATTAAGAGGAACGGACTCCCCTGTGCACACGTGTCCCCACTTCCATTCAAACGGGACAAAGGGGCGTGGTCTGCCTCCCCATTTTATTCTTTAGTGGCTTTTACCGCTTTGCCCAATGGGACAGAGCAGCACATGGGGAGGAGGGGGAGGGGCGGGGCGGGGCGGCGGGGGATCCGGGGTTAATCTGAGGGCACGGCGAGCGGAGGGGGCCATCTGGACGGCCCGTTAAATAAGCGGCTGGAGGGCACTCCCCTCCAGGCGACACACACACAGACACACACACACACACGGCTTCACAGCAAGGGCTCAGGATGGGGGAGTGGGGGGGGGGGGTTTGTGGGGGAGTGGATGGAGACGGGGCCTACGCAGCAGACGTTAGCCCACACCCTGGACAGATGGCTGACAAAAGAGAGTCCGGAGGCGAGAGAGAAGGGCGTTGGCAAGGAAGTAATAACGCAAAACCAGAGAATGGAGATCGGTGACAGGGGGCGATGAAAAAGTGAGCGCCGGGTCAAACGCTTCCCTCTGCTCTCGAGACTTTAGTGGATTCTGTTTACACGGGGCAACTGGTCCCGGGACAAAGACCAAAAGCCATCCATGCTTTAGATGGGACCACTGCTGCTGCAACAAAGATATTTTTTTATGGTAGCACTCCTCAGTGTCACCCACAGAGGATCTCCACTCACTGCAAAAAACTCATTTTAACAAGCATTTTAATCTTATATTTAGACTTTAGAATCTTATTTTTTTGGTAAATAAGACGAAATGATTGCCAGTGGGGTGAGATTGTTTTACTCATTTCAAGATTCGCCAGTGGGGTAAGATCAAGACTTAAAACAAGCTAATATTTTCCACTTTAGAGAAAAGAAAGGGTCACACTTTAAACTAAGTCTCCATATGAAGCCATTATGTCTCATTTATGAAAGCCTTATATATGCTACATAAAGCCTTCATAAACGAGACGTAAAGGCTTCATAAATCATACATAAGCAAATGTCATGCTTCATAAAGGGTGACATAACACCTTCTTATGCAACATGTTATGCCAAATGTGACATAACCAACAATAGTCACCTGGCTAATGGCTAAACATTATACTGGGTGACATAAAACATGTTTATGTAGGAGTCTAGGCTAACTGTGACACATCTGGTATAACATGTTGTATAAGAAGGTGTTACGTCACCCTTTAAGAAGCATGACGTTTGCTTATGTATGATGTATGAAGCCATTATGTCATGTTTATAAAGCAATCTTATGTAGACTTCGTTTAAAGTGTGACCAAAAAAAGATTTTAAGTCTTACAAGACTAAAACACTTGTTAAAACAGACATTTTTTGCAGTGAATTCCCTTTTTGTGAAGATAACACTTCCTTCTTTCCAGAGTCGATCACGGGGCGAGGAATGTGCGAGAGAGAAGGAGGGAAACGCTCCACACACTTAGGTAGTGGTGTTTCACCGCAATCCTCCACTTCGCCGACGGACAGCGTGAGATAGAGGCGATGTGCTGCCAGCCAGATCTGACAGAGGCAGATATTAAAGAAACGGAACATTTAATGTAGGTGGAGAAAAAACTTAATAAAGAGGAAGATGAAGGAAAAGAGAAAATGATGGAATTAAAAGAGAGGGAGAAGATGACTCCCGCTGCGTGAGAAGAAGGAGTCGCTAACTGTGTGAAACTGCGCCAGGCTGAGAAACGCGCAGGGATGAATTCGACCAGCAAATTGACTTTCACTCATCGAATGTAGGACCAGTTAATTACAACCATTTTACAAAGCAGGTAACTGCACCACCAATCCCAATTTAATTTACAATTGGGTGAAATTAGTGAAGAGACTAACAGGAGAGGAAGCCACTGAAGTTTAACTCTATAAGGACATTTTACTTTGAAATCACCTGAAGTTAACCAACGGAATGACAGCTGAAAGACATGCAGCTGCCTGCCTATGATCATGGTTAAGATGCTGTGGTATATGCTCTGGTTAAGATGCTGTGGTGTATCACGGGTTAGGATGCTGTGGTGTATGACTGGTCAAGATGCTGTGGTGTATGACTGGTTAAGATGCCATGGTGTATGACTGGTTAAGATGCCGTGGTATATGACTAGTTAAGATGCCGTGGTATATGACTAGTTAAGATGCCGTGGTATATGACTAGTTAAGATGCCGTGGTATATGACTAGTTAAGATGCCATGGTATACGACTAGTTAAGATGCCGTGGTATATGACTAGCTAAGATGCCGTGGTATATGACTAGTTAAGATGCCATGGTATATGACTAGTTAAGATGCCGTGGTATATGCATCGATGGTACAAATGTAAGTTATGGGCAGATATGTACAGTGGATCTGACGTGCAAATAAATGCATGCTGATGATCATAAGAATAAGAATAGCAGTATGGTTGGTGTTGTGAGGCTGTAGTTGTGGTTGTAATTGTTATCATTATTAACAAAAATGTAATGCATGACATCAAAGGTTTTTTTGGTGGAATTATTAGTTGATGGAAAGTAATGACAAAATTCCATTAGTTCATAAATTTAAAAATTTTTCTCTACTTGGTTTAATGCGTCTCATTTACTGAGCGACCTGTTTTTGTGAGGATGTGCCGAAAAGCCGTATGCAAATATTAATTTGCATAAGTAAGTATCACCTGCAAAGGCACACGTTGTGCCTGCCCGTGGAAAATGGCCGTTGTGTGTGTGACCCGTTGTGAGTGCTTGCAGAAGCTGCGTTACAGTTCCTACCCAGAAGGCCTCACTCAGCCTCCCACTGACACATTGATTGCACCTCGCATAAACATCCTCTTCCGGACGACAAACTCAAACCGTCAAACTGTGAAGACACACATCTCACACCGTCTCCTTTCACTCTGGAGACCGTGGGCGAGGCACAGCAGGCCGCCGCAATCGAACGGCGCGGGGGCCAGGGGCTCCTCGGCTCTAACACCTTCCACAAAGCCCCCCCGACGACCCCCATCCTCACCACACCCCACCCCCTGCCTCTCCGTCTAAGCCGCTCATCTTTCAACCGCTTCCAAGAAAGAAGCTAAATACAGTACAGGGGACTTAATCTTATTACAGAAGTGAATCCATGTTCTTAAGAGTACTGGGGTAGACAGTGGCAAAGTTGAAGTTCGGAAAGTCGGGGATAAATGGAGAGCCGTGTTCCTCACAGAGATTTTCTGCTACGTCTCTCCCGAATCGTCGAGTGCCCCCTCTCTGACTTCCCAGCACAGAAAAACCAATACTGCAGAGCAGAAAAAAATGCGTACTTCATTGCTAACCTGAAAACAACACCCACCCACTCTGAACCCGCACTGCCTAGTACACACTGTAATGACCACACATCTCAGTTATGGTCTTTATGCAAATTCCAATAAGGAATTGTGTCCTATTAAAGTATCAAGAACATATAGAGTATTATGTCCTGATTGGAGTATAAAGCGGCAAGCTTCTGTGAGCAGGTCATGTGCAGGAAAGAATCCTGAGCGACTAAACGACACGTGTTATTAAAAATCTTTCCAAATCCTATTAGTTTCTGAAATCATAAAAAAAATAAACAAATAAATAAAAATGCGTCAGGGCCTAAAGTAACTAAATACAGACTCAAATTCATTGTGTAAAATGGAGCGCGCACTATACGGCGGTCAGATTGATCGTGTGCCTCACCACACACTTGTGCACAGAGGTCCATTTGAGCCAAAAATGCTGTGGGTTGTTCAGGTTTGCTGCCCAGTGCGGTTAAGTGAACGCGAGGTACATTTTCAGTGCCCTCACCCCTGAATCTCCATGTGCAGTTAAAGAGAGGAACGGGCACAATGCATGCGCTTGTGCACGGGTAACTGAAGAGATGCTGGACTGGAACGCCCGCCTTTCACCGCCTCAGAAACGGGGTCTCGACCGGGCCCACTACCTTTTTCGCCCCCGAGACGCATTAAACACGGCACCAGTGAGGCACCGCCGGGAGTTCAGAAAGCATTGCTGACCGCGAGCGCCTTCCTGACAGGAAACCTGGCCGCCGACATCCTGCCAAAGAGCTTCCGTCGCAACCAGGGCTGGTTCAGACGATATTCCCCGCACTGCGACTTCTCCGCTCCGCTCTGCAGAGTGAGCCGGTTTCGTTTACACGCCCTTCCAGTCTGAAACTCGCACTCTCTGCTCGCTCTCTCTCCGTTTATTTTTATTTCTGCTTTTCGCTCAGTGTTCCATCATTGCCGCCTGTCTCTGTTCTCGGATTTAAAGGGATCAAAACTGGCTTTTCAGAGTAAGGAAAGACTCCTGTCTTCCTTATGTTTCCACTTGTCCTTTTTCGCTATCTGTTCTTCCACAGTCTGTGTTTTTCTCCAAGCACTTTGCGAGAGGCAGTCTGATTTGTTGATGGGGTCTGGGGTGGGGGGGCGTTGAGGATCATCGTTTAACCTTATTTATAACCTGTCTCTCCCTCCCCACCCCCACCCTCCTCCGCAGCGGGAGATCTGTGGCGCGTCCGTGTTGGACCCCAGCTTTCCCCGCATGCAGACCATCACAAACCACACAGCACAATCCGGGCCTAAAGCAAACCGACTGGTGCAAACAAATGGAACCGGTCATATCCGCAGGCGCGCGTGCACTGCACACAGGGAGATATGAAAGTAGGCCACACCTTGCAGCTTTCACATTCTGATGCCAGAAGTCAAAAGAATAATGATTTTTCTTGGATTTGTATTTATTGGCAGTGGCAAGAAGAGTGACTTCGTATTTAACTACATGGACAGAATAGAACAGGGGAAACCCTAGTGCCTTCAATCTTGGCAGAAGATGTAACTGAGCTTAATAGCAGCAGGCGACTTCGAAAGCCTGTGACCTTCACAAGACTTCTGTCACACACTGACAAGTGCAGCAGGGCATAGGCGAGTGGGATTGTGGGTAATTCTGCTTCAGTGAATGGGCATACTGCCCACGGGCCTGCAGTACAGGAGCTAGATTGGTTGGTAACTTAACCTACAGCCTCTGTCAGCAGCCAACCTCTTTGAAATATTTAGTGAAACACTGGATCTCCTTACACACCACCCTCAGATCTCATTCCCAGTACTGTCCGGAATACCGGCCGGGGAGGGTGGGGGGTGTGAGCAAAGCTCTGGGCGAGGAATGAGCCAATGACATTATCCGTTTACTTAAAAGAAGCCTTTTTCCTGGATGGCTCACATATTCCGTGACACATTCGTACTCATACAGATTTCTCAGCTCGTTCCAAGGGCGGCAATGCTCTCTCTAGGTTAAAACGGTAGCACACTACACAGGACTGGAGCCCGTGCCCCTACGGCGTACCAGAGGCAGGGTGCTGACCCCCAAAGCTCTACCAAAAGTCACGTGTGTAATGGCGTTCCATCTGTTTCATAAAACTCACGTCTGCTTTGTTTTCCATAATTCATCTGGGGACTCCAGTTTTAATTGGAGCTGATGTTCCCTGACACCGGCCCAGATGTTGAAAATTCAAACTTTGCAGGAATGAGGAATCGAGGGGGGTTTCAGAAGGGAAAATGTCATTGCTCATTAACGGGTCACGTTTTCATTAAACAAAAGCATAATCGAGCTGTGAAATATGACATTCCAGATGATTAGATGGATTGTGAAGCAATTAGCCAGTCAACAATGTTTTAGTCTCAAGCATGAAACCAGCCAGTTTTATATTCTGAAGAAGGGGGGGGTTACAGATGCACAGGTTTCCCACGCATAGACTTTACTTGGGCTGGTCGCCTAAATAAACAAACGCCCGCCCAAATATATTTGGAGACATTTTTACAATTTTCTAATTATTATTATTTTTTTAACCGTTCGAGAAAGCGTCGACATCCTAGATCGATTGCCTAGCGGACACGGATTTTTTCCACAAGCACAGGGGTTGCTCCTGCTTATTGTGTAATTTTTCTCTATGAAAGAATATAACTGCGCTGCGTTAGTAGCTACAAGAGTTGATGCAGAACACTCAACGTTACCAATGTTAGCACGGAGCAAATTGTTGCGGCTAATCTTTCAGAAAGATGAGAATTTGTCTTCTCTTCGGATCATCGCAGTAAGAAAGACGGAATAACTTTAGCGAAGGTCAGACTACAGATATGAGTATTGCTAAATATATCAAGAAAAGGCAGCACAAACATTAGGAGAGACAAACAACACCACAGGTAGCTAAGTTAGCATTTGGCAAGGCAGTTAGTCTATGCTGTGTGGAGCACCAGAATGATAAAGAAAGAAATGCTGAAAAATGTTTAAAACAATAGCCTATATGAATGGTAAAGGTGACACATACACCATTTGTTTGTAATATATGCTTAATATGTATGCAATATATTTACTTTAATATATGTACTTGGGCCTAATGGACCACAATGCCCCGCCCCCTCCCCCACCAAGCCCCCGCACCACACCAGAAAGAGCCAAATACACAAAACAAACTAGAAATAATACATCCTCCGCTGCTAGACTGCTAAGACCCCAATCTCTATAACCTACCTTCAGTAGACTGCAAACATAAAGCCAATGTGCAGAATGCCTTGAAGTCCTCCCTGGGGAACAACCCCCATAGAAATCTACTGTAGTTGTTAGTACTATTTCTGCTCCTGCTACAGATGGTGACAGATCTTGAGGGGGGGGTCGCTGGGGGTGAAAGTAGTAAAAAAAAACTCAAAGAAATCCTGGATCTACCGCTACCATTTTTACTTGATGCTACAACACCATATACTCTGAGCAATAGTGCTAGCACTACCATCTTCAGTGCTTTACTGCTGCTACTACTACTAATTAATAAAATGTTGGGCTCCCTCTCTTCCCTCTCTCCCCCTCACTAAATACTGTAGATCACAAGGCCCTATAAACTCTGGAATGCTGTTGTCCTCTGCTCCTCAGCGGCCTGCTGTTCAGCCAAATCATTCCCACAGGCTCCGCAGAATCTCTCTAATCGTTCAGCGTAAGCGTCCTGAGCCGCAGACTCCCTGTGACATTTAAATTGCCTGACTAATTGTGCTCACAGATGCTCTAATGGGGCGGCAGATTTTGACCGAGTCAGCAGAATTTCTCCGACTCGTTCGCGGCCCGGAGGGAGACGGCGAACAGATTAAACTATCACCCAACAATTTGTTGAGCTCTGCCTCTTACTCGAGCGTACATGTTGCCAGATGAACGCCGGGCAAGTTTCCAAAAAGAAAGCAATCCAAATTCCTCGGTGCCACATCCTATATGAACACCCAACGTTTGCAGTTTCTTCTACTGGTATAAAAACACAAACAGTATTGATATGGTATATGCCATGACAATGATCTAATATGAATGCTGAATTTGAAATTTAATTTGAGGATATCCTTGGAGAACTTTTTTTTTAAGGACACCAGAGAAGACTGCAAGAAAAACCAGGCAACTGACACAATATGATGAACTCAGAGAATTGAAAAGGTTAAGGCAAATTGATCAATATCCTGTTAAGAAAAAAAATATATATATATATTTTTTCTTCTGCTACAGGATTAAAGATGGATAATCTGCCGTTACCATGACAACTTGGGGAAAGATGGCACAGATAAGGTTTTGTCTGTTTCGAGAAACGTTTCTATGAACAAGGACAACCTGAGAAGGAAGGGAAGAAAAGGGGGGGGTGGGCGGGTAACGGCAGGTGTAACGAGCGAAACCCCACCCACTCCCTGACTCCCATCCCCCAACTCACTACTGTGTCAAGCTCACATCTCCTACGCAATGACTGCCCAGGAGAATCATGGGAGAATCTTATTCTTTTATTTCCCTCTAGCTGCAGTGCATCATGTAAACTTCCCAGAGGCCCCTGAGGAGGGGGCAGGGAACAAAGGTCTGTAAACCATACGTGTCACGTGACCTTCCCACCCACACAACCGTCTTCACCATTCCGGCTTTAGTTCTGGGATTTTTGTCCAAGAGGTATGGTGAGCTGTATTGTGTTGAGCTGTCATTTTTTATATCAATATCAATATGTGAAATTATCATTGGTGGACAGGGGGCTATAATGTAGCTTTCCACTGTAAGCGGCGTGAGGAACGCGACTGTGGTCCTTGTGCCTGTGTACTACATATTTTAAACTGTGACCTTCAGCAGGAAGGGGAAATGTATCACGCTGACAAAACCTCTCTCCAAGACCATCTTCTTCTTCATCCGTCTCAGCAGCACGGCTAGTCAACTATAAAACCTGAACAACAACCAAAATAGCAATGAGACATTTTATAGGCCGGCACGCTGTCAGCGTAAAATACTGACAGTACTAAGGCAAAATAAATCAAAAACAGACTGGCCACAGAGGTAATTTTCTCCATTTCTGACCCCCCCAGCCAGATACATACACTCCCTCTCTTTCTCTTTTACTGTGGTTAACCGACCCTTCATAAAGGTGACCCTTACTGAAATCAATAGGCATGGCCTGAATTCATCAGAAAAACAAAAGGAAGTGAAGTAACGTGACACTATACAGTGGAGGCAAAATGGCCGCCTACAGTTTCTACTTTGCCTGTGTGCGCGCGCTACAAAGTGAGGGAGAAAAGACATACAAATAAAAGGTAGCGGGTAGACAGTGAGACTACGAAAATTGTTTAGAAAAGAGACAAAAGAACAAGAATTGTTAACCTCCACCTCTACATTTTCTTCACAAAAAAAACTACATACATACATGCAAAATCATATAAAAACAAATACATCACATATTATGCTGCCTTGTCATCATTAATACAGCCAAGTAGGTCTGCCACGCAGGCAATTAGCAAACGTTTAAACTCATTATCCCACCTGTCTTGTGTAAAAGAGAACCTCAAATCAAGTTTGGCAGAATGCTTCAGCCTGTCCAACTAATTAGCAGACAAGATGCAATACCGCTTAAAAATCAGACAAACAAAAAGAAATTACAAGTGCGGACTTGTCTGTCAAATTCCTTCCAGCAAATAAAAGGGAAATTACAGCTACAAGACAAGAGCAAGCCCATTTTTTCTGGTACGCACTTGAGAAAATGTAGCTGTTGTGATGAAATAACAGGCAATGGGAACTTGGGAAATGAACACTGGAAACACAGCGCTGAGCGAGTTGTGAGCGAGATAGAAGAAAGGGTGCTATTCCTAAGCAACAAGAATGGAATCCCGCCCGCAAACTCCCCCAAATAACAACGCAAGTGGCGGAACTCGATAACCTCGCAGCGCTCTATTTCTACACTCGCGGCTCCAAATTGGCAATCTGAGATTGAAACTTCTTTACCCAGCATCACTTCTCCTGCAGCCTGGCATGCTGGTCAACCCCGGAGAGAAACGGAATGATTCACCTCTAAAAATACAGACGGGCCGAGTCGCCAAACCCATCTCAGCGTGGGCGCGCCCCTGGACTACAGGCAATTACAGCGCGTAGGCATCTTGCTTATGAGGGGGTAATGGGGGCCCACATTTCAAAACACAGTTGGGTTTTAATCGTCCTTCTAGCAACAGGGCAGAGACTTTACATACAAGCCCGCTGATTGGTCAACAGACACAACAGATGACGTCGTTTAGGATTCAAGGATAATATTTGTTCTACCGCCGTCTTACTGAGCATGTTGATAGTTCAAGTGACTGAAGTGTCCGAGTTGGTCTGCCAGCACATATCCAGACCAAGGGGTCAAAATCGGGCTTCACTTTTGAGGCTCACTTCCTGGTGTTGTTGAGAGCGTACGTAGTCACAATTGGTGCTTTGTCTTTGTCTAATGTCTCCCAATTTACCGTTTTGTTAAGTTATTGTATCGTTTTGGCACTATATTTAATTTTTTGGGGACCAATCCGGGACAGTTTGTGGCACTTCCTAGTTATTGCGCGTCACTAGCATCTCACGCGCTTAGTGGATGAACCAGACTGGACCTCGACATAGTGACTATATAAGGGTATCCCTAGTCGGTTAAACTTATTACTTTATTAATGTACACATTTAAATTACATATTGACATAATTTGCACTGAAATGTCATGTCTTCCTAGTCAAATGTTGCTTTATAAAAAAACGAGCATCCATTACTAATGTTAACAACGCCGGATAAAGAAATTTTAAAAACGAGAAAAAAAAAAGGAAAAAAAAGACTCATTGGCTTGTTGGCCTCGCAAGTTAAACCAGCAAGGTGGAAAGAGTAAGTAGGCCTTCCACATTGTTGAATAGCCCAATATAACTGTAATCTAATGTCACGTCGACCAGTTGGCCTAATTGTTATTTTTTTGTAGGCCTATTATTGGTAGTTTTTCTGATTATTTTTTACCGTATTTGCTATCCAATCTCATTCACCCAATGAAAATGCCATTGTTATAATCAGGCACGTTTCCTAAAGATTTTTTGGTACATTGAATATTGTTTTCAATAAATGTTATTTCTTAACTTTTATTTAGTGAGTTGTTGCCATGTTTTGTAGGATAATGTGCAATGTTCATAATGCACGACACACATTTCAGCGGCATTTAAAATATGATTTGGTAATTGCAGAATGTGATTAACGCTTTCAAATGGCTCTTATAATAAACACAATATTTTTTCTGACAATGTTTAACCTTATAGATTAAATTGTGCTCAATTTTGACTGTTTTCTGAGTGTTTTCTTACTTTTAGACTAGTCGACTAGTTTAAGTTTAAACTTCCATTTAAACGTCAGGGAAATTAGTCGTTAGGAACATCCCTAGTCTCCCTACTGTGCATCCAATTTTTGTACAATATGCCAGCACTTCTGCGGCTTCAAAACGCATGAAACAAGCCCGTGGAAAGTCAACTGGTGATGTCACAGTCACTTTGTCCATATTTTTCTACAGTCTATGAACCAGACCCATATGTTCATTAAACTACTGTCTGGAGAGGAAGGGTTAATGCATTAGCCGTCACACGGGTAGGTGGCGGTCAGCCATTCAACAAAATTATCCATTTCATTCCTCTCTTGGTCACCTGACACATCTGCCAACAGAATCCTAACAACCAAGCAGCAATTTCCCACCAGCGGCCCTGTGAAACCACCAGGCTCAGCCATGCACACACTAATTCCAACAAAGATAATAAAAAAATACCTCTCTGGGAAATTATCTCCCCTTCCCCCCAAAATGGCTTCATTATCAGAAATCCAATCTGCAAGAGAAGCGCTTAGTGACCGGCATTACACGGTGACCTGGCAGAGCTGAAGACGGCTCAATTTTCCCACTTTTTCACAGCAACGGACGTTTTCGCTTCTCAGCACCAGCAGTCATTTCTGGCAGATTGTGAGTACAGACAACCACGCCTCTTCATTAAATACTTGATACAATTATTCCAACTGAAAAGAGCATGAGAATGAACCGTAAAGGCGGAGAACATGCAGGTGGGTGTGCTTCATTTCCAGGCCGAAATGTAAAACAGTTACCCGGGTTACACTCCAAATAACTTCCTCCAAGTCTACTCCCCTCACCGATACGGATCTCTGCTCACGGAGAATGCAGAATTCTGGCTATTCTCGGCAGCCCAGCTCTACTTTACTCCTCCATATTCACTACATCCTCATTGCTTATGCTTCCCAGCATACACCTGGTTTACTACAGGATAATGGCTCCTTTTCAATCTTGACCCCTGGAGATCTTGTGGATTCTAAAAATCACCAACCATTTTCAACATTTTACCAGCCACATTACCTATTACAATATAACACAACCTGGTTGGTTACCGGCCAAAGTGGCTGCTAGAGTAAGAATCTTACTAGTTAATTTCAAACACTGATTAGATGACCATAATGTTACCTGCAAATAAATATGCAACCGATTTCCAATTACTTTAAAACAAATACTTGTTGCAAAAAAGCTCCAAGAACAACAGCTAAAAACACAATAATCCAATGAAGAAGTGTCAGAAGAAGAAATGTGGTTGGAACAAAAATGAGCATGCAGACCGGCCCTCTATTACCAGAGTTCTGCACCCCTGCTTAAACCAGCCAATCACAATAGTTTTGTAATAGTACTGTAAAACAAAAGGTACAAGAGATCCCACTCAGTAAATAGTATATACATCGGACTGTATAGAACAGCATATAAAAATTGTTTTGAGAATTCGATACATACCCCTATTCATTGTTAATGAATGCAAATAATTAAGTCTCTCAAACATGACTCATGTACAGCAAGTCTTTGTGATTACAATGATACCAAGATATTGTTTTTACCATTTATGGTTGTCAAACTGTAGGTCTCCAAAACAGGGAGGCCAAAAGTAGATTTTGTCCTTAATTTTCTTTTTGATAGTTGGTGTGTTTTTTTCCCTCAAAATTATACAAATGCTCATTGCTCCAATGCTACATTACATCATAAAGACCTGAGAGGTCAAGAATGAGCCATATTCCCCCAGAATTACCCAACACTCCAACTGTGCTCTAGGACCTATGTGCTCTCTACCATTAAACCCTATGTAGTACCTTCACCCTCTTTCTGCACCCTACACCTCGTAAAACTATACCTTATAGTCTCTACACTCACTCTGAAAGATACAGCGTCAAAGGCCTTACGCCCACACCTGGCCTACACCCCCACTGGCTCTACATTACGCTTCATCCTCAGAGATATTTCACATCAGATTACAGCCTCAACAAATGGGTGGAAAAACATGTTAATTAAAGCAGAATTTTAACACGTTGGCCCATAAACCGCACTAGTTGAGTCAGAAAGGAGCAGGTCTCAGATGAAGAACAGAATGTAATTAGTTACGGAGGAAGCACAGTTGAACCTGCTATGCCTTTTAAGACAACAATGCTCATTAATTTCACAGCCTTAACTAAAGTTCATGATGTCCCAAAAAAATGATTAAACAAAATTATACAGCAGCAGAGTGAGGCACATACAGAGGTTTTTGCCTTTCAGTGCCTTTTCTGCGCTTATGAAGAATATAAAGCATCCTTGCTGGATAAAACCTACACCCTGCGAATTCTAATTGACTTCTGGCAGCTTTCACAGATGTTATTGCTCTCATGGGCTCTGTGTTTTGCACCTCACATACATTTACCTCCCATATTTCTCCAGTCAGGGGTGGTGAAAGAGAGTGCGCGTTTCAGCTGGCATAGTGTCTAAGATATTCGGCGTGCGTCCTTCAACAGACTTTAAAACCCATCTCTCTGCTCACCTCTCTGGGCCCTGATTACAACTGAAGGGGAAATGGGCCTGTCAGGGCACAATAAATTGTCAGGCTGGTGTGAGGTGTATAATGGGGATGAGCTCTTAGGCCCCCATTGGCTGGAAGTGTTCAGTGTACTTGTGTCAATGTTCAGCTTACACTATTTTCTGTGCCAGTATTTCTTTGTTCAGTGTTCCAGTTCTTAGCATGCCTCATTTCAGGTACACTACACCTCAGTGCTGGTTACATGTGGTATTCCTACTTTCAGTTGTGGTAGCTTCTAGCTACTTCACTGCAAACCCTATATGAGAACCACACCCCTGACATGTAGGCTCATCACTAGTACAGCTCTGTATCTCAGATGCAAGGCCCTTGCTAGTACAACTCTCCATCTGACATGTAGGGCCCTCACTAGTGCGGCTCAGATATAGGGCCCTCACTAGTGAGGCTCAGGGACAGATATAGGGCCCTCACTAGTGAGGCTCAGGGACAGATATAGGGCCCTCACTAGTGAGGCTCAGGGACAGATATAGGGTCCTCACTAGTGCGGCTCAGATATAGGGTCCTCACTAGTGAGGCTCAGGGACAGATATAGGGTCCTCACTAGTGCGGCTCAGATATAGGGTCCTCACTAGTGAGGCTCAGGGACAGATATAGGGTCCTCACTAGTGCGGCTCAGATATAGGGTCCTCACTAGTGCGGCTCAGATATAGGGTCCTCACTATTGAGGGCTCAGATAGATATAGGGGGGTCTCACTCACTAGCTCAGATATAGGGTCACTACTAGGCTCAGGCTCAGGATTAGTCAGGTCCTGCTATAGTGCTCAATATACAGATATCACTAATGAGGCAGGGCGGTCCTCATAGGCGAGGCTCAGTGCGGCTCAGATATAGGGTCCACACTAGTGGGGCTGGATATAGGGGTCTCAACCAGGGTCTCAGCTCACTCAGTATTAGGTAGGGGGTCATATAGGGTCCTCACGATATAGTCCTCACTACTAGTGCAGTTCAGTGTGTTGTAGTGGGCACTGACCTTCAGTGTTTTTCTGTAGGATGCTATGCTGTGTGTGCCATGTGATTGTGTGCAGCTGTTTTTGCATTTTTTATGTGTTCTGTAAGCTGCTGCATGCCACGCGTGTGTATGAAATCGAGCCAGTAGATTTTGCACCCCTAAGCAATTCTACATTCATTCACAATTTGAAACTCAAATGCGCTCTAGTTCTAGTTTGACACATTTGAAATCATTGCATATGACTCATTCTTAAGTCACCGGCTCTCATCAGCTGAAAACACAGCAATTAACGCAAACTCATTCATTCTTAATGGCTTATTCTAGGGTGAAGTGGGAAGATTTTAGCAAGAGTATTTGGAGGGCCGAGGGTTCAACCTTATCAAAGAATAATGAGGCTAAACAGAAAATGACAGTGAATCATAAAAAAACTTCCATCACACAGATGCAAAAATAATGAACCCTGGCGTTTACGAATGCAAGCAGAAATTAAATCACCAGCTTCTTTGGAGGCCTGCTGTATGACAGGGCATCTACTCGCAAGTTGGATTCCACTCCACACTGAGGGAATGAAAACTCTCAACAACAAAAACAAATCACGTTTCAACAGAGAAACAACAGCGCCCGCCTGCTGTTGTCTAAATGCTAATGAGGGCTCTTCAGACAAACAGGGTTTAGTCATTAGCCGATAGGAGCTTGGCTTCACAAGAGACCGTTTTCCTCGCTGTGTTTATTCCCAATCACCAGGCAAGTAGATGAAGAAGCATCTCTGTAAAACACTCAACACTTAACGGATTGTGTTGAGGACCACCCAGGTCACTGTACCCATGCATTGGGAAAGTCACAACCTATATAAAGAAGTTCATCTAGTGCTTAGATCCTCAACACTGGAGAGCCAACAGAACCTGCTGGTTTTTGTTTCCTCACTAAAATCAGTAAATAATTGAGACCAAGAAACCAGATGAGGTAAGCTAATCATATAATCAACAGCTTTACTAGGTCAACAAAAACCAGCAGGCCTCGTTTGCTCTACGGGGCCAGGGTTTGGGATTCATGTTCTACTTTCTAGATTTGACGGAGTCGGCTCCGATGTCCTGGTCCCCCGGCAGAAGAGTGCTCACATTCCCATCTCATTAACGGCTCCGATGTAATCATGCCCTGAGCAGAGGCCGAGAGGGCAGACCTGTGAGCTTCCAGTGGGACACCACTGACGTAGCTCTACAAGGACACCTGAGGATGACAACACATCCAACCTACCCTTTCACAACCGCGCCCCCAGCATACATGATTGATGATGTAATGTCTCTGCTGGGTGCTGTCCACGTAGTTGATGTCAGGACGTGGAGCGCTCCGGTCGGCAGTGATGACAACCCCGCTCGCGGCCGTTCCTCGCGCTCCGTCACCGAACCACTTTCCCCTGTAACGAAGCCATCTCGGCCGCCGCCGCCGCCCTCCCTCCTCCTCCTCCTCCTCCTCCGCCATCCTCTGCTTTTCAGCTGTTCACACACACGCGGGTTCTACATTGACCCCATGCTGTACTTTCCTCTCATTTCTGCCGTTCCCAGTTTTAAACCGCAAGTCAGTGTTCATGACACAGATAACCAGGTGGGGGGAACTGACAAGTTAGGAAGGCCATGTAACAGAAACCAGAGTGGTCGGGTAGTGAGTTCACAAACAGCCCATCTCTGTGTGATGATTTTGTTAGTGTAGGGGCAGGACCCTACCCCTAACCCCCCCTTCAGTAGGTAATTCTAATCAGCCATAGATAGTCGATGTGCCGTTTTCCATTTGTGCCCTCAGACCAGACTGAGACAGAATGCAAATACGCAGCTGTGTCCCTGTACAGTTATCACAATTATGATAACACTGCTATAAATAAAACATTTCCCCAAACAGCTCTGGTGCCTGCCAGCGACTTTTCACAGTGGCAGACGGCGTCCCTCGGCGACAGAAAGGCTTTCTTTCCCGATCATAGGGCTAAGAATCTGGCTGTTCGCCGCAGGTCACCCAATACCGCGTAGAGTGGGAAGGGTTTCAGACTCACTCTGACCCCTCCCACACAGTGTGGAATTGCCTGAGGTCCCCCTCGGTAAGCTACACCTCCAGTTCCATCCAACGGACTAGCGCCACCCGGTACCGAGGACGATAGTCTGATAACAGGGATGAGGCCCGCTTGTACCATCCATCCGTGGAAATCGCCTCAGGCTGGTACACAGTCAACCAGGGCCTGTCAGAACTATGAGAGAGATGCGTCAGAAACCATCCATACGTGCTTCCCACTGCAAGACCGTTTATATTCCGATGAGGGTCCCAACAGAGTACTAAAAACAAGTTCAGCAAGACGAAAGGCCAGGACATACGTTGCAGCTCTTGCAGTTTAGAGAAGTTGGAAAGTGTTTATGGAAGTGTGGCAAAGCAACCCAAGTCTCAAACTGCCAGGTGCACTCTTATGTAGAGTGATCTTTTCTGCGTGATTCAAAGGCCGGATTTCCACTGAATTTCACAGAAGAGAGCAGCGGCACTAAGGAGAGCTTGAGGTGTGTGTGTGTGTGTGTGTGTGTGTGTGTGTGTGTGTGTGTGAGCTTGTTCACGTGCCTGCCTATCTATTCTCCTGTGCTTGCCGGTGTGTGTACGAATCAGAGTGTGTGAACATGTCAGATGCATGCAAGATGTGATGTGTGAAAGACAGTATGTGTATGTCTGTGTATAAGAAGGTGTTATGTCTGTGGTGAGAGAGCACGAGTACACAGGTATGCATGGGTTCTTGTACGAGTGTGTACGAGTGTGTGTGTGTGTGTGTGTGTGTGTGTGTGTGTGTGTGTGTGTGTGTGTGTGTGTGTGTGTGTGTGCGCGTTACAAGGTACAGTCATCTTCTCTGCAGCTGGTATTCCTCCCTTATTCACTGATGACCTTGCATGATCTTTTGGAAATATGAGAACCTGAACTGCTGTAGTCAGCAGCCAGAGGGGCTGTCATCTGTGTCCTGTCCCCTTTTTTACCTCAGCTCAACACGTGTGCGCCCACACCCCCATACCCACAAATCCACCCACAGACACCCATACCCTCACACAGACACAGACAAAAATGCATACAGTCAGAAAGATAGGCTGACAAATGCCAGCAAATATGTACATGTACACATTCAGCCGCACGTACACCTGAATACATACAAAACTACACGCACACAAAGACAGAAACAGAGGCACGCACAGATAGATGAACACACCGACAGGCACAGATCTCAATCTATGTTAACTGTCTATGAGGGTGAGCTGTTCTGGTCTATGATGCCAGCACTTTATGGAAGAAGCTGCAAGGGCTCAGGCTCATGCCTCCTGATCTAAAGATGAAGTCTAATCCCAGGTGGTGGGAGAGTGTCTATGTGTGCGGCTGCTTGCGCAGTCTGTTTGTGACTTATTTATGGGCCGGCCAGGACCGGTTTACCTCTCCATTCATTACAGAAGTAGAGAGCATTAGTGTTAGCCTCAGGAATACAGTATTACAATATCACCCAAGAAGTTAGCCGAACAAACCGACCATTAGTATTGTAGACAAAATGAAACACCACTACGTAGCAAACCTATCTTTAAACACCTATACCATTACTATCAAAAAAATAAATCCAAAAGGAAAGAGTATAGCTAAAGAGGGTCAGGGGAGCCATGGTGCAATTTCAAGAAGTGTGTCTTCAGTACATGTCAGAAGAAAAATGGACAGGGTTTCTGCTGTCCTCACTACATTGGGAACCCTAACTCCAGACTAAATACGTTCATCTCACAGATTCCATTATGACACTGACATTCCTCACTTAACATATTTCTTGTTTTCTTTTTCCCTTCCTCCCCACACCCCCACAGTAATGTCTTATTCAGTCCCACCTTTGAGCATTTGCCAACTGGGTCCACTCAGGCATGCATGTCATAATTAGCCAACGGTTTCCAGGGTAACTTAAGATTTAAGCTATCCATGTAGAAACATGGACGTTGTCTGGGAGTCTATTCTATTGTTCTCAATAGCTGAACATTGCTTTCTTGATTAACTGAAGATTTTGTCTTGGGGATTGAGAGGGGCAAAAGAGGTCGTTCTAAATACTAATCACACTGGGTATTAAGTTAATGTTAGGCTATCAGTGAAGCACTACTGAGTAGGTTGTTAAATTATCGCATAGTTAAATAAATGAATTAAGAGAAGCCAGCGAAGCCAATTTTAAGATAAAAGATATAATTCGAAGAATCAGCGCTTCGGTTCAACATTTTCTTTCGGTGAACCGCCGTAAATAACATTTGCAAACGTAAAACGGCATCTCCCCGAACGGCGAGGTGAAGTTGGTAAGTTAACTCATGTTGTTTCACAGATTAAACTGTCCGGTTACACGAAAACTGCCCGTAAAATAAGCACGAGGCGATATTATTGCAAGTAGCCTATCTTCCCATTCTATTCGCAAACTTAAAGGGAAATGAAATACAGCCGATTACTTACGGTTATGAGTGAACAGTCGCTGCAATGGATGAAGTTTCTTTGAAGCAAAGCTTTGATCAATGTCCGCGTACGTATCCTCTGTCGAAACAGTTGCGCTTTTGCTACCTCGCGGTAAATATCATTATTCGCGTTGTCGCTAACAATCGTCTGTGCGTGTCCCCTCATCCGTACCGCAACACAAAGCTGCACACGACGACCGTCTCTTTGTTGCCTGTGCGTTGAAAGTCATTTTTGTGGATGTGGCCATTCATTCATGCTTCCCTGACAGACGCTGATTGGACGCGTTGGGGAGAGACGGACAGAGGTGATGACTGCTGGGTTAGTGTGGAGTGAGAAAACCCTCCATGTCCTAACGTCTGCCTTGTTTCGTCTAACTACAGTCTCCACCTTAGTGTGCTGTGGAGCCTGCTATCGATTCTCTGCTAAACCTATTCTTGGGCAACCAAATACTTACTTCTGCTTCCTTTGAAGACGAGGAAGGTAAATGTAAATCGATAGTGTGTTGTTAATGCTATCCAACACATTGGAAGCGTATCCAACTCGAAACGATTGATTTGTCACAAGTCAAAATATACCAGAAGGTCACGACTCATGGGTAATGACTCATGACGCCAATTATTTAGTCAAATCAATCTCCTTGGTCGAAAAAGTCTATTATAAGGCGATCGATGTAGGCCTATCATTCTGTGTATTAATATAAATAGTCGTTAAACTTCCAGAAGGGAAATCTCAAACCCCCGCCCCAATTTTCCACCATGGTCTTCCCCAGCCGTGCATAAAACTGGGGAATTGACAAGTTGATAAACGTTCTATAACGGTCCCACGTCCCATGATCGAACATCTCTGCAATATGGCATAAAACGCCAGGCATAACGAAAAAACTCAAGCACAGCATAGCCTTATTTTTTTTGTCTATGGACCAGTAGGGTAGCCTATTCCTTACAAGACCCTGTTCATTTAAAGAGAGAAAGTTGGAAAAAGAACAAAAAATGGAGGTTCCCTGAACAAAAGCTTATAGGCTACTTTCACTGCTTGGCTCTTGCAGTTAGCTGTTCTCAGACCCCCTGGCAATATTCAACGGTAACAGTTAAAACATTATATTGACCTGTTCCCCACTGCTGGTGTTCTATTACCCCTCTCACAAATATTGCCCTCTCAACCTAAAATTAGTGAATGGCTTCGGATAGCCTCGCTGTGGAGCTTCCAGGCCCCTTCCAATTTATACGGGCTGCCTCGTCTAATTAGCACACTATGCTACTATTAGCGAGCTATACATGCTGGATTTGTTCAGAGCGGGTTTTCGAGCTACAGGCAAAGGTACGCTGACTTTTCCCTGCGCCGACGAGGATGGATAGAGGTGCCCTGCTTCTTACGATTGGAATTGCACATTTCTTTCCAACAATAGGCATGGGCGTATTTCCGCCCTTGCCCAGAGCGGTTTTTCAACGAACATCTCCATCCGACATTCCATTTCCTTCCAGGAAAGGGCAATGTGCCACACGTGGGAGAGCAAAATATATTTAGAACAAGACATATTCGGCTATTTTGTTCTGTTGGCTATGTGAACAGATTTCATCGTTACAACTGCAATAGGAAACCAGGATGAGTTTTAATGCCAGTTTCGGGTGACCCCAGATGACCCTGTAACATACAGGCCTATCTATCATGGATATCTCTATGCGGTGGAATCTGACCCGATAAGCGGTCAGCTTGAGTGGGTTTAGACGTTGATGCTTAGGCACAGCTGTGCTTACTCAGCCTGCACTAAATGTAAAATATTTCAAATAAAATGCATTATCTGATATATTTTTTATTATTAGCCATACAGTTCACCCGATATGGGTGTAAAACACCCTCAAATTAAAGCTGAAAGTCTGCACTTTACCCTCACTGTTCCATTTAAAATCCAATGTGCTGGAGTACAGAGCCAAAACAATAAAAAATATGTCACTGTCCAAATACTTTTGGACTACACTGTATACAGTATAGCCTATATATATATATTTGATGGGTGTTTCCCTTCTCTATATTAAAAGCTTTTCTAGTCAGTTACACCTTGTAGCACTGGGTACCAGTTATGCTCTCCAGGGCGAGTTTATTCACTGATAATTCTTATTCACTGAAGATGGTTGCAGCTGACTTAAGGGTCACAGCCCGTTTGTAAGATCAGAATTTCAGAGTGAATCTGACATCATTGTATTCTTGTGTTCTGATGTATGTGCAAAGATAGTTTATCTGCCCTACCGTCTTTTGTTACAATACAAATGTTGTTTGTTTGGTTAACATTACACTTATCTATTATGAATCAGCCTCTGTGCCTTCTTGGTGATAGTGCATTTTGTATTACTGCAAGCAAGCCTGATGTTCTCCACTACTGTATGTCGCTGTGGATAAGAGGGTCAAATGCCAAATGATTGTAATGCAGGCCTAGTCTGATGTAATGTAAAATAGGCCTAGTAAGTTAAATATATCTTCCTACCTGCTTTTATGTTTCAATAACTGTATGTCAGGTAAGTAACTAACATGAATCCAATCCACTACCGTGTCAGACCTGGGTCAAAAACGTATTAGAAATATTTTACCTTTTTGGGATGCTGGTAAAAAATATATAAATAAATTAGAACACTCCCTGAGAATTTCCCACAAACCCTGTTACCAATAGGGCACAATCATATAAAAAAAGTTCAGCATTTTTGTGAAAATAGATTAGAATTTACTGGTGTTTGAAGGCTTAATTTTTTTTTACTCTATACCCATTGATTATCTTTTTAGAAATGGAACAGAGTAGCCTACCAATCCACCCATCTGAAAGAATGACTACAGGAAACAAACTTTAATGTTCACTGCCCAGTTCTTTCAGGACTTCAGACTTGCAAACTTTTCTTTTATTAATTCATTGATGTTAATACTGAGAGCTGTGTCCCAGCATCCAAAAAGCTTTTGAATGAAACTTGAAAGGGCTGAGAGGGCTTGCCCAGCCAAACGCACTTGTTCAGTAATGCATCTCATAAAATGTCCTCATCACGCCAGTGCCAACTGTGGCTGGCACTCTCACAAGAGTAAGTCCAGTTACAGGGAGGGCTACAGTCAGTAAGATATTTTCCATCTCATTGCTCATTATTGACTCTTTCCACCAAATCGATGCCTACAGTATGCTTGTGGAGTAACTGCGGAGCTTCGCTGGTAAACAGGCAGAGTGAAAAGAACTGGTGGGTGGCCACACAGGTTGCCTGCAGACTCCCAAACCGAGGCTGTTGCTGTGGCGGAGCAGACAGTTGAAATTGTGATGGGTGACTCCAAATAATAGAGAATACACTTTTATTTTTATTTTTTTAATTGATAGAATGCCTTTATGAATTTTGAACGGTCTACATTTTGTGCCATATATTCACTTGGAGACAGTAAGTACCCCAGTCATCTCTTACAGAAATGGAATATTCAGCAATATATTTAAGTAAAATATTTGAAGTATATTGCATCACTTCACAATGGGAACATATACAAACTATTGCCACTTTCAGATAATGCAGTATATATCTTTTTTTAAAATTTGTTGTAATTTCACATATTTTCCCAAAAGTCCATTTGATTGTTGGGGGATTATGGTTTCAAAAAGTTAATTGTCCCTCTACTACAAGAATATAATGTGAATTGAAGTGGTAGATCTACATAAGAATACAGCTTATGACAGACCAAAATTTCTTCCAGTTAGACTGGATGTAAGAACTGTGCTGACACCTAGTGCACCAGACAGGGAACTGCAGTTCCTTAAGGTGGTAACTGGTAATGCACATGTGCTGTCATTATTTCTGTAATTTCATATCTATCTTTCTTCATACATTCACGCATCCTAGTTTTGGTTGAATATAGTTTGGACGTTTATTGGGAAACGCTGTACATGGATATAATTTATGGGAAAATATCTATGTATTGCCAAGCAGTGTTATAAAGCATTACGAGTACATCAATGGAGTTTGCGATTTTATTTTTTATTCACTTTTGTACAAAAGGAGGTTTGATAATGCATACGCGGCTCTGAATTGACCGCATTTTCATCAGGCTAAAAACAAAATTAAAACAAAAATAAAATAAAGAACAAGAGCAAGAGCAAAGCAATTGAGGAAAAGAACATTTTTAACTTAACTTAATTTTTAAAATCATTGCTGTGAAACAAGACTAATCAGCTTTGCTAGCATTAATGGAAACAAGCAGTGTATCACCAAACTCTCTGTCTCAGTACCAGGTCTCCA
The DNA here is from genome assembly GCA_022702515.1 of Ilyophis sp. 1 JC-2022. Classification (NCBI taxonomy): domain Eukaryota; kingdom Metazoa; phylum Chordata; class Actinopteri; order Anguilliformes; family Synaphobranchidae; genus Ilyophis; species Ilyophis sp. 1 JC-2022. The sequence goes on from CM040395.1 coordinate 135,472,845, forward strand.
TACTGGTGAAATGCAAATGGAGGTGGGGGTGGAGGGGCGGGGGTGTAAAAACTATGTGGGAGATAACAATCCAGGACAGTCTGCTTGCAGAAAATGTTTATTTACTGTACGGTAATATTTTGTGGTTTATATTGCGGTTGCAACTATTTGTAGCTTCCCGAGAGAGAGCGCGACTGTGGAAACGAGCGGTTTCAGTTAAGCAACGCTGTGGCCACCTCACAGACAGCAGCTTCTGAACGTTCCGGGCTTATTCAAAGTGATAGTGGACAGAGTGGAGTCTAAACAGTGCTGGGAGTTGGCACATTACCGGCAAGTTAAACACTGGATTTATCAATACTAGTCCTCTGTACTAGTCTGATAAAGACTATTTATTACAAGGTGTCAGGGTTAGCCAACCAAGTGGGGACCTGCAATGGAAACTGTATAAAACGCATAAGCTAAACTGCTGTGAATATGTATTCATGGCTAATGTGTAGACAAGTACACTGAAAAACAGAGGGCTAAATAAATAATGTAGCATCTATTACCACAGGGTGACTAAATGACATGGCATGAATAACCGGGCCGAGGACTTCACACGAATGCCACCAGAACAATGACAATCGTATGTTGGCGATGAGTTTCACAATCCTGCTAAAATCCCTTGCTGTGCAGACAACACTGTGGATAATGAAACGAACAATCTGTGTCTTGTGATAGAGAAACATAATTGAAGGTAAAAAAAGAAACAAAAAAATCAGAGAATATTAAGTGAATTTGAACTGGGCTCATGCAGTGAATAATTCTATAATGATGTCCTTTATAAGAAATATAATTTACGAAAATGCTCCCAATATGTTCAAACATGCAACAAGAGGAGCTGATGAATGAAGAATGTACAGAACAGATCAGGGGCTTGATCCTCTTATACAGAGAGATCCTATCAAAAGCGATACCTTTGAACAAGCTTGTTGGGTTTTTGATGGCCACGGTTGATGAACACACCACTCACTGCAGCCAAAGTTAAGTGCTTAGATCCCAGTGAATATACCCAGCAAAATAAAATAAATGCCATTACCTTGCCTGATTAAAACGATTCTAAATGAAAATAAAACATTTTGAGCCCCATTATAATAAAATCAGTTCTGGAATTTGGGTGGGGTGGGGGGATTCTACAGCTGGAATTCTGGAATAGGTGAACTCCAGTCTCAGGTCCCACCCAGTGAGGGTAAAAAAAAAAGGCTGACTCCAAAGTCACGTGACCACAGGCCAGAGGGGAGTGGCCCAGGATAAATACGAAAGGCAGACACAAAAGAAACAATGCCCTGCCGGACCGGTCTCAGACTGGTGTCGTATCCTCCTACACGTTCTCATCTACTGTGCTGCTGGTCCTTTAGGGTGTTACTCCACCCTCGCCTGACCGTTTGCCATTTTCAGCGTGGTGTCAATGTCCACGGGTGTAATAACAAGGCTTTGCACATTGTTGTGTCTGTTCGAGGGCAAGGGGGGGGGGGAGGGGGCAGCACCAGCACCACCACACACTGCACAGGGAGCTGGGGGTGTTTCCATGGAGACAGGCATGAAGGTAAACAAACTGAGGGGGAGATGAAACACTGAATTTTCACAAGATGCAATTTTTAAAAAAAGGATGAAAATAAATAAAAAAATAATATGAAGGACCACATCGTTTAGCACCTGGTTGGGTTTGAGGTGCATGTTGTTAAATCAATAACAAAAAAAACAAAACAAAGGATGCATTACAGTCACACACCATTCTACACCCGCTTCAGATACATCTTTGAAAACAAAAAATACTTAGTAACTGCAAACTACTGCATAATAATGTATGGACCTAAGCAATAAACACTGGATATTGTATATGTATACATATATATTACACATATATACACACATATAAGAATATCCTTCACTAGTCTGTACACTCAACTGTACAATATCTTCAATGGATATCCTTTGCCAAGACGTAGTCTTGCTCATAACACTTTTCTTGATAATACATAACAGATAAAATAAAACGTTTATCACAAGCCAAGAGGCCACAAAAGTGCATAAGGAGTCACTCTGAAGCCACGGTGTGGGTGGAGTTTAGGGGCCGCCCACAGCCCCTCCCATCCTGATTTCTGATGGGTCTCGCGTTTCCATTTCAACAGCACGCCTATTGTTATTTCTAGAAGCTAAAACAAAAAATATAGTTTTTTTTACGTAATAGTTTACATTGAGTATTGTAATTAAAAAAATTTCACAGGTAGGTCGATATGCAACCATTGCTGAAATTTTTGCTTCTGTCACACCGGTTTCTGTTCAAGTACTGTAGTGCAGAAAGGCCAAGTTCTCCTGTCAGACCTCACCTGGCACACACACTCCCCTAGCCACAGAAGCAGCAGAGGTACAGGAGCGCGACACCTCCAGTCCACCAGAGGGCGATATACCATACATACGTCCAGGAAAAGGACATTTTTCTTTCATTTTTTTTCAAATTTCTGGGAACAATATGGATCAGTAGTTATTTAAAAGATAAGCTGAAAATGAACATGGGAGTACAAGGGAATGCTCTGTGCCCATTATGTCTAACCTGTCTGACAATGAGCTGCAAAAACATTTTAGAAGAGAAAAAAGAAAACTGCTTTCAGGTCTTAACAAGAGAATGTTCATACACAAGTTTCAAGTAGTGATGCTCTTCCCTGCACGCAGCACAGACACTTGGCTTGCATTCGATCTGTGGAGAACGCCTGTCAAATAAATGTTTTAATGAGGCATTGCCATGCAGGATGCTACCCTCAGTCCTTCACACAAGAAAATGGGCTTGTAAAAGTGACAGGACATCAGGGAAACTCCCAAACAGACCAACCGTAAAACAAACAAAAAATAACTCCTCAAAAGGCAAGAGCAAATCCACAACCTCCATGGCTGAGCTGAACCATGTGTAGTATTGTAGTAACTGACCGCAAGCCAACCGTAAATTGAGCTGACCGGTCTCGTTGTGCTCGGACCCTCTGTAAAAGCGACCGAACACTGGAAGTAGTGGGGAATGCTTGAACTAAAGATGTATTTTTCTGCGTCATAGTGCAAAAAAAAGTGACATCACCTCCTTTCCTCTATATACGCTTGTCCTTTTTCAGAAATATCCTTGGCTCAGGATGGTTGTAACTGTGCACATTCCAAATGGGAGGGACATGACAAATTCCTAGAAAAATACCGCCCGTGCCTTTCCCCATAGACCCCAAATCTAAAACTACCAACAGCCTCATACACACATCACACACTCTATACCAAAACTACACTTTTAATATGGTCCAAAGGTTTTGCCCACAGAAAGGCAGAACATGAAATGCCTCTGTATTAAATCTGAAAGGGGTGTTATTACAGAACCTGCTTTGCATATACAATGCTGGAAATCTGTACAAATGTTTTGATTCATTACTTGGATTACCATAAATGAAATAGTACTTCCCCCCCCCCCCCCCCCCCCCCAAGCATTCCCCTGTATTCTTTTCAAACTCATCCTAAAGCAGCCTTTTTTATTTTTTTTCTTCTTTTTTTTTTAGGAGAGAAAGTCAGAAGGCAGAGACACAGAGAGCTATATAGACAGATTGTAAGAAGGTGGGGGGAGAGAGAGAGTAGTAGAGAAAGAGAGAGAGGGAAAGGGAGACAGGTCTTGGTTTTAACGTGTGAACTGTACACAAAATGTACACTTTTGGCCATAATTTTTTTTTTTTTTTTTAACCCCCCGTTTTAAGCTTAACTTCCTGTTTGACAGAGTCCACAATTGCAAGCCTGTCCACCCCCATCCCCCCCCCCCCCAACAATTTTATCTGTCTTTATGCAACCATTTCTGTGGCCCATCAGGGTGTGTGGGTGCAGGGTCGTCTCCCTGGTCCTCTGTTACTTTTGGTCTCTGATGGGATGTCCCGGGGGGGGGGGCTCTCTCTCTCTCCGGGCAGGGAAAGGTTGGGGTTAACCATTCAGCAGGTAGACGACCAGCTCGTAGGTGGACATCATGATTGCTGTGTTGGGGATCTGCCTCACCAGGTGAGTGGTCAGACCGCGGTACAGGGCACGGTAGCCCTCCTCCTTGATAACCATAGATAGTGTCTGGAAGAAAGACCGGTACTTGGTCCCTTCCTCTCTTAGCCTTGTGCGTATGACTTCTGCAAGTGTGAAAGCAAAAGGGAGACGGAAATGAGACAATTGTACTTCACGCCATTCTCTATAAATGCCATCCAGTATCCCTGAAGCGGTCATTATTTCAGCTGGTCAAGCATACAATGTGGTCAAATTCATTCCTCGATTACAGATGCCAGATTTTAAATTAAGGCCGACTTCACTGGATTTCATGGTGCAAGTGAAACCTGCCGGTTTGGACTCGTGTTTCGCTTACAAATTTGGACTCGTCTACAATCAATCAAGTCTACAATCAAGCCAAGGCTACAATCGCTGGGGTCTACAAGTGTAGATTTCAGCCCAAATTCAGGTGAACCGTAAACCCCAATGCTGCGACAGTGCCCCCCTCCCCCTCCAGTACTCCAGTGCCGACAGACCCCCAGACTCACCGTGGGGATAGGCTATGGAGGTGGCGCACGTCTTGGACGTGGCCGCGGCCAGCATGAGACCCACAAAGTCCGAGGCGTCCTTCACCGACTCCTCCTCCTCGTCCATGGCGGCCATGTTGGCCGCGGCCTTGGACTCTATCAGTTTTCGCTTGATGCTCTCGTAGATGACAAAATGGATGACAGTCTCTGAGATGCCGGCATAAGAGGCCGACATGCCCCTGTAGAAGCCCCGGAGCCCATCGGACTGGTACACGCGGCGGATGCACTCGAAGGCGTTCAAGCGCCTCTCCCCCCGGTTCCTGGAAAAAAAAAAAAAAAAAAAAAGATTTCAATTGAGAGGCTGACCAATAAAACGGAGCGGTTCCCAACACTGGTAGTCAGAACCCTGAACTAGGATTTAACAAGAGCAGAAAACATGAAATATGAGTTTTATGTAATACAGACCGTTCCAAAAGTCTGAAAAATTTCAAGTACGAGCAGAAACACTGAATCACTTCTTGGGTGTGCCGTTAAGAGGCACCTCCCATGGTTAAATTTCCACTCCAAATTCCCTCTCAGACTTCTAAACGGCAGGTTTCAGGAAAACAGTCGGATAAGGCATGTCTCACCAGACTAAAACGCCTCGCCGATTGCCTTGAGTGGGGTGTGTGTGTTTTTTACAGCCTTGCAGATAAACAAAACACAACAGACAGTGAAATGTTCGGATTCAGAGGACTCTCTAAGCACTGCACGGGCCAGAAGCACTGTACGTGAAACTTGGCTCGTTCGTTTACCTGGCATCCAGCTGCAGGCGTGTCTTTATTAACCAGATGGGATTGGTGGCTGTGATGGCAGTAAACCCTGCAAGATGAAAAGGAACGACTCAGACAGGAAGTGACTTCATCTAGAAGACTTGGCATGCCTACGCATTTAAACAAGGCTAAGGCTACTTGCTAACAACATGATGTTCTAATGTCTAACTATGCATTTAGATAATTTCTGCTGACTTCCTTAAGCTGTGTTTATGACCAATTTAATCATAACAATCACATGATAGCCTTGATTATTACCGATCCTTAGGAACCCAACGAACAACTGTGACCCTGTACGCATTTTATCATTATATTTCCTGTCGTAATATCACTCGGCATACATTAGATAATGATGCTTTTTTTAAAGGAACATCTAACCACAATGAAAACCAGAGCAACAAAAACGGCTTAAAAATACAAACTTGAGCATATTCCTTTAAAACACCAGTGGAAATAGCTACTAAAAAAAACCTCATAAACATAATGTCAAAAACACATACTGAAAACAGTGTCTTTTGTAGGCTTGGTTTAGGCATTGCAGCCTAAACCAATCAGAAAATTCCCCAGGGGCTGAGAGCAGGGTCCATTACTATGGTGTAAAATATCATACGGTCACGTGACCACAACAGTGTGCACAAATAATGGGCATTTACAAACTCGCACAATGTACTTTCCTTTGGACAGTTTTATCAATTTCAAAAGTGGTGGTGGTGGGGGGGAGGGGGTTTCAAAGCAAGTGCAGCTGTCATTCAACAATTGGATATTCCTTTACAAAATGGCCACCACTGAATAATAATAAAACTGCAAATATTTGTCCATTTGCCCATTTTCCTTGGCACCGTAAAGTGCAAAATAAACAGGTATGTGGAAATGTTGGCAGAATATTCACATATATAAAGTACATGCACTTATCACAAGTCTTATCTACAAGTCTTATCGAGATCTGTGAGACTCAGTGTAGAGGGGGTTTCACTCTGTAATACAGGCTTAGATATACTAAGAGTTTATTTCTTTTCTCAACACATGTGCCTATAGCAGCAAATACCAAACAGGCCTCTATATACGATTCCCAAACAAAAGTAAACAAAATGGAGAAAAAAATTAAATAAAAAATTAAATTTGCATATCCTCTACTGTGCGCATACTAGCTAAACGGATAACGGGAGTGCTCTAACGGCAACCCAGAGACATCTACCTATGGCATGGGTCTACACAGAGGACTAGGGTGCGGAGACAGGCGTAGGAAGGAGGAGATGGCGCGCCTGCGTGAGGAAGATGAGGTGTGTGAAGGATGGATCGAGAGAGAGAGAGAGAGAGAGAGAGCGAGTGTACGCAGAGAGTACTCACTCACAGCTACTCCTTACCGCTGCAGCTAGAGACTGAGATGGGAGGATCTCTCACTCACTCAAGCACGCAGGTGAGAGCTACAGTAGAGTACAGGCCTAAAATAGACACAGGCTTTTCTGTACCACAGATACAAGGGTCACCCCCTGACCCTCAGCCCCACCCCTCCCCTCCCCCCGCTCTCCACCCTCCCCAACCACATCACCCCACAAAAGCAATTATTTTACAACTTTTTTTAAAATAGTTTTTTTATTTTAGGGGGGTGGGTACCTTTCCTCCCTTAAATAGACGGGCTGGATGTTTGCCCTTTATGCTGTGTAAAAAATTGCAATAAAATTAAAGTTTAAAAACAAAAAAAGCTTTCTCTCCACAAATTTGTACAAACTGAAAAGCCAAGTCTTTCAAGCTGAATACCTGCGTTTACGGAACATTAATCGCTGCTGTCATTAGTCCAGCAGTGTAATGGGAGGGGGGAGAGATGAACAAGTCTTTTTATTTTATTTTTTTATATACAGAGGTATACATTATCAAAGTAAATGAATGCCAAAGCAGTGCAGGAGGAATAAAGAAACGGTTTAAATGCTAACCTTGTCACAGCAGTCAACGGTGAACCTGAAAGATGGCTCACGCACACTGACATTAAAACAAAAACTAATTTGCGTGTGTGTGTGTGTGTGTGTGTCTCTGTGACCTTTCACACACATACAGCAGTTATTCGCGGAACAGAGGAGACTTATACTCTCGCTCGAATCAACCCTTCCCTCCTACCACCTTTTTTAGAAAATAACAGAACTACAAACGTTTCTACGGCGTGCTTTAAAAGGCTTTGCTCGGTCTCGCTCCGAGATTTATTCTTTTCAGAAAGAAAGTTGGCTGAGCGCAGTGCGTTCCTCTGTAGGCCTCCAGCCTAGAGTGAGTACTCTGCTTTCAATTAAGAGCCTGGGCGTTTACACATTTGCTCAGAGAGAGAGGGAGACGGGCAGAAACATTCAGGGAGCGGTACTACAAGCAGTACTGCACTTACATTATGTAATCTCATGTTTGTCTATGTACATGCTTTGGTAACACAAATATTTGCCATGCTGAATTGACCAGAAAGAGAGAGAGAGAGAGAGAGAGAGAGAGAAGGGGGGGGGGGGGTGCAGGCATAGAAAAAGAGAAAAAGCTGTTAATGTCCATAAATCTAGTGTTTAAATCTACGGTTTCACTTATTGGCCAGTAAATAGTTGCTGCAGTACTTCGATCTCCTTCCTCCAGCTGAAATGTTAATCAGAGCATGCGAGCAGCATAAGGCAGGACTGAGAAGTGAATGGTGTGTGTTCTGTGTCGAACATCTGTTTATCCTGCGGGGGCCTGGGCTGGTTTGCACCGGTCATACGTAAGTTCGCCACTAAGTTTGTGCGTAAAGTCTTTACTAGGTCCTTAGTTGGTACTAGTTCGTTTCAAACTATCGCTTTATTAAATTCAGTTGCACCACCAATACGCAAGTAATGTCTTAGCTAGTGAAAACTAATTAATGCGTAGTTCAATACTAAGGTAAACATTGTCGCTTTATCATGACAATAACACATTCTTAACCAATCAATCAACAAGCTACAATGTAAACACGGAATGTAACAGGCTAAGTCTATTTTGCATTCCATGGGGGAAAAAATAAAATAAAAACGGCGGAGGTAGCCAATTAGACGAACTGGCCGTTACAATTAAACTTTTGATATTTCCTTGAGACAACCAAATGGCAACAAGATTTCAAAACAATGGTTTAGTAATAACGGTAAGAACAGTCTGAACCTAAACCGAGCATAGATGTCCACATCGTCATAATTATTTAACAGATTTAGCCTGTCTCTTAACACACGTTGACGGTGAATGCCATTAAGTCAGCCTCCCCAAAATGCTCTAAACAGGCCATGACTTTTTGTTTTCCGTTGGTTGCGTGGTTACACCACAATTTACACCTCCTTAGGGGTAGGTGTAACTATTTAGTAACTACTAAGCTCAATATAAACTAGTTTGTGTGGTGCAAACCATTTTTATTTAGTAATATGTAAACCTTAATTTAGGAAACACTTATGTTATAACTAGCCTACGTTTGAACTTACGTATAGCTGCTGCAACCTGCCTCTGGAGTAGGAGCATTTATGGCCATATCTCCATTTTATTTAATGCATCAATTTGTCTCTTTTCTTTGATTGAAATAAACTTGATACCTATTCCTCAGTGTATGTGATTTACCTAGAACTGCCAAGCATATTGTATAACTATTTTACAACTATAGGGCAGCGATGTAGCATCACGTTTAGGGAACTGCGGTCTAACTCCGAGGTTGTAGGTTCAATTTCAAGGTGGGCCACTGCCGTTGCACCCTTGAGCAAGGTACTGAATTGCTTCGGTAAATCTCCGGCTGCATTAATAGATTGTATGTAAAAACAGTCGGCTAAACTCAGTCCTGGGGATGCACTGTGTATGCTGGTTTTTGTTACAACCAAATTATTTCATCAATTAAGGCTGTTGAAAACATTATTAGGCTATTATTTTTTCCCTTAAACCCAAAATCCTAGCTTGGCTTATTGTCAACTCTTCATTTTGCACAAACAGACCAGTGTCAGTGACCAGGTGTCCACTCTCATCAATTAGGACCAAACTGATTTCAACTGCCAGTCTATAATCTAATTAATTAAAAATGTATTCCCTGTCGACAGGAATCATTTCTCATATCGCACATTACACAGAATGAAAGCATTAGTTGTCTGATTACATGTCCGGGGAGGTGAACGTTGAGAGCGTATTCTGAGGACAACGTGCAGCTCGTTACAAATCAGAGGCGGCAATAATAGCGGGAATGTAAACCAACATACACAGCCGATACCCAGCCTAACATGTAGATGCAACATAGACAGATATGGAAATACTCATCAACATACTCATGTAGCGATATAGAATTAAATATATTGTATACATGTTGCATTATATACAATTGTCTAAACCAATACAAATTTTGAAAATGACAAGGTTAGCATTTGCCATTGCAGATTTTTAAGTTAAAAAAAGTAATAAAATAAAAAATAAAATAAAATCGTGTGTATAATTGTTTACCTTTACCAGGGCGACAGGCTGGTTGGGGCCAGCGTCAAAACTGCGCAATCACAAGAGGTTAGGGGACAGAGCTGCGAGCCAGCCGCCTCGTCAGTCACAATCACGATGACATAATCATCATCATCCTCACTATACTGGAAGAAGAAATGTAAGGCACCCCGAGTTGCCCACCCGGCGTGGACCCCCCCCGCCCCACCCCACCCATGTCCTCTAGTAGCAGCCATGACGACCGTTAGCATTAGCGGCTGCATGTGGATCAAATACAGTACAAGCAGCATACGAGGTAAGACTACTCAGAGGTTCAGGTTTCTACAACAGCCCCCTCCCTCCCTCCCTCCCGCCACCTCCCACATAACCACCCTGCCCCCCCGGCCCCCCCCCCCAAAAAAGAGGAAAGCACAACCAAAACTCTTAGGAACTATATTTCTGCTTTCGGTTTCCTAGTACAGCTTTAATTTGTGTTTTCATTTGTTTGTTCTTTACTGAACGTGTTTTATAGCACTGCATAGCTGCTCAGTAGTACAGAAAAAGAGCTAGCAGGTTATGGCAGGAAATCTTCTACATAAATACCGGACTCTAATATGCCAGTTTTTAGGATTTTTTAATGATTTTTTAAAATATCTTTTTCATTTTTCCATTTCGTACAGGAAATTTTTTTAGAGGCACATTGAAATGTCACAATTTTTCCAACACTGCACAGGCAGTTCTGAGATTGATGTTCTGAACTTCATGTAGAGTGCTTCACCTTCTCATTCAATACAAAGCGTTCAATATAAAGCATAATAAATGGCTGTGGATATTATGAAGAGCAATGTACAGCCACCTGTTCAGGGGGACATTTAGAAACCAAAGGCTAGGTGGTTTAACAGGGGTTTAAGTAGGTCAGATCCTGAAAGTTTACGGTTGTGCTCTCTGACAAAATGGCTGTCGCCGCTGTTGACACTGTCCATGCTGGGAGCAAGAAAGTGCCCCAAATTGAACACAAAACATCAAAATCTAAATAGTCCATGACACCCCATGACACCCCCACCCCTCGCCCAAACGTGGAGGCCTTAAAAAAAAAAAAAGGACCAAAATAAATGTTTTCCAAAAACCTGGCCCTGCCCCACCCATTATGTAGTTTTTTTTATACAAACACTTATAACATCAGGCCTTTTCTGCAGACTAGTTATCATAGTAACCAGAAGACGATTGTGTGTTCAGAGATACTGCACACTTAGTATTCAGAATGTCATTCTGAGGTTGAAATAACGGCTGCATTTACCTACATGCAGTTGCCAATTTCCATCAAGAACTTTTTGTCAAATAAAGAAAAATAAATAGGCATTTTTGCTATTGGTCCCAATCCATTTAAAATGGTGTTCTAAGCAAACTGGCGTGCGCCGAGACGACGGCGTGTAGGGGCTACCCTCACCTGCCAGCCCGGCGGAGACCATATGCACCTGCGTCGAGTCGGGTTCGAATACGCCGTTCAGCTTCTCTTTAGCAGTGGAGTATGCCGCGAAATATATCGCTCTGCGGACAAAGACAGCAAAGGCAAGTGAGCAGAAAATCAATGATAAACATCTTAACATTCCAATTACAGGGCTAGGATAACACAGATGCATTATCTTCTACAAACCAAACTGTTACACTGACTGATGGATGGATGGATGCATGATCTTGACCATTACGATCATTTTGCAGCTTTTCTCTTACTTTTTTGACATTGTTTTTGCTCTTAATGCACGCCGTTCTGTTTTTCCAGTTGTACTGTTCTCTTGAGTAGCGTACATGAAGTGCAAAAACAAGGAGGAAGAAAAAGTGCAATATATGCACAATTCACCGTTGGCTGACTTGTTCTGTCAAAACAGGGCCCTGTGAACTCACCTGTTTGGTGAGGAACTCATTAGCTTTTTAAATTTGAGTCAGCATTCAAGCTGTGAAAACAGTGCATTAAGGACCCAGAAAGCTTACAGAACGTGAGGGGGAAAGCAAGTCCATAAAGTCACTCATTTACTGTCCCTTCATTAACGTTAAAGTGCATTCATGCAGAAGGTAAATATTGTGCAACGGGGATTCGGTTTTATTGAGTCCGGGTGAAATTGGAGGCGAAATGCAGGCCTGTTGTTTGAACTACCGCCAGCCTGACTCTAGCTAACTGACATCCTCGTGACTGAGAGCCCATTAGGCGAGCGAGCGGATTGCGCAGGTGTCATTCACCTGGGATGGATCCGCATTAACACCTGCTCCCTCGCAGGCAATGCCACAAGGCGAGCATCATCTGCTTGCCATTAGCAGTGATTTATCTCCCTGGTTGCCAATTTGTAGGGCAGCTCCAGCACACATTGAACAATCTGGCCACTAAGAATTTCCACTTACCGGATTTATTCTCTCCTTCTGCACCCCCTCCCATGTTACATAACTCACTCACACACACACACACACACACCCACCCACTACCCCTGTTTGGGTTTATACAGGAACTTTGAGGTTTGAAAAGAGCAAACAGAATAAAATAAAATAAATATAAAAGGTGTCATACCTGGACGGAGCCACACCCACCAGGTTAGGCCCCAGTCCTCTAAACAGAGAACGGGGGCCTTCTTTTTCCAGTATTAACCTGCAGAGAGAGAGAAGGCAGCAGTTAGCCCAGTGCATACAAAGCCCTGAGCTGAGGTTTCTTATAGGCCGTTGGGATAATTCAGACCCTAGCAGTCTTGTGAGGAGGGCAACTAAAGCAAAGATCCTTCAGACCGCGAGAGCCTGTGCTCAGCCGACGTTTCCTGCAACACACTGGAAAGCACACAAAGAAGAAAAGAGTGGACAGATGTTGCCCATAAGAAATGACTGCCAATGGCTACATTGCATCACAATTCTGAGTCAATTTCTATTGGTTTGAGTCGCTTCCTCCGTCTGTTGAGCCCTGACTATGCACTCCTGCCATTACGGTTTAAAATCGAGCTGACAGAACCACTTATAAACAGCATTCACCATCTCACTCTCCCTTTTCCGCCAAATCACCTTTATTAAAATCTCAGAAGATCATTGGGTGTGACCGTTTACAACGACGCCGAGCTTACAGAAGAAATACGTTAAAACAAACACCGTAAAAAAATGTAGTATTAAGCACACTACTGAGGAATATTCACAATGACGTTACAATTAATATTTTGAAATTTCTATGTAAAACTGGTCTTCAACCACCAGTACAAGAAACCAGAAAATTTCCTATTCAAATGATAAGTTCAAAATGGCTACTAAAAGCAAAACGAAGTCAGACTATCCGCGTGACACGGCTTACAGGGTTGTAAGTCTGCTGAGAGTTTCAATAGAGCACAGCTGATGAAAACTGAGATTGAAAACTGGGAAACTCCAATAAGCACTTGTGACCAAAGAAAGGACGTTGGCGCTCTCGCGGTATTATCTGGGGTGCTTACACAGCCGGCAGCTTTCGTCCGCTTACTCCAGAAGAGTGTTTACTTTTCAGATGCAGGTGAGCATCTTGCCCAACAGGACAACGCGTCCCACAGTTAAGCACGCGCAAGGAGCGTGGGCTTGAGATTACAGCCTCAGCCATTACAGCAGATACGTCTAGTCAAACTGGACTCCTGACCCACTTTTGCCTGTCCTAAAAACGCTTGCGGGTTGGGAATCAAAACTGCTTTGAGCTCGAGCAGGTGGGAGGGGCGCAGAAAGGGCGGCGGCAGGGGATACTTTAACACGATCCTGTAAACACACCAGTAGGGTAGTAGGCTTTCAAAGTATATCTACAGCTATTTGCATTTCTCAACAGCTGAAGCAAGCCGCACGGTGAATGTAAACACTGTAACCTAAATGGAAATGCAGCATGAACAAAGCTGGAGAAATTAAACACCCCAACAGGGGGGGGGGGGAAATGCTTCCAAAATGGACAACGGAGGGATCGTGGGTCTCCTGCTGCACGGCGAAACGCGAAAGTGAGAAAGGCAGACTCGCAGAAGCCGCAATGTGACGGGCTGATGACTTACAGCTGCGATGATTCACGGGGAAACCAGGTGAGAGCGAGGCAGGTCAGAAGAAAATGAAGACAGCAGCTCTCGCACAGGGGAGATTAAATTGAGCGCAGGCCTCCGGCCTAGTTAAAATGTTGACTGACCTGTTACGTTAAGGCCTTCATCCACCGCCACATTTATTGCAGTCGCAATAGTGGCTGAACAATGGCAAGAAAGTGAGCAAGCAAGTGACTAATAAGATTTCACCATACCCAGCCACACCACAGCCTTTTTTCAAGGCATTTGGGTTCTTTAAAACCAGCCTGGCAGTGCAGGGTAGACACTGACTGAATTACATCTGTGTGTTCTCTGTGCAGCACAGCAATGCTCTGAGAGCCAAGAAAATAGCTCGACTAAATGATGCATATTTGGCCTGTTCTGTCTGTCCATTCCAAACAAACAAACAATGCTATGTTTGACTCATTTTCTGAGAATCCAACACTAACCTCAAGCTCCAATTTAATATACAAGGTATGAGGCCATTTTTTTGTAGAATTCAAGAGAACATACCTCGGTGCAATTATTTATTTATTAGTTTTAAAATATTATTCTTCTTCCACTTTTTAGAGTACAGTTACACTAGGTTGGCATTACAAACCCAGACGATTAACGACTTATGAAGTGCGTTTTAATTGGCTTTGGCAAAACTGTGGGGACAGAGCGGTGGGCGTGTAGCATGAAGGACACTGCGGACATTGTCCCTGCACACCCGGATCGCACTGTCAGAAAAACAACGTACGGTCTTCTTCTGCTCCGATCTCGTAGATGTTGAAAATTCCAAGAGATTTTTCCATGCGGCTGACAGGACAGAAACGACCACGGGCAAGAGAACCAGCCAACAGATTAGTAGCGTTGCTTTTTCTTTGCCACAAGAAAGAGAAAAAAAAAAAACAAGAGCGATGATGAAACTAGGCCAAGGGACTTTCGCAACACGATGCATCCAACAAGACAGCAGCAGGTCTAACGGGCATCACTTCCTGACTATCAAAATACGTTTAATCACTGTCATACTGATGGGCCTTAAAACTAGGCTTTCTGCAGTGTGCTCTGCCAAAGACATACAGTGCCCTCCACAATTATTGGCACTGCTGGTAAAGATGAGTAAAAAGGGTTATAAAAAATTCACCGTTAAAATAATTATTTATTGTTGAGGAATTTTTTTTTCTCCCCCAGAATAAATGTACTTCAATTAAAGGTTGGATTTTTCTCATTTTTTCAGTATGAGATTAAGCTAATTCACCTAAAGGTGAATTATTTTATAACCCTTTTTACTCATCTTTACCAGGGGTGCCAATAATTGCAGAGGGCACTGTATGGGATTTCCGTAAAACACAAATTATTAACACAAATAAGTTGCACTGATTTTTAAAAAGTGGAGAACAAAAACATTTAAAAATTTAAAAACAAGAGAGAAAACAAAAGTAAAAGCGAAAAACGAGGAAGTTGTGCAGAAACGAGGAAGTTATGTCGTGCTTTCCAAGACGGAACAGCCGCAGGGGTTCAGACTTAACAGCCAGGAGCTGGAGAATTCCCAGCGTGCACTGCGAATGTATGCAGAGCACTGATAATTCCCAGAGACACGCCTTTCAACGTGTCAGGAGTCCAGCTTTGCGGCACACAGGGTCAAAAGACAGAGCGGCAAAAGTCTGAGGTTTATCTTCCCTACTAGGGACTTATGTTACATTATAGGCATTTAGCAGACGCTCTTATCCAGAGCGACTTACACAACTTCTTATTACATTTATCCATTCATACAGCTGGATATATACTGAAGCAATTCAGGTTAAGTACCTTGCTCAAGGGTACAACGGCAGTGTTCTACCTGGGAATCGAACCTGCAACCTTTCGGTTACAAGTCCAGCTCCTTAACCATTATACTACACTGCCGCTACTTATGCAGTGCAGGAATGGTTTTGCCAGTAGTATAATCAATAAAATATTCCACATCAGCTTGTCATGTGTTCTTGAATATGTACGCTACTTTGAACATGCACAACCCACGTGCACAAATCCACTGCTGTTTCTGTGAGATAGGGAGGACTATATCACGGTCAGTATCGGTAGTGCGGGTGTGTGTGTCTATGATGTATACACACAGCCATTTTACTGAGAAGTGCAGTGATAATGGCGCTCCCTATTTAATGGCGGATAGCGGTATACAGAACCCAGTGCATCCAAGTGTACTGTGGTGAGTGTCATCAGCAGACGTGTGGTGATATGATCCACTTACTTGAGACAGTGCAGGGGGCCAGGGGACACGCGGGCAACGCTGGCTCCATTGACTGTGCTGAGCTGCACCTCAGAGATGTACAGAGTAACGGAGGACGACTGCAGTCTTGTCTTCACCACCTCCAGCGGGCAGGTTAGAATGGCACCCACTGTGCCCCCACATCTGAGAGAGAGAGAGAGAGAGAGAGAGAGAGCAAAACAAGTTGGGCGAGATGCCACACACGCACATTTGATACGTCTAAATGACGACCCCCAATGTCAAAGCTCAGCTTAATATGGACTCTGTGCTGCCGACGAGGACAGTCAGGAACCCAGAGCATTTGGTTCTCTAAGCTGCCCTGATAAATGATGTTCTCTCCCGTTCCTAATAATGGAAAGTGTTTCTCATGCAAGAGTAATGCCAGCTCTGGTCTTCTCTGGCCATTCGGACGACAGAGCTCAAAATAAGCCAGAGCGCATGCCCCCTTTGCCCTTCGCGTACAAACCTGGCAGCGGAGCTAAATGGCGGCCGAGTTAAGTGCCTGCATGTAATGAAAGGACCCCTCGTTCTGTATCCCCCTACACCTCCGTCCAAAGAATTAGCCGACTTCTAATGTTTGGTTTCTTGGGAATGGGGGCGATTGGAGGATGAGAAAGAAACGGAAGGACAGGACATTTTAATAATGAGGAGCGCCGCAATGCTAAAACTAAAAAAAACAGACGTCTATTATGGGATAAATAACTAAGATGCCACAGATCTGTTCTGTTACTTGAAATTGCAGTAATAACTGGAGAAAAGGGGATTAGGGAATACTTTTTAAAAATTATAAATAAATAAAAGTGTATGGAAAGAAGATACAATCCTGCTGGACCTGTGGGCAATTTACAAGCAGGTTTGTAAAGTGTCTATAATCTGAACCTCTGTTTGACCTTAGCAGTTAAACTCCATGGGAACAGTGCATGGCAACTGCGAGATTGATAACCAACGGTCTTTAGCCCAGCATTACCAAACCCTGTCATGCACTTCAATACCAGGAAGACGTAAGGGGAGCGAAACCGATAGCCCTTTCACATACAAAATCCGGGATCGACATGGGATGTTGAACACTGGTTCGACACACATAACCCATTCACACCACACCGTGGTCATGGGTAAGTACCGGGTCCACGCCGTTCACACAAGACCCCGCTTTTACTTCTGCACATGCTCCGTTTTTTTCCCTAGTAATGCGGCTATTTTGGCAGTCAGCTGACTAGCAGATACGTAGTTTCCCCATACGCTGCCTTAACCCAGTACGTTAACGTCTGAATCGATAGCCGAAGTGATGTGCTCCAAATCTTGCAAATGCTTTAATGTAAAAACGGTCACAAAAAAGTGATTGTTTAAGAGTGTGATTTAAGATGTCCGCGTACTTGTGGACACCTGCATGAGAAGAGTGGAACCCCTTGGCTTATGACGGCGGGTAAAAGGACGAGAAATCTCCCTGGCCGACAACCACACCTCCAATGCCTTCCTGTTTTGAGAAAGTTTTCCCCATTGTGATTTCCAGCCCCAGGCAATTCATGTGCTCACCTTCCCCTGAAGTGTGCAGTACACAGACATATAGGCCTTGTGCTGAAAGCAACCACTGCGGCCCTCTTTCTACACAGCTATTTCTACGTGGCTGTATTCAGGGAAGCCCCGCATAACACGAGTGGTGAACTTTGCCCCAGATTCAAAAAGGCATGTGGGTGCCTGCACGGCCAGGCAGTATGCAGACTGCCGACAGACCACTCAACCTAAAGCTCAGCCTAATGCCATAGACTCTCACAATACTTTCTCAAGCTGAGATTATTAAAGCCCCAGGGAACAAAACCTAAACCTAAAACCTATCGTTGAAATGTACATATGGTATCAAACTTGTGTGTTATTAAGCATAACAACCAAAGTTTGAATGAAAAAATATATATATATAAATATTATTAAACACTGCTCAAAAACAGCTGATCAGACCTGTATTAGGACGGTCGGGCGTGGTCGTAATATTGTAATGAGCACGCTTGATTGACATTCCTCTGTCCATGTAGACACTCGGCATAACACATAACAAAAAATACAAAATAGCGCAAGCGTTGAGAATCGGGGTTGTACAATTTGTACGAACCCAACGACCTGAATTTGAGAGTGAAGAAATTCCACAACCAGATAACCCGCGTTCTCTAGCTTCACAAGTGGGGACGGAATGGTGGGGTTCAAGATACTAAGTTTCCATGTAATAATAAACCACACTTCTTAACTTTGTTATAACGTTTGTTTCTTCCAATAAACAATAAATATGTGGGTATTGCTGCTAGTTGACGTTGTTAGCTTGCATGTTGAATGCCACGGCATCGTTTGGTTGGTTACCCTGGCAACTAAAGTTCCACTTCAGTTCTGTGTTAAAAAATCAACTACGATGTACCCAGCACCGGCGAGCGCAGCTATGAGAAGGCAAATGTCATTATTAGTTAACGTTAGTTCTACACACCCAACGTTTGCCAAGATACGCGTAACGTTACTGAAATCCACTGGGCTAGCCAACACACTGGCCGTGTTCGAAATAAGGCATTAACGCGGGAATGCATTAGTTTTGACAAATGCTGGTGGGAGGGACAAGCGACTCAGCCTTGTGATTGGTTTGGGAATAGTGACGTCACTATTCCCACTTTTAGTACTGCCCAACTTCAATCCAAAAACTAGGGTAAAAGTATCCAATATCTCTGGAATTCAGAAAGTTATTATTTCAAATACACGTATATGCATATTGTATGTCCACAAGAGCCAAATTAACTTAAATAGAAGGCAATCACGAAAATGTGTTCCTGGGGGTTTTAAGTAAAAGAAATCACGCCTTTCTTTGGACGCTTGCACACTCTTTCTCACCCTTTCTTCTGGCAGTTGCACTCTCCAGCTCCCTTACTTTTGACAACTGCAATCTCTCACTCCCATTCCTGATCACACTTGCACATTTCGACGCCATTTCTTCTTATGCACCCTTACTCCCGTTTGCCTGATGTACCCTCTCGCTTTCATCTCCCCTTGGCTTCCTTCCAAACTTGGGAGACAATTCTAGAAACAAGTTATTACTTTAAAGAGGCCAAAAATTCTCTCATAACACTTGGGGGGGGGGGGAGAGAAAGAGAGAGGGAGAGAGGTAACAGGTCTTAACCTTTATGCTGTTATGTTAGTATTTATCTGATGATAAATTGAACTATATTGCAGAACTGCAATTACCCAATAAAAGCCAGCTTATCAATGCTTAGTTCATATTCTCTAACTAGTCCCTACAACTTGTGTGCAGGTTTTCCTGGCATGGATCCACTTAAACATTTTAATTTGCATTAAAAACATCTCTCTATAGCAAAGTTAACTTGAGATTTAATTACATCTCTGCTCGCCTTCAATATTGCCAAGGGGTTTTGTTTTCTGAAACAGTGTGCTGTATTCAGAAATGCTGAAAAATGTTTCTGAAAACTGCGTCAAGACGTTTTTTGGCCATTAGAAGGCCCTTTGAGAAATTAAATTGTGTTTTCCACTTCAGGTTGCAACATTACGACATTTACTGAGACATTGCAATGCACTCACTCAATCATGGAGGACCAAAAATGACTTATCCAGTTATAAATAAATAAATCAATGAATACATGCATACACAAATAAACACTAAACAAATACATAAATAAATTCATAAATGTTGAAATTTATTCTGGAAATAAATATATGAATAAAAAAATGCTAAAATAAAGAAGTAAATGTTGGTAATAAATCTGCAAATACATTTGAATTAATTCTACATTTCTGTATTTCTACATTTATTTCTGTATTTCTGGGTCCATATTGTAATGAGGTGTTACCTGGGCATACCAGGCATAAGCAAACGATGCCAATAGACTCATTGTACCAATCCTTACACTTTAAGCTCTCTGTCAATATGCGGTCGCATGCAATGGCGCCCAACGGCAACCCGCTTGTTGAAATGTTTAAGGAATGTGGCTGATCAACTTGAACTGTACGTTTATTACATTTTGTTTTTCTTTCTTTCCACGCCTATAAATTAGATAAAACCACCAGTAGTATGAGTATCAAATTCATGGTGAATCAGATCCTTACATATACAACTGAGCTCTAAAAAATGTAAAACAAATATCATTACCATCTTAAATAAGGGCGTGCACCAAAGCAAAAATCGTGCAGGAAAGGCATAATATGATTGAACTCGCAGTTGTGCACGGCGAGTTAAGAGACTGTGACAGGTAAGGGAAACAGTGTAGGCTTTGTGAGCCTCGGTGTGAAATAACAAGGGCCCGCAAGCACACCAGGACCTGGTCAGACCTCACTTGCTCAGACAAAGCAGAGCGGTATGATATGCTGTTGCAGCGAGTGTCGACCATTGTTGTTCTCTTCTAATTTCATTTCCGTTGCCAAGCATTCTGCTGGCATTTAGTAAGCATCGCAAAGGTCAGTGACTGACAAGCTGTGCAGCAGCCATTTCCAACTGAACAATTTCTCTCGCTTCAGCGGTGGATGAGTTAACCTCTAATTAGACGTATATCGTATGCTAACTGAGTATGTGTAAGGTAGCCTAATGATCATTTTTTGTGAGAGCAGCCATTACCGCTTATTAGGGTTAACTTGTAACTTATTAGGGTTACATGACAGGTTGTATAAGCCTTACAATCAGCACTTTGTCCAAGGTTTCCTCATACTTATGGTTTAAAAAATTACTCAAGTCCTGAAAGTAATGTTCATAGTTTTGTTTTGTTTTTAAAGTCACCCTGAATCAATCCATGTTATCTTACATGTTATAGTTGTACTGTCTATTCCACCCACTAATAGGCCTACCTTATGCCTTACCACTGTGTATTTTTGCTCCAATAGATTCCCCCTTACTTGAATATTACCATTTAGCTTATCTTTAACTATTGACACCAGGCTGGCCAGCGATGGACGGGCTCCCCGTCTGTATCTGGGTTCCTCCTGAGATTTCTTCCAACTATGGAGTTTTTTTTCTCACCATTGTTTGAGTGTCGTCGTCCCCCAACTCAAACCGAGTTATGCACTCCATATCTTCTTTTCACCTTAGCATAACTGCCTTGATTAAACTACTGATGCATTAAATTTGTGCTGGATCAGGGTTTGGCTGGAACGCTTTGGGAGGCACAATCTGCAGAGCCCAACACTGCAGCCAGTCAGCACTCCAGCATAAACGGCCTGTCTGAAGGCCATGTGCTATTCGTGAGGGCTTAAATTCATTTACAGCAACGGGCATCTTGGTATGAAGTAATCATGCAATTACTGCATGCCAAGATGCCCTTTGTTGTAAATTCGCGGAGACGCATACTGTATTATGCCTGGAATGGAGACAAATACAATTTTCCCAGTGAATGTAATTTATGCAAATAAAGATATAAACCATACACGCAACAATGTTAGCAGGTTTGTCAAGCTGCCAATCATGCTAATGCAATTTTAATGAACTGTAAATCATTATTGGTTCTACTTCTCCGTTTTGAAGACGTTCTCTGCAAGATCTTAGTATTGATGTAGATATATTCTGTCGAGAGATTATGTAGGTTTTGCGATGCAAAGGCAAATAAAATGCAGACCACTCATTAAATTGATTTAATTCTTAATTCCATTGAAATATCTGAAAGAATCTCATGGGTTGCTTAAAAAATGATCAAAGTGCGATGCCTTTTTATATACGTATTTCACAATGCAAGTGGAAAGACACAGTCTGAGGTATTGCGTGAAGCATGTGTTATGCTACACGACATATCTTAAATAACCCTGGGATTAGAAGGTGAACGATGATACATAGAAGTACCTTAGTATTTGGTTTCATACACCTTTTCGTGCTGCGACCTATGCTTCCGTTTCGATATCAAAAATTCATGATAGATCTTCAGAATAATTTGCGGTCGAACCTAACGTCACTAACGGTGCAAGGCAATCACGGAGATGATTTAAGTTAATTCATTACACTTTTCCAACTGTTATCATTCAAGATATGCGTGCAAGATCTGTGACCTGCTTTTTGATAGTCTGGCCTCGCAAAGTTATCTAGCTATCAAAAGTGAGCTAAATCCACCTGGAAGAGATTGCCTGACACTGGCAACAGCACCGCGTCACAATACTGGATATACCGAGGCTAGACCGACGAGAGAGGGCCTAGCTAACTTGCCAACTTGACATTGTACTTGCCAAACGAAATGGCTATTTAACGTTAATCTAGTTAGTTATAACAGATTACATACCTTGTTTAAACTGGCGACTTCCCATTGCGATTAACTGTTCGCCAGAAATCCCAGAGTTCCTGTATCTGCGAGGCTAACTATACGTGTTGCCATTTTGCCATTTGCACGACCAGCTAGCTAACCTAGTTGTCCCGATTACTCAACGGTACAATGAACGAACGTTAGCCATTTTAGCTAACCGGGTAACGGTATGTACTGGCGTAATGTTAACGTTAGCTACCTGGTTCGCGGTGTGTTATTTCATTGAATAACCTTCAAATATCTAACGTGAGCTAGCTAATGAACTAGGCATCTGGTTAGCTGGCCAGCTAGGGCTAAATAGTTAGCTCGCAAACGTTATATTGCATATCTTCTGCATCCCGTTGAAGTGGTCTAGCTAGCGAGCTATATAGCGGAAATGTCCCTAATGTTAAGATTTAACAGCACAACTAACGGTACCGCAATTTCATGCCAAGTTAGACTAGCTAGTTTACGTTCGGCACCCAGGGGAGCGCTCCTGCGAGAGCTCTAGCTACCATTAGCTAGCGAAGTCAGCCACACGATGCCCCGTTGTTTGACATTGGAAACGCGAGTCTTAGGCAACTGGGTGTTTGTAGCTAGCTAGTCACTATCGGCTAACGTTATGCCGTGATCATTGACGTTCTTCAAGAAATGCCCCAGCTATTGCCAACATGTTCTGCATACTTGGCTAGTTAACGTTACCTAAACAAATTGCGGCGGTCCACAATACACAAGGTTGACTGTTTGGAAGCTGTATTACACTAACGCACTGCTACTGGCACTGTGCTCCTATTCATTAGTAAAAGGAACATGGACGTCAGAACAGAATGTAGCCAGCAGCTCCGCGTCTATTTTTGTGCAGAGGCCCCGAGATAAAACAGCCAGCTAGCGAATGTTAACTAAAGTATACAATTTACGATATAAATAATTGAACGTAATGTTAACGTTACTCGTTTTATGCATGCATTTGCACCTCCTGATATAACAAATGAACGAGGGGTCGATTAAGTTAACGTTAACCAAATGACATACTCACCCTCCAGCAAACAGATGAACCAGGGTGTCTCTCTGACTCATTCTTTATCATTCTCGGAACCCGTACACAAGGTAGCAGGCTGGGGAGAGGGGACTAATCAGCCCGGTGATGTCGCAATGTCCTTCGCTATCTAGCCGGCTAATTGTTAGCTAACTAGTCAGCTGCTTGTGTAAGCAGCAGGCAATGAGCCTGCTAACGTTAGTTGAAAACGCAGGTAGGTGGGTAGCTAGCTAGCTAGCTAGCTGCAGTAGCTAACGTTAGCTTGCTAGCTACTGTACCTAACAGTCGTCGTGCTACCTAGCAAGCGATCGCTGTTTTTTATTCTTCTCCTCCTCCAGCTCGATAAAATCCCCCGCTGGCGAACTCAAAGTTGGATAGAGCTTATTCGCCCACTTAAAGTGAATGATCCGTTGTCAACGTTATCTGCTCTTATAACCCAGAACCTTCGCTCCCCGCTGGTTCGCTTCAACTAACTACGTAGCAGCAGGGACAGGTCAATGTGTTTACCGTCGAATCACGAGCGCCAAAACAGAAGCGCCTATTGGCCATCCACGCGAAGTACGTCACTTTGTCCCTGCCCGATCACGCTCCTTTCACATGATAAAGCTCTGAATGAAACGACTTTTAGCAACAATCAAGCAGTTCTCATAAAGTAGGTTACTCTGTTATCTTCTGCGATCTGCCCTGTACTCACCGACACTGACATGAGCATAACTCTAACATGTAGGTCGAACTGACCTCTTCGATAAAAAATAAAGATGTATATTTATTATTAATATTGAAGGTCAGACCTATGGCCTACATATCCCCATTTCTCTGTAGCCTACTCTATTAATATTGAGTTCTACAGAATAGGCTACCATAGTTTTGCAATAGGCTACTGCCTGCACGTTTTTTGTGAATGTTTTGCTTCAATGCAGAACACATTTTCACAATATTCTCATTTGAAGACAGGTTAAATAATAGTTGCTTTAACATTAGAATGCAGATGTGGCTTTTGTAGTACCTGGACATAGATGGAGTCTAGTAAGTTCCAGACTAGATGCATTACAAAAAAGTATTACTCTCCTAACTCTACTACTGTTACAAAATAAAACATCTAAAATATATATTTCACATGCATTGCTAGTTATTTATTTGCTTAGCAGATGACAGCACCCAGATAATTTAAAATTAAATTTAATCACTTCTCAAAACTGGATGTCGGTTTAAGTGCAATATGCAAGAGTACAATAAGCATGCTACACCTTGAATTTACACCTGCAACCTTCTGGATATTAGCTCTTCCTGAACCACTTCACCACATGGCATCCCATGTCCATAATCTACTTACACTTTTTACATTAGACTAGAATACAAATAAGTCATCCTGTACATTCAGGAATATTTTATGCTTGTACTATTCAATATATTCTACAACCGCATTGCATATTATATTTATGAAAGTCGCAGCTGGTGTATTTAATATTTTAAGTAGCATACACACACAATATACATACCTAAGTATGTGTATACGTATATAAAAACATTTAATGTACTGTAGGTCTAATCTTTCAAAAAGATTGGGTGTGTGGAACAGCTAAAAGGTTGTAGGTCTATACAAGACAGTGCATAGAACTAAAATACTTTATTCCTGCTGGGAGGAGTCTCCTCTCACATGCATTTGGTTTAAAATTTGGTTTACTAATTTGAGCAGCAGGAATAAAATGCGTGTGCTACTTGGTTTTATAATTAGAGGCACAATTTGACAAGTTTAGATCATGCGCACTGAGAGCTAATCACATTTTTGACCGTCCTGCCTATATGAGGTGGAATATAGCTGAATGCCACAGTCGGTCATTGACCCTGCCGGCCCATTTTTAGCCATTCTTCAATGTATTGAGTATTGTTCAGGAAATACCTCAGAAATTAATTGCCAGTGCTCTTAACTGTGCAATGTCATCCAGTGGTTTTCTATCTTTTGTTTTTCTTGTGATGAATGTTTTGAAAGGGTTATTCTATATTTTACAGAATTATTAAACAGCAGCATCACTGGGGCACTTGAATGGTAAATCCAGACAATGTTCTTATTCCATTGATTTCACCTGCAGTTCAGATTGAAACCTGATCAGACTGTAGCCAATAATACTGTGGGGCGACACATAACTGGCTTTGTCAGGGCAGAGAACCATTCAGTAGACTGGGTGTCCCTACCTTATTGCTCAATAGTAACCTCATGTGGTTGGTCAAGTGGTGAACGAGGGTGGATTGTAGGCTGAAAAGAAGTGGTGATTGGTCATACGCGTACTTAGGATAACGCACCGGCTAGTGTGTGCCCTTCCAAATTGAGTGGGTAACGGTCATTCTCGATTTCTTCAAGCACAGATACTCCTATCTTGATATAATGCTCTTTTTTATAATATAATGCTCTTTTTGGTAGCCAATTGGACCCTATGCAATTCAATTCCCCCCGTGTAGCAACCGCTAGACCGCAGTCGCCAATTGCCGCTCCCTCAAGGCACCGGCCATACTTGGATCTGGCAGGACCGGGGATCGAATCCCCGATCCTCGGGGCGCAACCGCACAGACAGAAAGTCTGCGCCTTTGTCCGCTGCGCCACCGCGGCATGGGGTCTTGATTCTGTATTTTAAATGTTATCTGTTCTCCAATGTTACCGCCCATCCAGTGCAACTGCCACCTTTGAACCCAGCTCTAGGTGATTCACAGCTTCACAACCCTGTACAGTGATGACCTTTGCTTTTCATGCCGCATGTCAAATCTGTATTGAGAATTACTGTGACACATATAATGAGGAAACTTCATGTAGTACATGATCAATTCTGTGGATTTTTAAAAGGAAGATATTGACAAAACCAATGTACACGTATGTAGTTCTCTTCACTTTTCTGAAAGTCCCTTGTGGGGACTGTGATCACTCTAAATGGCAACCAAAGGTAAGTTTACTGTACATTATACTGTTCATTTTTATAAATTAATGTTATTTTTGAATGCCATCCTACCACTCCTACAGTAAGGGGCAGGACTCCTCAAATCAGATGCATGTGATACAGTTTGAGTCCTGCATCAGTGGAAGAACATGAGAAGCCTGCACCTCAAGCCAAACAAGATAATAAACGCCACGGAGGGCATGAGGCTTCCTACTCTCCCTGCTCTAATCCTGAACTCCATGTGCACGAGGTTCATGAGAGGATACTGACCCGTGGGTTCCCAAACCACCAACCGCCTCATACCCTCTGTTGATGTGTTTTCAAACTAATTACTGTTATCCGAGTTCTATTAGGTTACAACATCGTGTTATTTTTCTGTTTATATTCCCACAAATTTGTTGTTACACTATTTTTTTGTTTTTTTATGTTCTGTTATGTTTCTGTTACATGCACCTTAAAGGTTAAAGAATTGAACCTATAGCCAGAAGCTCAGAGATTCACTTCCCATGGTTGGGCTTTTAAAAAAATACAATCTTTACCCTGAACTGGTATAAAAGTGAATTACTTCAACAAATTTTATCAATGAAGAGCATGAAATAGAAATGTTTTGTAAGTGCACCTGATAGCATTGCAAAGGGAGGACATTTTCCAGGTAACTTTTTGTAACAAACAAAACAATAAACAAAATGTGTTAGACAGGCCCAGGTCCTTCCTGGAGAGCAGGTTTCTGCGACATATGGTACCATCACTGCCAATGCACAGCACCTTAATCTAGATCAGGGGAAAGTTCTTATAAGTTTGGCAAAATTTTCCACTAAGGAATTGCTGTGGAGTGCTGATGCCTTCTGGGAGGCAGTCAAACACATCAAGGCACCAACCTGCTTAAATGGACTCTAAGTGTGAACCCATGTCCCCTGTTGCTTCAATTATTCTCCAGATCTCTCCAACATTAGCTGCATCAGAGCGGAACTGGTCCCTGCTTGGTGGCACATACAGCAGAGTGTGCAACAGGCAGACAAAGAGTTGAGAAGCTGGTGGCTATTCAGTCAGTCTTGAAACTTTTTGAACCCATCAAAGATGACACCGCACACAGTCTCAAGAATCTCAGAAGTATTTTTCAGATTCACCAGAGTCTCTTTCTGAAGATGAAGCTTGCTCTGGTTGAGATAAATAATTCATCTTTCTAAAGATTTTGTTTAACTTTTCTTTAGTCAAAGGATAAAGTTATTCCTAATATGTATTTGGGAATAACTTCATATTTTTATTAAAATAAGGTTAAATAAGGTCTATCTAAGTTGCTATCTTAGATGGAAAAAAATGACTAAAATATATTTTAGCATTTATGTGTTCTTATTTAATATGCTTTGTTTAAACAAACTGCATTTGAAAAAAAAAACATACAAATAAATTTGTTCACATTGTGATAAACCAGCATCATGTTTGTTTGACATTTCTAAAAACCTATGGTTTTCTCAAAAAAAGTGTGATGTATTTGCAGTGATCCCTCAAATAGGCCCAATACATAATAAATTCCCTAAATGACCTCAAAATGTTCAAAATGACCTCAAAATTCCTCAAAAAGCAACCCTAGTCCCTGAATACAGGGGGCTTGAGAGGGAATGAAAATGTAATTTAGTTAGCCTTGAGACACGCTTTATGCCACAGGCAAACAATCCACACACAACCCTGGACGAGAAACGGCCCGCATTTTAAGCGTCAGCAAATATTGATACGTGGAGGGCACCGCACTAACCTCAAAAATTCATAAGAAACAAAGCGTCCTATTCTTTCACTATTTGACGGTATATTTTGTCCTTTCCTCCCTGAATGAGCCTTTGTGCTTCTGCACAACCTTGCATATATGCACAGGCTGCTGTAGATATGCACACATATCACATGTTGGCCTTTTCAAGTGCAATGCTACCAGGGTAGGTAACATTATGCAACGTTCTGAACACATTGGTGAGCTCCCAAATACAAACATAGCCGCTGAAATTAATAGAGCAATAAGAAAAATAACATGGATTCTGTTGATTAGCTGAACCCAAACCCCAGTACTTGCTAGTCCTGCTGCTCAGGCCAATGTGTGACTGCCCTATTACTGATTAACCTGTGCCTGGCCAGGGTCTCTGCTTGCCTGTGCTGTGGTATTTTTCCACACCGTGTGGTGCCATCAGATTTTAATGGCTATAGTTTGTTGACTATTTTCACTGCTTTTCTGTTAAAACCAGAACTGTCACATCAAATCATAAGAGAACACGTCCTGCTACTGTAGAGGTAGGACAGTCATTGCCATCCCTTGCATTTCTGTGAATTCCTTGATTGAGTTTTTTTGATTAATGTACAGCATTTCATAGATTTGCAAAGGATAGATATTTTTATGATTTTTCGCTACAAAACAGGAAATATGACGCTCTACTTGTTTGAGGTTACTGTTTACTATTTTTACTGCCTGTTTAAGTAATGGAACATTCCTTATCACCTCAGGTAAATATCCAGTTACTAGGGCATGGTGTCTTTATTGAGGAAGTGTGTCACAAAGACTGTGTAAGTCCTCACCAAGGCCTGGACATACATGATGCCCCATGGTATGCACGTGTGCTTGCTTGTTTGTGTGTGCGTGTGCCTGTCTGTGTGTGAGTATGTGTGTTCGCATATGCTTGCAGGTGGTTTGTGTGACAACTGACAGCAACAAAAATTAATGATTAACGCGAAGCATTCACTTAAAATATTCTAGTCCCCAACACACTGCAGTCAAGGATGCTGACTGCTGTCACAACAGCGAAACAACCAAGAAAACAAAATGCATCTGTGTTCTTTAATTCTTAGCAAGGAGGATCAATGATCAACCAATGTTTGTTTCCATTGGTTGTTTCACAAATGTTCCTTCTTGCTTCTTTTCTTTGTTTATAGAATAAACTGACCTTCATACTCAACTGACCTTCATGCTCACTGCTGTTTGTATGTGTCCTGGTCAGAAATGTTACACTTTGCCCACTTTGCTGTAGTTTAGAGGGGGCGCGATCACTGGTGGTGAAAATGGAGGCTGAAATTCATACCACTAGCATAGCAAGACCACCCGAAAATACTGCTGAAGTTCAAGTTTACTCAAGTTAATTTGCTATAAAAAAGCACTAGACTTGACCTCAGGGTCTTAATCGCTAATGACAGTATGAGAGAGGGAAAAAACCAAAACCAAAACAAACCCGAAACCCAAACGATTAACAATTATAAAGTGCTGATCCAACAATTTCATCCATGAAAGATCCACACTCAGCATCTTTAAAAAGATGTAGATAAATGATTCAAACATTTAGGCAAACTGCTTGGGTCAGTAAAACGGTTCAGTTCTAGTGGGATCTGGTGTTGCCAACAGAATAACATTATTTGTATTTAAAAATAGTAAGGCAGAAGGTAATCTTTTTACCTTGTAAAAATATTCAATGTAAATATTTAGTAAATGTCGCTACTAATATTTCTTTACATTCTAACTGCTAGCCTACAATCTATAATGAGGCTTCAATTGAAAATGTACTTCAGCTGTTCAATTGTTCAAGGCTGCAGTTTATTTTAACATATATTTGCCATAGTATATCACAGATATTGATTGAATGTTTGTATTTCTAAAGACCTGGCAGCCTCAATGCAATATTTATTTGTTTATTTACTGATTGTTACAATGTCTTTGTTGGGGATAAATCTTCAGAAGCACAAATTGCAATATGCTCAGTAATTTTTTTCCCTACATTTATTAAGCAATCAATAAACACATAAGAGTTAATGTTACAATTTTACATCGAGGACAGGCTCAAGATTCTTAATGAATAGAAAGTGCTAAGGGCAACATGCATATTCTGTGATAGTTCCTTAGACCGATAAGCTGTGATAGACCTAAAATGGCCTGTACTTGTAAAAACTACATTTTTCTTGTCAGCTATTTTTGTACAACTAAATCATGACTGTCAATCAATAAAAAATGTATTAGTCGTTCCATTTGTCCACTGGACTGCACAATTCATAGAATACACACCAGGGATTACTCATTTGACCAAATATGCCATTTGTCATTCTGGTATGACATTCCATACCAGAATGGAATAAATTCCCAAATGGTTTGTCATGCCTGACTGTGTTAGTTTACTTTCATTCCGCACGTTGCCTGTAGGAGATACACATTAAGCCTATTCATACTGTTCTTAGCACCAGGGCTAAGGGAGTGCTCATGCTTGCACATTATAAAGTGTGCTAGCACCAACCTTAGCTCTGGGCTAGGACCAACCTTACCCTGATCCGGAGCAGGGTTAGCACCAAATTACCAGGGTTTGCCCCAGAAATCTCCCCAAATACAGTGCAAAAATAGTCAGTGTGAAACGGCGTCAGTAGCAGCAATTGTGGCAATGGATAGAATTTTCATTGTCCAATTCAATAGTGTCAAATGCACGTTAGCCCAGGGCTTAGGGGTAGGCTACAGTGTGAATCCTTAGCCCAGGGCTAACAATTAGCCCAGGGTTAATAAATGCTTGTGTGAACACAGGATGTGTGATCCCAGAATGAGTTAGCCTTTGGTTATCCTTAGCCTGGGCTAACTACTACACAGTGTGAAAAGAGCTATGGAGACCTCTGAACTGAGAGGAACCCTGATAGTCTGTGGGGTAACAGCCTCCCAGTGTACCCCAGCAGACAGCCGGCCTGTCATATTAATGAAGATCTCATGACACTCGCACCCACTACTGCTGGCGGCGAAGGTCCCATGACTCTGATTGCCTGAGCGTCTGGAAACAGCCCCTAATTGGAGGCACGTTCCGCGACCATTTCATGTGACTGACGAGCCTCCGGACATTATGGTGAGAACTGGCTGACCCGCCATTGCCAGAGTAGGGCATCCCGAGAACCCGCTAGAAGGACAATGATGGAAAATCAGGCATCTAGCTCCTGCTCTGGAATTCATCTCCCAGGAGCTGATATGCTGTTTGCCTCCAATGCAGAGCTCCCAAAAACGTGGTGTTTACATTTTTTCTAGCCTAAATTTCAATGTTGTAAAATGCAAGTGCAGGTCGTAAGCGTAATGTGCTGTAACCTGAGAATTACAATTAATTATCCTCTTAGTCTATACCGTATACTCACTGTGTAAACCTTTACAATAAACATACTAATGTATGCTTATAATTGCTGGTTTATTCAATCAGATCAGTTATAAGATAAGTTATATTCCAGTTATATATACAGTACATGTTATATATTCTGTGACTCCTTTTTGGCAAACAATGTTTTATTACCCATTTATATAATGCCACATTGAAAAGGTATGTTCATTCCAGGTTTGCAATGCCCTATATTAATTCTGGTATGCAGACAATAGAATGCACTCTGAAATACATACCGCCAGTCATTGCTATTTTTGACTATGAAAGCAAGAGGACTATGCAACAAGTGCAGCTGGGTAGGACAGACTGAAGGCAGCTCATTGACCAGAAGAGACAACACTGAGCAATGAGGGAAATTATATCAAAGACAGCCTCACTTGTGTCAGGCTCATAACCTTATGGTATTATAAGCCTGACCAGCCTGCCATTGATGTGAGAGTCTACCAGGGATGCGCTTTGCTAGCTTACCAGTGGCGAGTTCCTTCTCCTGATAAATCATGATCTTGCGTTAGAAGTGCTCAAATTAGAGGTGGCGATTAAAGCCAGCTCTACCATTGACCACAAAATAACACTGCTAGATCTTCCTAAAACCAGATAGGAGGACACCAATTTCACAAACTATAATTTCCCTTCCCAGACACTCTACAGATAAAGCATTTGGAGTCAAACTATACTACAGATTATATAAATGATTCTCCTGCATTCCTTATATCAGGGATGTGGATCTTCAGGCCTTGCGGGCCAGTGTGTATGCAGGTTTTTGCTGCCAACAGTTACCCTGGCTCCATCATTTACACCAACACCAATTCACTCGTAAATTAGACCACAATAAAATGTGAAAATACATGCATAAAGGCACAAAGACATTCATCAGCTGCTGTTCATATCCCGGCATGTAGCTAAAATATCACGTCACGTTGTAATGGATTTTTGTGGCAGATAATCAAACGCGAAGGTTGGGGGATCAGAACAACTCACTCATGCCAGTGAAGACCAATAAAGGGAGTAATACTATAAATGCCAAGAAAAAAAAGACAGGAAACAAATTCCTTGTGGCTAAACAGCCAAACGAAAATCAACCCACGAAAATAGGGCGAACTTGAATATACGATTGAAACACAAACTAAATCTTCCGGAAAAAAAAACAATAACCCACGAACCATGACACACGTATATGATTGGGCTAATTAAATAACTGGTAACTGGTGGCAGCGAAAACCTGCATACACACTGAATATACAGTGAAGTTCACTCATCCCTGTTTTATATCCTTAAGTCCCTCATTAATATTTATGAGATGCATCAAACTGATCTGTTTCATGTACAAGAGTAATAAGTAACAACTTTCAATGTTTAGAATATGGGGATGACTATCAGGTAGGTCAACATAATTTGCGGTTGCCACCCATTACTCTGACCCCTCTGATCATTGTTGGAAGCATGGTTGTCTGAACTGGATACACCACTTAATAAGCCACCATAGACTATACAAAAATATGGACAAAGTGACTATCGACTTTCCATGGGCTTGTGAAATGCGTTTGAAACAGCGGAAGTGCTGCCAAACATTGGAGCCAGAGACTCCCCAGTAGGAAGCAGGGGACCCTTATATGGTCCTTCCGTCCAGGTCGGGTCCGGCTCGTCCACTACAAGCACATGAGACGCGCAGTCCCGCAAACTGTCACAGATTGGTCCACAAAATGTTAAAACAGTGTACAAATGACACAATAACTTGTCAGACAAAAA
Source organism: Ilyophis sp. 1 JC-2022 (assembly GCA_022702515.1). Lineage (NCBI taxonomy): Eukaryota > Metazoa > Chordata > Actinopteri > Anguilliformes > Synaphobranchidae > Ilyophis > Ilyophis sp. 1 JC-2022. The sequence goes on from CM040395.1 coordinate 135,505,976, forward strand.
AAAGCACCTATTACGACTACATACTCTCGTGGAAAAAGTTTATTTACTTTGTATTTTGACCGCATTTGATACCATTGACTTGCATTGAAAAAGCGGCCTGAAAGACCTATACTGGAGCCAACCACACTGGCGCTAGTGAGCAACATCTCTCAGCCGCTCTCAGCCAAACCAGGAAGTGAGCTTCAAAAACAAAGCCCAATTTTGGCCCCTTGGAAGCCACTGAGGCAACTCTAGTGTGTAACAGCAATATGGTACGATATGATTAATCATGTGTCCTCATTCAGCTTCACTTATACAGCAACACGTACAGCATTGGCCATGTGTATGAAATGCTGGACATCCGTTAATATACATTGCAGGTACACGACACACCTTGGTTTAGGTTCAGGAATAAGCATACTACCTGGAGACTGGAACCTTTGACCCGCTGATCACAAGTTGCACTAACTCACCCTGTAAGTGTTACTGTGTAAACACACTGTGATTGCATACATGGCTAGCCTTATCATACGACACAGAAAGATATGTTACAGGGCTTCTCCACCAAGTTTATTCAAATCTGCTTGGGGAGACCTGATTATTTAATATTCCCACAACAACGATTATCCTGTCAGTCAGTCAGTTTATAGAATGTAGTCTTCATTAAAATTCAAAATTTCTGTTCATAAATTTCAGGTTCACTATTGCGAATGACATAATATGGTGTGAATCTTGAGATTGTCCTTAAGGGGATTCTTAAGGGGTTGCATGTTTAACACAGATTTAATTTCAGGAAGTGCAAAGCCACCAAGATCAGCTGGCCTAATGTAACCTCAGTCTCCATGATTTTAAATAGCACTTCCCTTTGTCTGTACAATATAATTAAGATGGTTTTCATAACACGGTTATAGAATGTAGCTACAATAAGCCACATAACAATTAATCAAATTCACAAAGAGATGTCTACTGTTTTGCTGTCTCTAATAAGCATATAAAAGTTATGTAATACATATATTGTGGCATTTTATGTGATTCACGCTTATTATAAAGCACCATAAATGTGTATATATACAGTGCCCTCCACAATTATTGGCACCTCTAGTAAAGATGAGTAAAAAGTGTTATAAAAATTCACCGTTTGGTGAATTAGCTTAATGTCACACTGAATTTTATTGAAATTTATGAGTATGAAATTTATTCTGAGAAAAAAAATCCCTCATCAAGAAATCATTATTTTCAACAAAGCCACTTTTATTGCCACCCCTGCATTTAATACTTTGTACAACCTCCCTTTGCCGAGAATACAGAGTCCAATCTCTCCAGATCATCCAGAGTCCTATGTCCTCTCTTGTGCACTCTCCTCTTCAGCTCAGCCCACAGGTTTTCAATGGGGTTTAGGTCAGTGGACTGACATGGCCATGGCTGAAGCTCGATTTTGTGTTCAGTTAATCATTTTTTGGTTGATTTGGAGGTATGTGTTAGATCATTGTCCTGCTGGAAGATCCAACGATGACCCAGTTTTAGTTTTCTGGCAGAGGCAACCAGATTCAGATTTAAAAGTTTCTGGTATTTCATGGAGTTTATGATGCCATGTACCCTAACAAGGTTCCCAGGGCCTTTGGAGGAAAAACAGCCCCACAACATCACGGAACCTCCACCATACTTAACAGTGGGGATCAGGTTTATTGCCCTAATGGTAGATATGGGCATTTTCAGGTGAGTAGCTATTTATTTATAGCCATTCTCTGACTTATGAAGCTCAACACACTTTTCCTTCATTTGATTTGTGTGTTCTCTTATCTTTCCCATGTTGATGTATGAATAAGTGAATATGGCCTCTGTGTCACCTCATATTTATACCCAGTTAAACAGGAAGTCATGGATTACTGCTTGAAAGTTTCTAAACACTCTGATCAACTTTAAAAAATAAAATATAAATGGAAAAAATGCTTCAGTTACATTTTGTTCATAAGAATTTCTAGGGGTGCCAATAATTGTGGAACATGTGGTTTTGTTAAAAATAATTATTTCTTGATGAGGGTTTTTTTTTCTCAGAAAAAATTTAATTAAAGGTTGGATTTTTCTCATTTGTTCAGTGTGAGATTAAGTGAATTCACCAAAAGGTGAATTTTTCATAACCCTTTTTACTCATCTTTACCAGGGGTGCCAATAATTGTGGAGGGCACTGTATGTCACAGTCAAAATATGCACATGAATACAGTTCTGTTGAAATATGGTTGAGCTGCTTTAGAAGAAAAAACAGTCAACTACACAACTGAAGCCATGTTTTTTAAAAAAACACAAGAATGCAGTGTTACATGCCAATCTAGGCTTGTCATTTATCTTAGAGTACATTCTTGTCAGGAGAATATTTAATCTGGCCAATTACCTTAACTGAAAGACTGAAATTGTCAATCAGGACAGAGATGGTGCTGTAGAGGACATATCCGTAATGTTGCTGGAATTCAGCCCTCCGGCTCCAGTGCATTTATAGGCCATTGGAATACAAGTTTGTGTCTCTTCTTTCCTTCAGATATGCGTGAGTACACTGCACCAGAATGTGCAGCACAGGACATGTGGGACGTTTATGCTGAATCAACTAGACCGAAACTTATTAGTCAGCGTGTTCAAATTAATGTTGGTTCCTGTTATTTTTAGCTCGACGAGATGGCGATGCCAAGATAGTCAGGCCGAAGGGCGCGGTGACACTGGCAGAAATGCAGGAAAATGCAGGGTGGCAAGGCAAACGGCTGGAAGGTAGACCAGCAAGGAGACAGGGAGTGAAGCTGGCAGGTTGAGTACTGGTAGTCAGGAAGGCCGTTAGTCCAGCAGGAAAGCGGAAAGCAAAGCGTACTGCTGGAAGCTGGAAGGCAGGCAGTAATAGTACTACGGCATATATTATGATTCCTCGGTGTGTGTGTGTGTGTGTGTGTGTGTGTGTGTGCGGTGTGTGTACATTTGGGTGTACATATAAAACTGACCTATTCAGATGGAAATCAGAACATTTTGATTGGTTGACACATGCATCCACCCGCTGATTGGTTCACAAAGCCTCCCTGTCACAGATGTTTTGCTGACTTCTGGCAAAGGCTTTAGAATTTTGGTCATAAATTTTTATATTGAAATACAGCACGTCATTTTTACAATACTGTAAAGGTCATCTGTTTCTACAGTGGTCATCATGATAGTCTATCTCCCCTCAGTGGCCATGCTTATAGGCATTGCTTATATCTTCTGCAGCCACAAAAAGTAATTGGACAAATGAACATAAACTGAAATAAAATCATCATATTTCATATTTGGTTGCATATCCTTTGCATGCCATGAGTTCCTGATTTCTGTGACCCAACAACATCAAAAAATATTTGGTATCTTATTTTCTGGTACTCTTACAAACGATACTATAACATCTCTGCATTTGAATTGGTAGATGAAGCTGTAAATTACACCGGATCAGTATGGATCACATGGTTGGCTAAATGGCCATCAAATGACTGAGGTATCAAATGAGCCTCAAACCATCACTCTGCTGCCAGATATGCAGTAGATATGGATGGATCACTGTAAGGGTGTTTTTTTAAAACTCATTTTCCTATTGAACTCTGAAGTCAGGATAAACAACCCTTAAAGTGATCCATCCATATCTACTGCATATGTGGCAGCAGAGTGATGTTTTGAGGCTCGTTTGATACCTCAGACCCTTGATGACTTACAGCCATTTAGCCAACCATGTGATCCATACTGATCGAGCATAATTTACAGCTTAATCTAACCCCCTCCCCCTCCAATTCCCATATACAGTAGATCCATTCAAATGCAGAGAGGTTATAGTATCACTTGTAAGAGCACCAGAAAATAAGATACCAAGAGACGTTTGATGTTGTTTGGTCTCAGACATCAGGAATGCATGGCATGCAAAGAGTATGCAACCAAATATGAAATATGATGACTTTATTTAAGGTAATTTGTCCACCTACTTTTCGTCCCCTAAAATGGGGGGCGGTGTATAAAAAGGGCTACTATTGCTACACGGTTCACCCGATATGGATGTAAAAAAACACAAATTAAAGCTGAAAGTCTGCACTTTAACCTCATAGTCACTGTTCTATTTCAAATCCAATGATCTGGAATACAGAGCCAAAACAACAAAAAGTGTGTCACTGCCCGAATACTTTTCGTTCCCACTGTATGTTATAACTGAGTTTTTCAATGATCACAAGAAATTTGTTGAAAACATATTCAAAATTAAGGCATTTTAAACTTTTGTATTTCTATCAATTTTTTTTAAACTGGGAAATCTGGTTAACATTAATTTATGAAGTAATCATTTGTATCCTTATCCACCAGATGGCAGTAGTAGATTGCTCAAATTTGAGGCCCCACAAAGCCTGAATCTATCAGTCAAACTTCAGTATTAGCCTACTGTCTTGAAGTCAGTGCATAGTCACAATTTGTGCCAGCACTTTTTGAAAATGTTGAAAAGTTATCAGAAATAACAATTGCAAGGCATTATGAATTGGAGGCTGGGGGCTTTATTATGAATTCGTTTAGTCTTTAAGATAGTGACAGATCAAGGAAAGTCCAGTTTGAGTTTAAATAATGTGTCCTGAGTAGCCTATTTGGGTGGGCGTTATTGTTTACTCTACTGGAATGACTGTTATTAGACTTGAATTTAAGTCATTTAATTAATGAATCACCTTTTGTTTGCCCTGAATTACCCTGCATGATCTCAGCTACCAGTACAATGGCGAGGTGGTAAACAAGTCCTACCAATATCACACTTTGTGCCTCTCTCTCTCTCTCTCTCTATCTCTCTCTCTCTCTCTTTGTTACACACACACACATCATAAATATGTAGATATATATTAAAATTACATGGATATAATTAATAATTTAAGAGTAGATGGTTACATACACCATAAAAAACATATTTATTTATTTTTGTGCATATATAACTACATTATGAATCTTCATATTATTATACATTTTATTAAACAATACATAAAGACAATAACTGAACAAATGATTCATGTGTGTGCTTGTGTGTATGCGTGTTTGTGTGTGTATGTGTGTATATGTGTGTGTGTGTGTGTGTGCGTGCGTGCATGTGTATGTATATGTATGTGTGTGTGTGTGTGTGCGTGCGTGCGTGCATGTGTGTTTGTGTGTGTGTGTGTGTGTGTGTGTGCGTGCGTGCGTGCATGTGTGTGTGTGCGTGCGTGCATGTATTTGTGTGTGTGTGTGTGTGTTCATGCCTGCGAGAATGCGCATGCGCGAATGACATTCAGGGAGACAACTGAACCTTGACAAGCCATGATGGAATCCATCATTGATGGGGCTCAGTAACTAACACTTCAATTTTCTCTTGCAATGAGAACAAGATCGACTTTTTCTCTTCTTCCCTCCTACCTCAGATCTTGCTCCCAAGGGCTATATTAGATTCTGACACAGTCCACAAGTTTGTCAACCAAAACATTTCGCTCTGTCTGCGTTAATCTTTCTTTCCACTGAAGTGAACAAATTGCTATGGAAACAGAGACACTAAGACAGATCGGAGGGGCGAAGATGAATCGAGGAAGCTGGGTGGTTTCTTGTTTTTGTGGTATTATTTTGTTTTTTAGGCAAAGATTTGAAAACATTCTTAGCCAACCGCCTCTCATTTCTGGGAGCAATAATAATTTATCACGGAGCCAACTATCCGGCAATCTTTGAGCTTGGAGGACGATTCAATGGGGATCGGAAACCTCTGTCACCACTCTGACCCATGTTTAGCCAGACCTGCTGCTGTCAGCAGCTTCAGAGGGTTACTGGAAGCCTGGGGGGTGGGTGATGAGGTGAGGCGGGGGGGGGGGGGTGCAGGATGAGGTGTGTGTGTGTGTGTGTGTGAGGGTGTGGGGGGACTCAGCCACCTCGTGACAACAGTACAATCGCAGAAATGCAGGAAGATGACGGACTGACATCAGTCTTCACAGGCTCTGTGCGTGGGGCCTGCTGTCGCCCGTCTTCCCTCCAGCAGCTTTGAGTCACAGAGAGAAAGAAGTGTCTCTAATGACCGCAGCCAGGGCGCTTAGCGGGTTCATATCCCTCCCACACCAATGACGTGCCTTATTACTAACAATACCAAATCCTTGCAGGACTCGGGGGTGAAAACAGACGGGATTGGCCAAAAATAGCCCAGATCTATGTTCTATGTACATTAACACTCCGCTGAGCTCCTTAAAGCATCGGTGCACCTCCGGAGTGGCGCAGTGAAAAAAAGAAAAAAAAACTCTCCGTCCCATATAATTTACAACCGCGAGCCAACAGTGTTCTCATAATGAACACAAGTTGTACAGCCCCAGTGGGAGACTTTGGTGAGACAGTTGTGAAATGACCCCTTTGAGGGTGGGCAGTTGGGCTCTTTTGTCCACACCTGCCTTGGAAGAATCAGACTAGCCGCTTTTCTCAACGCGTAGAAGAAAACAGACAGACTCATTATACCACTTTCCCACTACAGAGCTGGAACCAGACAGAGTCGTTATACCCCTTTTCCAATGTAAAGCTGAATCCAGGCTGGATCGTTTTCCGCTGAAGAGCTGAAACACAGACAGAGTCGTTATACCCCTTTCCCAATGTAACGCTGGATCCAGGCTGGATTGTTTTCCGCTGTAGAGCTGGAACCAGATGAGCGTGAGCTGGAGCCAAAGCCGACTGAGCCGATACAACATAATGGCTGCTTCATTGCATTACCAATACCTTCTACCAGAGCGGTCGCCCATGACATCACTCTGAATGCTGGGGCCTCTCCAGATCACGATGGCTGTCTCTGCCCAAGGTGGAGGTTTCCCTCCGTAAAAATAGAGTACTCTAATACTTCTGTCATATGCCGGTTGTTTGCTGTGATCATTGCTAATGGCATGCTACTTTGCCACATACGCGTTTATCTCTTCAGATTTGATCCCTGTGTCTGTTAGCCTACACATCTTGGAAACTTTCTTTTTCTGTTTAAGTAGGGCAGCACCTTTTGCGCTCAGCTGACACTACAAAAAGATCATAGAAAAATCACTTTCAATCTGAGCTAGCTTCACACCCACTTGCATTGCTGTCTGCTTTTATAAGCTGGGTCGTTTGACATTTTAATGTGAATTTGGAAACACGTGTATTTATCGCATTTTAATACTGTAAAACAACGTGCTTCCACTGCGCTGCAGAATTTTTTTTGACTACTTTGCATTTGGAGACATTTAATAGCTGAATGTTTAATTTAGCAGTAATTCTGTAATTAAAGTTTTATTGATGTGAGTCAGGAATTAATGAATGGCTTAATTAAATGGTTTATAAAATTGTGTATTAAAATAATTAGATTCATAATTTATTGTATCTTTAACCTGCATCTACTGTGGACCACAGAAGCCATTCAATTCCTTTAAAATATATATACTTTTGAAAAATAATATTGATTAATTGATATTAATCCCTAAGTGCCCTGGTATAGTATCGTTTTCCTCATTAAGACATGTGCTTTTGCAATCAAAAGCCTCTAATTTACGCTCGGAGAGAGAGGAGACTGAATAAGAAATATATTTTGAGTGATTTCCGTTCCCCTGTGTCTAAGGCTTTGTGTGCAAATGGAAAGCAGAGGACTTTTGGACGGCTGATGGACTCTCAACGGTTTCAGTCGTTAAGATGTCACTGTGAGTCTTTTGCCCTGTATTTTCCACGAAAGAATTATTTGTTGTAACTTACAGTCTCAGAATTTCCTCGCCTCGTTAAAACAGGGTGGAGAGGTATAAAATCACAGAGACCAAGAAAGATTTAAGACCTTTGTTTTAGAAAGCATAGACGTGCCTACCGCAACTCTTGCACTGCATGGAACAAAAATGACCGCTGCCAAATCTTTGTCGGCCGAAACCTAGCCCTGCGCTTCTTGTATGTCGACAAGCCTAAGTATTAAACCCATTCAACGTGAAACTTTAATTACAATATAGAACTGCATTCCTAAAGAAAGCCTTGGAATATCATGTTACTTGTTGGAGGGATAAATATAGCAGTGCGTATAGCAATATAAGTTTTGGAGCGAGATTCAAGCTCTGCAATAGAATCCTCTTTTAGAATTGAATTTCTGTTTTATTGAATTGAATTAGAAAGACCTCAGAGTGTAATAATTCAGTATGAGTTGGGGGGGGGGAAAAAACCTTTTCTGTGGTGAAGAATTGATTTTAAGGTGGGTATAATCTCCTAGAGAATGTCTTTGGACTCCATGGAATGAAAACCAAAGGATTGTAACCCTTTTGCCTTTTCACACTCTGTTGAAAGTTGTAGATTTTTAAGAACATGTCAGTCGTGTAAAACCGCACGTCCTTTGTTTTGCAGTAAGAAAAACTTCAATGTAAAGTTTCAAGCCTTCCCTTTAGCCCAATCAGAGGGGTGTGAAAAGGACTTAATTTCCTTGGAATTCACTATTGATCCAAACATAACTTTAACCTCAGAGATGGATAGAAAAGAGAGAATATACGATGGATTGCTTTTTGAAGATTGCTATTTGTTGGATTTTTGGAAAGAATACATCACCGTACATACAGGAATAAATGACAAAAAATAATGCATGACTCAAAATGAACCCCAATGGAGACATTTCTGAAAGGATTTGTTTTGAAAACACAAAGCTCCTGTCAATGTGTTTAGAGAGAAAATATTCACAGAGCATCAAATGAAACCCACCAAATTTGAAAGAGGGAGTTGACTGAGGTTGGGAGTGGGGGTGGGAGGTGTGCTATTATATCTGAGCCAACAAAAAATATGTTTTCAGAGGGTGATCAATCTTGGAGCTGTGGCAGGACAAAACCATTTTAAATATTCCCTACATCTGATGCTCTTTGACATGTTTGGAAAATATTTAATTCTTTTCAAGCAAAAATGTTGGTCTGGCCTTTATAGTAGACTGAGTAGAGTTTTCTGGGTAGGGTATTAAAACAAATGAGGAACCATTGTTAGCACCCCCCCACCACCACCCCCACCCCCCTCTGATAGGGGTAAACGGTTGGTCCTGAGGTAAGAACTTTTTTTTGTTGCAGACATACTGAGATGTGCCACTCATGAGTGACACTCACTCCTGGGGCCTGGATTCAATCCAAGCATAAATTACCACTTGTGTTTAAAAAAACGATGGGGAGCACTGGTGCATGTGAGAGAGGTGCATGCATGTTCAAGTGAAACACTGCTGTTGTACCACGGGGCAAGATTTTAAACCTTGATTTTCTGCTTTGAGACCTCAATCATTTCCTATAGTCTACACTTTAAATTGGTAGGTTTGACAAGTGAAATAAATATAGCATAATTGAAGTACTCAACTTATTTACTCACCACTGCTAATGGTTCATCCGGCCCCTTAATGGTTCTCTATATATTGTTATTTGAAATGAGAGTAATTCCTCACATTGACTTAGATGAAAATCCAAATGAAGCTCAAGTGGTGGACCTGGATTGCCGTTAAATGAGGGCATCTGTGGGACATATTTGTGGAGATTAACTGCCCACATTTAATGTATTGTTGAAAGTGAGATGTAATATTGCAGAAGATCCATAATAAACCAATGAACAACCCACCAACCTTGCATAACAACAGCCCTCAACACTGTCCCAATACACTTTATAGGCACAGAAAACTGTTTGAAAGACACAAGTGTTTTTAATGTATCACACCCACTTTCCCTTACTCCGTTGCCTCGGTTACCCCCTTCCACTGCATTTTAATGCAAAGTAAAGGTCTGTCTGTATCCACAGAGGATTTGAATGTTGTGACTCTTAGTTAAATGACCAGTCGTGCTTTGTCCAGAATGTCTCACTGGTCTATTGAAGCTTCCATTTCTTGGTTGAAAGCACAGAACCATTTGATGATGATTCTGGGGATATAGAGAGATGATTGTTCTCTTTCTTCAGAAATTAACGACCTCAGTAATGAGCTTGTTAACCCTGCTGGTGAGAAGGCCGGTTATCTCTGTCCAATTAAAACCACAAAAAGGAGAAAATTGGTTTGGTCACGGGAGCAGCCCAAATGAGGGCTATCCTCAAATAGAACAGTCCTGTACTTGGACAGTAAAGGGCGTCTAGGGCTATTTCTCTATGAAAAATGCACCCTGAGAAATATACTGACCAGCTTTGACTCTGACTAAACACCTGCCCTTTGCTTTGGTCTCAATGCTATTTGGTTTATTATTATTATTATTATTATTTATTTATTTATATATATATTTTAAAAAAGGCATAAAAAACAGATAATAAAACATACAGCACATGCCAATATAAGGTAATAAAACTTATATGGCAATATTGTAAGAAAGAAATATGTACACGACATACAAAAATTACTGTATGGGGGCTTTTTTAATTAGCTCTAATTAGTCTAAAATCATAGACTGGGCTTAGGAACATAATCACCTAAGCTAAAGACCATAGGGCAAAAACTGTGGCTTAGTTTAGTTTAGTTTGAGTTAGAATCTGAATGCATTCATTTTCCAAATGTTTCTAACATTTATGTATAATATAGAAAACTTATTTGGGGGCTCTCCATATGAGATTAAACCTCTTTGGGGCTCGCCATATGATATTAAACCTCTTTGGGGGCTCTCCATATGAGATTTTCCCAGCTTTTTTTAGTTGCTTTTCCTGACAAGATCTAATCCAATCTAAGGACTTGTTAATCAAACCCAGTGCTTGCCATTTACAAACTAGCTTTTCTTGATTGACTGTATAACTTCAGACCTATTCAAATTCCAACACAATCATCCTCTGTAAGTTGCCTTGATTAACTTCTAGAATCTCCAGAAAAGGCTTATAAACAGACCGATAATGATTATATTATATATTATGATTGTTGATGTATTCACATATTTGCTCATAAATAACCTTTTTAAGTACTGTACCTTTGATAGAATTGAATAGAATAAAATCTGTAGTTAGTAGATAATAATATTTGGTCTGCTGCATCACTTAAAAGGGAAATTTTATTGTGTCCTGAGTCTTGAAATAATTGAGGTCAATGTCTTAGTTATTTAACAATCTTATGGCAATCAATCAAGTAAATAAATAAGTAAATAAATAAATACATTTACTTGAAAACCTCTATTAGGGTAAGAATTGTGAACTTGACTTTGCCCAAACATCCCAAACCATTGTGACCAGATAGTTTCTCTCATAAATTACCTGAGAACATTTTAAATTTGTCAGTTGAGATTGTCTGCAACTGCTGCGTGCTTAAATGTTAGTATTCCATTTATCTCAGAGCCAGTGCTTTTACATTCATATCATAGATATCCTTGTTATATCCAATATCTTTGAGTCTTCCAAAAGCATTGCAGTTTTTATTCTGATTGATACTCTCCATGAACATTATTTACTGTTTTATATTGAACATTTGATAGAATACCTTTTAAATGCATTCAATTCCAGATGTACATGTATTTTTGAATATAATATGTGGCGTCTGGCATGTGCATATGTGTGTGTGTGCATGTGTGATTGAATGCCGCTCTGAATTTCACAGTCTAAACTGGATCAATCGGCAGGCTCATCAACATCTTAGAACCATCAGAATCTCTCCAACCCGGATTGAATTACGCGAATCCTCCTTGGGCCTCAAGCCCTAACCCAGTCTGAAAAAAGGGCATATTTATTTATCATTGTCCTTTTCTATCTGTGGAATAATGTGGAGATAAACCTTCGTGGAGGTTTGGGGGTGAGGTCACAGGTGTGCAGCAGATCCTCGGAGCTCTGCTGTTACCCCCCCCAAACACCCCCTCCCCCGTCGCCAAACCTTTCAAACTTCACCCGGCAGCCGTGCTGAAAAAAGTGGCAAAAAAACGAAAGAAAAAGCTCTCGAGATGCCGTTCTCTTCTGTTCCGCCTACATCTTTTGTTCTTCGGAACAATCTGGCAAGTCATGTGAGCTGTGGGTCCGCTTCTTCTGCTGTTGCTGCTGCCGATTTTCCAGCACCTACTGTTCTGCATTTACATAAATGTCAGTAATGTCCAGTTTTACTTCCAGCAGGAGACAAGAAATGCTTGAATGCATAAAGGATTATTTTGCCTTTGGAAACTGGGCAGTGCGAGTGAAACTTATACGGAGACGTTTATTGCCATGATACATCATTCCTTTGTGTTGACTCACAATATGAAACAGGGCACAGCTTCCATGTATCTGGGCCGAAGCTCAATCCAGTAAAGCAAATAACATTTTCACTCCAGCGTTCAGATCCGATTATGTTACAGGAGTGTTTGCACAATGTTGCAGTTGCATTGACGGGAGCGCTGCCTCGCATTACTGTGGTCCGGTGAATTTCTGATGTTGGAACTGAACAGAACAGAAAGGAACGTGTCTGGATTTTTATTTGGTTTTCATTAATTTCGAGAACATTTGAAAGGGTTCTGTTTTACATGCCACAAAGGCATAATAAATCTGTTAATGTCTAATGAAAATACGCAAACACACAGACACACACACACACACACACACATACACGCAAGTTAACACCCCGCACACTGACACGCACCATAAAGATACCTATATGATTATCGATCGCGAGCTTCTTGAGGCTTGTGTATGAGTGAGCATTCGCGCGAGAGGTTATTGGCGTAGGCTAAGTGATTCAGAACATGCTTTTCTGCAGGAGGATTTAGCTCATAGCTGCACAACACACTATAGCAGAGCACCTCTGTATGCTGACAGCATAAATCTCTTTTAATATTCTCAGTCCCCTCAGGTATAATAGCTCCCACAGTCTGTTTGTTTTTCATTAGCTGAGCAATGAAAGTGAAATACTGAATGTGACCCGATGGACCATTAAGTATATGTACTGAAATGTACGTGTTTATGTGTATGTGTGTGTGAGTGCGCGCACATATGTGCATATGTGTGTGCAGTGTGTATACGGTCTGAAACGTGTGAACATGTGTGTGTGTATTTTGTGTCTGCGTGCGTGTGCGAGTGTGTGTGCAGTGTGTATACGGTCTGAAACGTGTGAACATGTGTGTGTGCGTGTATTTTGTGTCTGCGTGCGTGTGCGAGTGTGTGTGTATGTCTGTATTTGTTGTGAGTCTTATCCTTGTTAGCACCCAGCCTCCCCTCACTGTAGGTTTGATGAGGGATTGCTGCGCACCTCCCATCTCCAGCTCTATTTTCCACCAGCCCGCGTGCTGAAAGACCTGCGCCACAGCGAACCCAAAGCTGTAAACCTCTGCCTATCTCCCTGGGGGAACTCAGTTTCCCATGGTGACAGCTGGACTCAGGTCAGACAGTGGTCATTGGAGGCACCCAAATGCAGAAATCCCAATCTAAACCTTGTTAGCTTCCTTTGTTCAACCCACTTCAGTGCACTTTAGGGAATATAGATATACTATACAACGTCAACAGAGGGCGCTGTTCTCCTCTTTGCTCCACGCAGTACACTTCACTCTCATGGGTGTACTGTGCTGGGTAATACCAAACATCTACTTCCATAGTAATGTTTACTAAAAATAAAATAATAAAATACCTGTTAAGATTAAGATTGGGAGTGCAGTAATTCACTATTATTATCTGGACTGACGGAGTAGGAGAACAATTGACATATTGTTTCATAAAACCTCAGTAAACATGACTACATCCCGTGGATGTTGCCAAGGTCATACAAAAGTGAACAGTACCTGCCTGCATTGTTCAGAATAGAAAGGGTGCATGAAACAGTTCCAAGTGTTCTAATTACTGCTGTGAACACATGAGCGGGATAAGGAAAGAGAATGAGACAGCACAGGAATAATAATAATAATAATAATAATAATAATAATAATAATAATAATAATAATAATATAAGAAGAAGAAGAAGAAGGAAAAAAAAAGGTGTTTTGTTACTTTTGTAAAAAGAATAAAACTTAACAAAAACTAAGTTAACTATAGATCTAAGGTAGTGCTGAGGCTTGGGGGACTCTGTTTTCTCTACTCCGCCTCCAGTACTGACAAGTTGTTCAGTGTGTTAACTCTGTTCAGATTCTTATGGTTTGAAGAGTCCTGCTGGTATAGTCATCAGAAGGAAATAAAGTACCTCTCTGGTTGGGGGGAAGTGCTACCACTGTGTGGTGTTCAGACTGGAACAGCAGAGTCACTTTTCATCCTCAACTCACAACTCGCATTCAACTCTTCATACTGTAGCCTACCTGAAAGACCAATGACTCACGGCCCGCGGCTGTCATCGGGAGATCCACATCTTGACCGCATTGGATCGTGATATCTGAAATCCAATAGTTGCACTGTGACTGTGCGTGAAGCATGCTGAACGCTTTTAATATAGTGCTTAGCATATGCTACGTATCTTATGACTACTTAGCATAATGGCAGTGCCACTACTGATGCAAATGCTTGTGATTTTCACGAGATCTGATGCACGTACAGTAGGAATCTGTTTAAGTTCTGCCGTTAGATGTTGGTGGTGCTACTGGCTGAATTGTGCATGTTTGCTGGCTTATCTGTGTTTCCCGCATTTCTGTTTTCTAACGAACGGTACGTTTACAAAGCAGATAGTGTTACAAAATAAATAGTGATCCCAAATGTTCACTGTTATGTTTTCCTGACTATCAGACATTTTTAGCGCTATTTGCATCCCGTCTTCTTTCGCTTCCACGTATTTCCCTCCCCTTGTTGACAGAATGATAGATCCCCTGGCCACTCCCGCCAATCGCTCCCGTTGTTCTGTGCCCGCACCCGCTGGCCCGTCTTCCCTCGCTCCACATTCTTTTTCTGTGAGGTTGTACGACTTACAGAAAATCTACATCGCAGCTGCCATCGCCTAAGCAGAAATGAGGGCCGGGCCTGCCTAGGGTCATTGGTAAGGTGGGCAGATCTTTTTAAATATAGACAAAAGGAAAAACTTAAAAAACACAATAGAAGCAATAAAATGAAATCCTGTCCCAATTTGTACAAGTGGAAGTGGCCCCCGCCTCGGTCGTCGGTTCTGTTGAACCAAGTCATGCTAGGCTTTGCATTTTTGTCTTTAATTAGTTTTATTTGTCCAAACAAACTCCAAATGTTTGCAGTCTGATCCAGATATCCCCAAAATATGTTTTGAGTTTTAGTAAAGGATGCCTTTTTTTCCCTAGAAAAACAGCTCATGTTCAAGGCCGAAAAAAAAAAGAAATGGGAATCAATCTCCCTTTCTATGGAATAAGCTGCATTTCCAAAAAGAGAGCCAACGGTGCGTTACCCCGGGGTTTTGCTGGGACAAGCTGAAGGGTGTTCGGTTTTGGGGAGCTTGACTGAGCTATACTTTTCCCCCAAAAAAATTCTAAAACTGTTCCCATTTCCAAAAACACGAATTTTGGAAATATCAAAGTGTGACAGAGATAAACTCTTAAATATGGCAGTTTTTTCTATCTGTGGTCGCAATCCTTAAATATAATGCAAGGAGAGAGAATCGTTTGACTCCAGTGAGTTGTACGCCCTTCATCGTATTTTTCTCTAAAAGGAGTCGTTGGAATGAAAGAGAAACACACATGTCATGGTAACTTTATGCTTTTTGGCTCTGTTTGGTTCAGGCTCAGCTTGAGAGTTTATTGTCCTCAATGCAGAAGTTCATTTCACAGCTCATTAAGATGTTTCGCAAACAGAGAACGGATCCATTGGGGGTGCACCAGATTGGAAAAAAAACACGCGAGCACAATGGAATCCGCCCAGGAAACAGCGGTAGAATTGGACATATAATACACATACACAATGCATAAATCTGTGACTGTCATAAACGCGGCATCGTAGACACACTTTCGAACGGCACTGCCATCTGTCGTGGTCTGTATGGGGCAGGGCGGAAACTCAACCTTAAACTGAAGTCTGTCCTGGCACTTTTTCATGAACAATCTGGACAAAGAATGACCCGTCAGCAATGGATTCATTTATACGTGACTGAAAATAATAAAAATAAAACTGTGGTCCCCTTTTCTGAATAATACAACACATGAACACTACCTATATTCAACATTTTGTGGCAGTGGCGATTGCCACATTTGTTATATGACAAGAGCCCTCCGTTGTCTTAACTGTACAGATCACCGGGAAGTGCCGATATTTAATACCCGTCTTTCTGTCTGTTTTATCGACCACCAGTCACTCTGTCTTACCATCGTCCAGCTTTCCATGTGAATGACCGGCTGAACTATATGGTCATTCTTTCCGTGTGTCTGTCTGATGGTCAGTTTGCCTCTTTGCCTGTCTGTCTTTCGGTCAGTACGTCTGTTAGGCTGCCTGCCAGTCTGTCAACGCGATTGCCCAGGGGCGTAGCTGCTCTATTTGTTTATCCTCTCGGACATTTTGTTCCAAAGTGGAGCGGGAAAAGGAGACTCTTGTGAGGGAGTATATGGGATGGACCTGGATCGGGCCTTACAGGGGCTGTAGGTGAGAGGGACCAGGGGCAGAGGACGACAAAATAGGGGGAAGTGAAAGGGGGGGGGGGGGACGATGGGGTGTAAAAAAAGCTGGCAATGTGACAATGGCCCAGTGTGTCCCTCCGGAATCTGTCGCAGTCTCATCAGCACCCCTCTTCTGGGCCTTCGCCGTACCCCTTTCTCAGGACCTTACGATCCGTTTCCCGGAGACAGACAGAAAGACAACAGATCTAAGAGGATGTGCTAGTGCTTAATGAGGGCTCGTGTGGACTGTGAGTAATCTCTCCAGCTCACAGGGGCTCGTTCGAGTGTTGGAAAAGACATCTCATCTCGAAATCTCTCACGGAAAGGACCCTCAGTGTTAATCATTGTCCCTTTTTTTCCCCCCTCAGTGTGTTTCTTTCACGGCACAAAGAGAAATGACACTTATTAATCTCACAACATTGAAATAAGGAGATTCTCAAGAGGACAGCCCTGGTAATCTCCATTGTTATTCATTCAGAAAGGGGGGTTTTCCATCCTTCCTGTTCTCTAGCATCCTTCATAACTACGAGGTGGTTGTTCTTCGAAGAGCAGGGTTTATACTAGGAACCTGTCTGCCCCTACTCAAAAATTCCAGCTTGGTTGTGTGTGTGTGTGTGTGTGTGTGTGTGTGTGTGTGTGTTAGTGTGGTGTATGAGTAGGTACCAATCTGTGTGTGTGTACATGTGTGCCCTCATGTCCTTTTATCCTCCCCACATCCTCTCTTCCATCATTCTCTTTATGCAAAATGAGGTTTATTCATTCCCTTTTTAAACAATCCCTTTTTTAATCTTTCCTATTTTTTTAAATTTCCCAAATATCAAGGCACTTATTACTCTAACCAGAGCTCATCCTTCCCCAATGTGCAAAAACCCAGTGAATTTAGAAGGATATGTAATTTGCGGTGCAAGAACTGGAACAGGTTTGCAGAAGTTGGTAGAACTGGAACGGGTAGCTCCAGTGTGTGGTTGCCACCTGAGCTCATGTCTTAATAATACACATTGACATCACAATTTGGAAAACGCCATCGAATCACCTGCTTAGTTCCCAGGTATTAAGCAGCCGGATGTGGAAAGACTCCAGCGAAACCAGCTGGTCTTGGAAACCTGTAGAGTAAGACAAAATGTCAGGCTTTAATCTCTCTGGTGCAACTTCAAAATTATCACCAGCCACCCAAACACCTCAATATGTTCGCAAACACTGATTTACACATTAGTTAGTTCAATGTTTTCTTAAGATTCGGCTAAAACTGAACACCCAAATAGAAACGTTTGTTCTGCTACAGACAAAAACAGCATCTCACTAACAGAGTTAACAAGGAAGGCAATATGTTTTATTCAGATAAACACTGACCTCTGAAACCTTTGCTGTTATCTGTAGTGGGTTCTTTTACTTTTAGTTTAAATCCCAGCCATTAGCAGTAAAGGCCAAAAAGTGTGATGCTGGCTAATGAACGGTTTTCAAAACCTGACGGATGCGTAGATATACTGCCTCCTTATCTGAACTTAAATATTTATGTGGTTCAGAACCAGAGACAGTGTCTTATCTGGGGTCTAAAGCAGCTGTGTCACATTAAGATTGACGCCACTGGGTGACCTGCCGTTGTTTGGATTAAAGTAGATTATGCTGGATATATCTCAGATGCCACACAGCTGAAACAAAGGGAGAGAGGGCCACATCACTGTTTGCAGAGGTTTAAGTGACGTGCGTCTAAGAGACTTTCCTTTATCAGACACGTAAACCTTTCACGGCTTCAGAACCGGGAAAGCTATTTGGTGGCTAATGCATCCGGAGGTGTACGACAGGTCATTATACGCCACGCGCAGATATCCTTTTCGCATGGACATAAAAGAGAGTTAATATCCCATAACTCCCCGGGTCTGCACGGAAGTCCATTAAACGCTGCGGGGCCTGCCTTTTAATTCATGGAGAAAGGCCGCCTTACCGCCCTAGCTGAGCCACACGCAGTCCACGACTGCTCGAATATTTTCTTAGCTCTGCCTTTATTTGATTTTGGGTTGTTTTCAGTCTCATGTTCTCGCACGCTCGCGTGGCAACCCAGGTCAAAACTTGGAGCTTGCATACAACTTTGTTGCTACCTGGCCCGAAGAAAACTCTGGCTTTGATTTCATGAGCCTTTTCCTCATAACTGTCTCTTATGATTACAATTACAATACGACTTTATTAATCCCTCATGGGGCAATTAAGAAGGGCTGCACTCATGTACAAACATACACAAAAATTAAGAAATGAAATACCGCCTCACTTGTGGTTGTTTCTCTCTGTTCAGTGTCATTGAACCCAGCCTCAAAGGTGAGTCCTTGACTGCTCCCAACCCAAATGGTTATTTGTGTTGGGTTAAAAAAAGCTGCACTCCATTATAATCGGTAGCGCTCTCTACACCACCCCGACTGTCACTATGCCATGTTCTCCCAGTGACGCATTTGCCCATCTCAGTTTGAGTTATGCCACACTGCCTGGAAATTTCCACTCTGCTACGGCTCAAATCCTTCCCTCAGCTCGCAATCCACTGAGCCCCAACACAGCTTTCTTTCATGCAGTAATGTACATAAATATACCATGAGAAAAACTGGACCCGTCGTAAATTAATTATCAAAAATTAATTATCTCTGGTAGTTTGGATAGTTATTTCAAGCAACGATCGCCCATCGGCAGACGTTTCTTTTTTGTAATTAATTATATTTGATTTTTTTTACATTTTTTATGTGGTAGCAATGCTTTTGTGCTCCCCACATTCAAGCATTCCACAGAAAAAAAAAACAATTAGCCTTCAGTTAAAACCAATCTCTGATCTCTTTGTTATAGTCAAAATGAATTAATGTAACCTGATCTCCTAAGAGAGAGAGATAGAGAGAGAGAAAGGGAGAGCAAGGGAACAATACTGATAATCATAAAAGATTGGAAAATGTGATAGAGATGCAAATGAGGCTTTTCCTGCTCACTCAATAAATCTGGCAAAGCTGAGGACACAGCAATGCACTAAATGAGCTGTTTTGAGTGGGAGATGTCTTTATAGCCCCAGTCAGTGAAGAGCTCCTGCCTCTACTTACATTTTCTCTCGTATTCATCTCTTAGATCCATCCTGCTCTCTCTCTGTCCTTTAAATCAGTTATGTGTCTGATGGTGTGATGGCGCTCCTCTCTTCTCTCCGTCCGCAGTGCGAAGATGCGGCCTTTGATCGTGATCAAATATAACACAAGGTGGGATCCCACTGACACACCTAATTCCCTAGCCGGTTCTTTCTCTGACAGGTGAGGTACTTTCTGAGGATTCTGCGATTGTAGAGATCTTATAGCTTCTCTCTTCTCTTTTTTTCCACATGCCTTTCTCACCTTTCCTTTCTCATACTAAAAAACCTGACTCTTACTGAAGTAAAATACAAGTTTATGTACCAGAATTAACATATCACATATCCCTCAAACCACTTTATCCAAACCAAACCCTGAACTTGACCCCCCAGACTTAACCCTGAGTTAACCCTCCGGGTCAATTTGACCCGATTCAATGTTTGATGTCTCTTAAAAACAAATTAACGTTTTTTTTCATCTTGACACTATATGACTTTTCCTAATTTGTTGGATTTAAATTGTAAACACACAGTGAAAAAAATTATGTTTTCAAAAGTCCTGAACCAACTTTGAATACAAATGTGTTGTGTGGGGTCATTTGTGGGGTAGCTGTATAAAATGTAAGAAAATATACAAGCTCATTTTTATCTCAGATTTGTTTTGTGGGTAATTCTGGTGGCACTTTCCAATGCAGGTTTAAGGTTCACAAACCTCCAGTTACCTCAGGCTCTAAAATGAGATGTTTCATCACAGATTTTTTATATTTAGGAATAAAAGGCTAGACAATTGGGAGACACACAAAGTGTCAAAATGTTTCTATTACAATAGTTTTGTGTTTATTTAAACTTTTAAGGTCAATTTGACCCCAAACATAAAAGGCATCATAAAATGTCAACACAATTTGAGGGTTAAAACAACAAAATGGTTGTTTATGTAAATAACAACATTTGCATAACTTTGTACTGGGGCAAATTTTGGCTTCTTGCTGTGCCATTGGGCAACCTTCATATGCCCCAGTGAATTGGGTTCTGTGGGACATTTTCTCAGTGGGTGACATGAGCATTGGCTGTGGGTGGTGTTGTGAACCGCCCTCGATTAAATTAACTGATTTTACAGCCCTCTGTTTGTCCTGGTGGAGTTGCACTGTGTGGTGTAATCAACCCATTTCCTGTTCTAATTACAGCTCTTAAATTCCTGTTATTAGTCTGTATTAGTTAGGCTAAGAGATTATTTGCCTCAGGGCACACAATGTGTGGTTTGGGGGGCGCTTACTCAATCTCCTGGGACAGGTTTTAAAGTTCCCCTCCAATTAGCCTCTTATTAAGTCTTAGAAAGAGAAACAAAATGTCGGGTCACCTGAGCGTAGCACACAAAAATGAGATGAACCACCCTGGCTGTGTGCGGCCGGAATAGTTGTTTGTGGAATGGTCGGTTGGAAAGCTTGCATCACAACGATTACTTTCAGTCGTCTTCTTGCGGTCAGTCCGTTTTTCGGAGACAGTGTGGTTATGGTCATAAGCAATGGAGCCGCACTGTGGTACAAAGAGCTTTTCATTTCACTGAGTCTCTGCTGTCTGCTGGAGCTTTGCTTCTTGGCTTTTGTGCCTGTTTATGCAGATTTTCCCTGCAATTATTTCATAAATACATCACAGCCATCATTTAGTCTCCATATAGTGCATTGTTTATAAATAGCAATATAGTATGTATCATATAAAGTGATATACAAAAGATCCTTAAAGGTCAAAAGTTGTTCTTTTGAATTAATGTTAAGAATGCCAGCGTTTACTGCTCTCTTTCTCTCTCCCAGACCAAAGTGGTTCAAAAATAACCAACACAAAGATTATTTAAAAGGTTTCCTATCGGAGTGCACATTTCCCTGCCTTTTCAGCTACTGTGGGTGTGACCATTAACCTTTCACATGCTGAACAGAGGAAATGCGGCGTGATTTTCACCTAAATGTGCGTTTCCACTGTACCATTTTTTACGCTTGTTGCAAACAATACGGCTTGGCCTATTTTGTACATTTTTAAGCATGTTTCTTTTGGTATTTTTTTGTATTTTTTTTTGTTCGCTCAGCTTATTAATAGTAGCTACAGTGTTCAGGCCGGCTCTGCATCCTCTCCATTGTGAGGCCGTCGAGAGGGTAGAGCTGCTCCCTCGGATGCACAGAGGGCCCATTAGCTCAGGCGGGGGCCTTTTGTGGTGCATGAAAGTGGCAAGAGCCTCAGAGATCTGAGAGACGCCCATCCCTCTCACGGCCTGCCTCTTGTCTTTCGATGGGGGGAGGGGGCAGTGCCCTCCCCTCCATTGCACGGCAGAAACCGAACGTGCGTTTTTTTTGTTTCGCTGGGCTGTGAGCTGAGCATTGTGGGTGGGAGGGGTGTGTGCAATGGGTGTGGCCACTGTCGGCCTCACTGTCAATGTCATCAAGGGGCTAGGGGTAGGGCTTGAAAATCGGGTTTGGGGGTTCACTATTTGGCTGTGCATCGGAGCCCCTAAGCACTTGCATGGCTGTATGAGTGATTTACAGGGTCTTAGAAAGCGGAGACAGACCAGAGCGTAATGCCTGTTCATATTATCCCCAGCAATAATGAATTTTGTCTTTGAATTAAGTAGGCTCCAGAATAAGAAATCTGTGTGGTGTCCTGCTTAGCGTTATCTAGCGGTGGGGTGTGTGGTCACATGTGGCTGGGACGAGCTCCACAAACATTTTTCTCCCTCCTGGATGGATGCACTGAACCCTCCATCCTGCTGAGGATACTCAGCTGTGCTTTTGACTGGTAGATTTATCGTCCCTTTGCAGGAGCAGTGAACTCTCGATTCGGGTTAACTGTGACCATGCAGCAGCAGCAGGCCTCTTGCTTCTTCCTTTGGCAGTTTTCTGGGTCAATCCGTTCACTGCATGATGTTTCACTAATGAATGAGAGAAGCATCTCTCTCTCTCTCTTTCTCTCTCTCTCTCTCACACACACACACACACACACACACTGACTCAGACAGCACTGGGAAGTGACCAGACTTCATAAAAAGGAGGAAGTCAGTGGAGACTCATTGGAAATTCCTCTCAGTGTTACCTGACTGAATCAATAATCCCTGCTGTGTCAGTTCAAAGACGTGAGCACCAACAAGGTTGAACTAATATGGAATTGCTTTGTTTTTGTTTTAGAGTTCAATCGGCACTCAGTTCTCAAAGTGTCGATCGGGTGGTCGACAAGTTCAAATGTTTTCAAGGCAAAGGTTGTCGTTTAGTGCTGGAAATGCAAGCCTTATAGACCTTGAATCTTTCAATGTAATTTGTGGGGTACAGATGTCAGAAGAGTCATACGCTCTTTGCAATGGATCTGGGGGAGAACAGGCTGCAGTAATGGTTAAGGCCCAATGTTACTGCTTTTTGATGACTCCAATTCTATGGTCAGGTACTGTGTTACTGGACAGTGAGAAAGTGCATCCTGGTCCAGTAACAGGCCGTGTGCTTCGGGCCTTCGGCCATTGAGGCTGAACTCTGGCAGGGTTGGCAGGCCTCCCCAAGGTACCATAGATAAAGAAGTAATCTGTCACCGGTGACCTTATCTGAAATGACTCCAGCATTTTTGTCTCCAGCCTGCAGTTCTGAAGCTAATCCTCGCCTTGTAAAAAAAAAAAAAAAAAACAGAAATCCTGTAGGAAACAATATCCCACTTTTCCTTTTTGCTCCCTGTGGGTTTCAGGAATCAGTGCCAAGGCTACGCGGTCGGATCACTGCAAAGTTATGAATTGGCGTTGAGTGTGGAATGTTGAATATGCCTCAGTTCTACATGACAAGAAAAGAGGTCAGAGTTGGGACAAGTGACATTTTTATAGGAGGGGTCAATGGCCAAGAGAGATGGTGCTGCTATGATACTGTAACTGTACGGTCGGCCATCTTTGTTACAGCTCCAATGTCACAAAAATTCCAGATTTTCAATTCTGAATAGGAAAACAGGTATAATGAGCCTGCCTAGTTCTAGTTCCACACTAGAGAAGAGAATAATGAGCCAGCCTGCCCAGATAGTGCACACATAACTGTATCTCACCAGTCAGCCAGAATATAGAACCTCATAGAATATCATACTATCCCAGCCCTCACACATTTAGTTCACAGCATGTGGGGGAGGGAGGAAGGGAGGGAGGGAGACAGACAGAGAAAGAGAGAGAGAGAGACAGACAGAGAAAGTGAGAGAGAGCGAGAGCTCGCATGCGTGTGAGAGACACAGATGAAGAGAGAGAAATACTGGATATTGTATGTGTGTGTTCTCGCTGGACCGTTATACCATAACAGTAATAAGTACCAACGACGCTAATAATAATTGAACCGGCCCCAACAGCAGTCTGACTTTAGTGACAGATTCCTCGCCAACCACTCTCCTATTATTCAGATTATTTGTATTACACTTTATTTCTGACGGCCTTTCTGGCGGGTGATTTATTTGGGTTCCTTCGTTGTGACCCCCAGTCCTGGACCCCTCTGTCTCACAACACAGCTGAGGGGAAAATGGCTTCCAGACTGCTGTCATTTTGAAACGTCGGCGCTGACAGATGTACCTTTGATCACTGAAAGGCTTGACAGCGCAATCAGTCAGTGTTACTGTTTTTGTCAGAAATTTTTGCATAGCCAACATTAACATCTTGGCTTTTATTAGAATTTGTGTTTATATCTGTACAGATAGAATGAAGAATGTGTGTGTTTGCCTTACCCGATTCATGCAAAGCACCAGAATGTACGTTCACAAGGCAAATCAATCCATCAAATTTAATGACAGTGTGTGTGCTTCTTTAGCGTTGATGTAAAACCGCTTTTTAAATTAATAATTTATATTAACCGATATATCCTCTCTCAATGATCCTTATTCTTCATAGCAGCTGTTATTCCCAGACTTGCTTTGTACAAATTTGTATACATATATATATATCTGCTGAACTAATGATACAATAACAATTATCTAACATTGAATGCTACTTTTAATCATACGGTTATTATTATTATTATTATTATTATTATTATTATTATTAGCAGTAGTAGTAATAGCATTATGTTATAATATTCATCCTTGGCTTGAGAACATTGTGTTTTCTTTAAATAAATGAGCTATAAATGCCATGCACCGTCTTGAAAATAATTAAGCACTTCTTATTCATGAGCATAATAAACAAAAGGTATCGCACAGGAATTGCGATGCTGACTCACATAAAACTAATAAAACACAATGAGAAGTGTAGCGTAGAGGGGATGCTCTCTTGGAGACCCACAATGCACTTCTCTTGTCAGAGGAAATGAGGCGTGCAGAGTGCAGTGAGTAGAGAAATGTCACAGAAAACAGGGTTTGCAGATCAGGCAGGGGGAGAAAACAACCTAGATGTACAGTAGAGTGACTGGTCATGAGTCAGCTATTCAGTTATCTGGTACTCGTATTAGATAAATGAGGGGGAAATAGAAATATTACCATAGGGCAGAGACTGTTGGCAGTTCATCCACTGTTAAATCATTTTACCTCCCACTGTCTTTCCCTTTCCCAGTGATAAGGAATAATATATATGCTACACACGCTCTGAATCTTCTACAGACTAATGTTCCTCTGTAGGCTTAATGGCTAAACATTGGAGAAAATTGAGAAGATCACTAGTTGCCCAATTAAGCAGCGTAATCCCTCGGAATCTGGTTCATGCTATGGCCTTACTTTATCAACAGCAGCCAACAGCAGCAAAGCGATCAAAAGAACTTTATCTAAAAAGGCTGGTATTCATTCTTGCTTAACAAGCACAGCACATTCTTTGCTTTTGTGTATAGCCTATTCTTTTCAATGTATTATTAGGAATATGGAACAAGCAACAGTCTGTCTGCGGCTTCAGCGATTTCTCACCGCTTAATTAACAGCGATAGACAGTAATCCTTATTTATTCTCTGATTTAAATCCATTTCTATTTGGTCAATATAGAAATGTTAGCTCTTTTCTCTTTCTCATGTGCACATGGAGCAATATTACAAGAGCTTTCAATGTTCCGTCACTTATGTGTCACCATTTTGATTAGAACATTTAAGACCGAAGTCCAGAGATGCAAGATTCTGTCCCCTTTCTCCTCAAACCCAAATTGAATTTCATATTAAAAATAGAATCTTGTCAGGTAAATACATTGGGGGAAATTAATCTTTGTCTCCACCTCTCCCATCTTAAAGTGACAAAATACATGTTCCTCTATTGGCAAACACAACTCTGTCGGGTGTAGTCTCTGAACTTGTGAAGGTCAGGATTTATCTCTGCATCGTATCTCTGGCAGAGAACTAATTTGTCCATTTATAGCAGGCTTACAAACTGTGTTTTTTGTTTCCAAATATTATTGCAAGTGCAAAAAATGTTAGCTTTTTTGTACGTCACCTAATTGTGGTTACTCTGATTTGCGCCTGGTTCGCGGTGCTTTGAACACGGTATAACACACTGCAGTTTGTAGTCATGCAAATAGTAAGCTCCAATGTCAGAAGATTGAGTATAAAAATATGAGGAACCTGTGGAGAAGGAGAAAGGAGCGGGACGATTCATGAAATTATTAATAATGAATCACTTCCTGCCAAGTTATTCAGCCAATCCCCCTGCCTCTCTGGCCAGATGACCCCGTGTGCAGCCCCCAGCAGATGAGCGCACAGAAAAACCCTGCCCAACACATGACTATTTATTGCACCCCAGGGAGGTATTCCTCTGCGCCAATAAAAAGTCAATGTAGTCACCGGGAGTATTGTGCCTGGTGGTCATTCTTCCCTTCCCACAATTCCCTGAATAGGAAGGGAAACAAGGAAAAAGCAGGCTAGCAGGCTCTTGTGAATTGAAGTGGCACTTCTCAAGGAGTAGAGAGTGGAAAAGTATTACGATTAAACGATTCTCCAGAACTTTACGTTAGCTAGGGCTAGTTCATTGTGTGCATTCAGGGTTTACGGAGATGGACCACGTTGCTCTGTTAGCCCTTCCTGGCGTTAGAGGCATTATGACATCATCACATGTCCCTGTGGTCAGAATTGCGTCGCTGACATTACGGTCCCCATTCCCTGTCATTTGCTGAATCCAAAGCCTATGATTTCCCACTCAACGCTGCATTATTTCAAACAAACACACACAAGAAAAGCACACATACACATTCTACACATTCTACACATCCTTTCAGGAACGTCATTGGTTGCCCCACAAGCATGGAAGAGCCTGGCTTGTATTCTGTAAAAGCCGAAAGAAATATAATTTATACTGACAGGTGCTTTCATGTGCTTGGAAAGCATTCTGACATCTACTGAACATTCACAAAATAAATATCAAAATGAAAATTTCAAACTTTTTAAAGCTTAAACTTGAAAACCACAATTTAAAAAAACAAAACAGTCGACATATTTGTCTACAGTCTCCATTAGCATTCCAACATTCCTGCTAGATTTATTTTGGGTGTTAATTACAACTTCTTCTGCTATAGAGTTATGAAATATAAACTTATATTTGAAAATATTCATTTCCTCTCCAGTCTATTTATGCTAATTGGCCGTAATAAAACATATTCAGTCAGCAGCAGTGATAATGAAACAAGCTCTGTATGCCAACTGCATATAAATCTGCATATAAATTCCCAAAAAGACAACTTTACTTTCCATCAAGTACGATTTTAGCAGCGGTCTTAAAAGATCTGAGCTGTTTTGAAAAAATTAGATGCTAGTCCAGATCCTCACCAGAACCCACTAACAGACAAAGCTTTGGGTTTTCTTCTTATTATTTTTTTTGCAGTGGAAAACGACATTGTATAAATACATCCACATACATCTTTTCACAAAGTCTAAGTTTTAAACATGAAAGCAAATAACAACAGCAGCTATAATAGAGGGACTCTGCAGGTACAATTTTGTTTAATAAATGTCACTCAGTCATCATCCTCATGTCAGTCAACGCGATATTTTGTAGAGCTTGCATTCCGCAAATTCCATTGAACCACCCATTTTCAATAGAAATAGCCTTTCCAGGTTAAGTTTTTTAACATGGAAGCAAATAACAACAGCAGCTATAATAGAGAAAGCCTGCAGGTACACTTTTATTTAATAAAAGTCACTCAATCATCCTCCGCAGTTCAGTCAACACTATATTTTGTGGAGCTTGCAATCCGCAAATTGCATAGAATCACCAATGTTCAATGGAGACACTCTTTCCAGGGAGGCTGAAACCATATTCAATGGAGACACTCTTTCCAGGGAGGCTGAAACCATATTCAATGGAGACACTCTTTCCAGGGAGGCTGAAACCATATTCAATGGAGACACTCTTTCCAGGGAGGCTGAAACCATGTTCAATGGAGACACTCTTTCCAGGGAGGCTGAAACCATGTTCAATGGAGACACTCTTTCCAGGGAGGCTGAAACCATGTTCAATGGAGACACTCTTTCCAGGGAGGCTGAAACCATGTTCAATGGAGACACTCTTTCCAGGGAGGCTGAAACCATGTTCAATGGAGACACTCTTTCCAGGGAGGCTGAAACCATGTTCACCTTCAGGTGGTTCAGGTGAATTAGCATGTATATCCTCTGACTAGTTGTCCTGTTCCCTAACCACTTTTCATCAATACTGCCACACGGCTCTCACACTTTACACCAGGACAATGTGAGGTGTGTGGACTTATGATCCTGTCATACCATGGGTGCTCACACAGGTACAAACTTTGAGGCTGCAGGGGTGTCAGAAGGTTCTGAAGGTGGGAAAAAATGCGCTCAAATTTAGCCGACGTGGCGATGTGACTCGTGATTTGAGTGCGACACATGGCCGTGCTGTAAAAGGCTCTCATCAACACGTCGCAGATATAATTTTGTCACACTAACCTGCTGTCCCATAGCTCTGCTTCGGGTGCCGAGAGAGAGAGAAACAGAGACACAGAGCTTCTATTTTAACTGATGTGACTGCCAGTTGGGACTGCACAAGCCCGTGTGCTTGTCGCCTCAGTGTGGCTGTGTCCAAGGTATGCCTTGTGCTGTCCGTCGGGTTGACCTCAATGGGGCTGTTTCAGCACAACCATACACCGGCACGTATTCAGGCTGTTGCAATCAATACATGATGCTGATTCTTATCTGAAGGTCCATACATGCAAGTATTACTATTTTCCATATAAAGACAATTTTTTTTTTAAATGAGAAAGTGAGAGTCAGGCTAGAAAATACAGGCAAAATCTTGTGGTGACCACAAGCCGGCTCTCAATGGCTGTGTGCCTCCAAGAAATTGTTTGACTTGAGTGTATTTGACATCATTTTTATTCTTTTTCATTTTTCTGCAAAAGAGCAGCGGCCTCTTGATTCTTGCAAATTTGCTCAGTAGTGTGTGTACCCTCCTGAATTAATGGAGGTGCTGCAAGTATAATTTGAAATTCCAAATTAGGAAATAAAGGGAAAATAAGGATAAAAAAGTTTATGAAGTTTTATGATGTCTAAAAACTTGTTTGCTCCATGTCGAAAAAATTTGTGCTTGTCTGGAGCAATGAGAAAATAACAATCACTTTGAACAGCCTTCTGTTTGACAAGGGAACATGTCAAAACAAAGGTAGGAACACTGATGTGTGACACAATCTTTTTGTGAAGACTATTTTATTGGGTTAGCATTCACATATTGTACATTTATTAGGCGGGTGGGTGGGTGGGAGGCTGGGTAGGGGGTAAAGTGTGAAAGGCTTTGATTATTTGCTACCGCTGACTGATCACAGACAGCAGGAGAACAGTTTTGTACGGTGGCTGAGAAGTGCAAAACACAACGACATTTCACAAAACACAACGACATTTCACAAAACACAACGACATTTCACAAAACACAACGACATTTCACAAAACACAACGACATTTCACAAAACACAACGACATTTCACAAAACACGACATTTCACAAAACACAACGACATTTCACAAAACACAACGACATTTCACAAAACACAACGACATTTCACAAAACACGACATTTCACAAAACACAACGACATTTCACAAAACACAACGACATTTCACAAAACACAACGACATTTCACAAAACGGAAAGGGTAGGACAACACTTCTTGTTTGTGATTGGACAGAACCCAAGCCCCTCAATGTAATTTTCTTTCACAAAACGGAAAGGGTAGGACAACACTTCTTGTTTGTGATTGGACAGAACCCAAGCCCCTCAGCGAAATTACGAATCCTACTATGGCCATGCCAAGACCCGCCCTCCTCTGTCTCTGATTGGCTGGTCGTTCTGTGCGCTCTACCCACCCAACCCTCTGTTTGAGTTTAAGGTGACTCTCTTCGCTGGAGCGCATTGCAGTAACTTATTTTCCGAAATTGCATGCAAATTCAGGTAGCCTAACTAACGTTACAGCATAAAACGTGTACTGACATCCATTAGCCTAAAATAAGTTTACGTTTTTAATACCACCAATGTTGATAATAGTTCTAGGCTATGTGTCTCATTGCACATTCTAGTGCTAGCTAGAAAATCAGCTGGCTGATCACTCGGAGGGGAATTCAAGTTGATGAATAGTGCTGTATCGGATTATTCAGCTAGTCTATTAATGAAGCCTTAAATAAGCATACGTTTTTTTTTTAAATAAATACCGCCCGTGTTGATAACAATTATCCTATGTGTCTCATTGAAAAGTAATTAGTCACATAGGATGTTGCAGTGTGCTGGAATAGTTATTGTACATAAAGGGACCAAATATGGTCACACTTTATTGCTGTTCCATTATCGGGTTTAACCGTCTTCTATCTGCCTGTGAACAAACTCACTTAGGCCTACATGCACACAAGGCATAAGAAAACATGCCCAGGGAAAACTTGTATGACCTTGCATGTCATAAAACCAAGAATAAAACCCTTAGCGTTGCAGGAAAGTGAACAGACTTATGAGATCAGGTTTTGTATAGATTTGTGAAAATGAACATTGTGACTAATGACTTTTCAATGACACAAAGAACTGTTATCAACACTGCGAAACACTGGTGGTATTTACTAAAAAACGTAACGTATTAATTTATTTTATTAAACTTGATTTCCCCTCAGTGATCAGCTAGCACTAGTTAGAACAGTAGAAACGAGCTAGATTGTGCTAGAATAGTAGAATATATAAGAACTGTTATCAACATTGGTGGTATTTATTAAAAACATACGCTTATGGATGTCAGTACGTTTTATCCTGTAACGTTTACCTCCCTGAATTTCGAGAACAGGGCAATCGAGCGCGTTCTTAGACTGAAGAAGATGAGGTGGGTAGAGCGCACAGAACGACCAGCCAATCAGAGACAGAGGAGGGCGGGTCTTGGCATGGCCATAGTAGGATTCGTAATTTCGCTGAGGGGCTTGGGTTCTGTCCAATCACAAACAAGAAGTGTTGTCCTACCCTTTCCGTTTTGTGAAAGAAAATTACATTGAGGGGCTTGGGTTCTGTCCAATCACAAACAAGAAGTGTTGTCCTACCCTTTCCGTTTTGTGAAATGTCGTTGTGTTTTGTGAAATGTCGTTGTGTTTTGTGAAATGTCGTTGTGTTTTGTGAAATGTCGTTGTGTTTTGTGAAATGTCGTTGTGTTTTGTGAAATGTCGTTGTGTTTTGTGAAATGTCGTTGTGTTTTGTGAAATGTCGTTGTGTTTTGCACTTCTCAGCCACCGTAGTTTTGTGTAATAACACGCAGCCAATTTATCACCTGCTTCACCATGGCAACATTTACCCTGCCTCACTACATGTAGCCAATTGTACAAATAGTACATTTTAACAGGACAATCTTGATTAAGAGAGGATGGAGTGGGGTTGCTTTGTATTTCATCCCACGGTTGACATCCGTCTTGAGAAAATGCGATGGTTTACACAAAAGAGTGATTTCGCTGAAGGAGTAGTTATTTCTGTAAAAGAGGACGTAAAAAAAGACATGAAAGAAGAAATTCAGTTTCTGATGCGTTTCTCAGCTTCTCTTTGGCCTGGCCTGGTGTATTATTGATTTCCAAGTTAGACACATCTATTTAACAGTCATGGTGGAAACAATCAAGAATTATCTTTGATATACCCCCGACTAAAATTCTATTCAGATAATGTAGATGAACTCTTGACATGGGAGTGGGAAGTTAAGGAGGGGGGGGTTGAATGGGGCGGTGGAATGGGGGGGGGGGGGTGCTGCGGGGTGGTGGAATGGGGGGGCAGAGCTTATCTCACACACCTCCTGGACAGGGTCACAGGTGGGGGGGGGGGGGCTGGAGTTTATCGCAGCATGCATTGGGCGAGAGGCAGGAATACACCCTGAACAGGTCGCCAGTCCATCACAGGGCACACACACACCATTCACACACCATTCACACACCATTCACACACCAATGGGCAATTTAGAGTCTCCAATTAGACTAACCTGCACGTACCGGAAACCTGCACGGACACGGGGAAACTCCACACAGAAAGGCTCTCGGCCCGGGATTCAAACTAAGTACCTTCTTGCTGTGGGGCGACAGTGCTAGCCACTGCACCACCGTCTCCCGCTCTAATTACGCCACATAGCAGCCTATAACCATTATCCTTTCATTTTCTAACCACCTCAACAAAACTGCTGTCTACACTATACGGGGAAATGTACTTCAATCTTCGAAACACTGGTGTAGGAGTAGAGAGCACAGTCTGTGTCCTGCTAGCAGTGCAGTAGAGCAAAAAAAGAGGGGGAAAAAGAGGGGGACAGCTGGAAAACTGCAGACAAAGAAGGAGATCAAAGCCGAAAGAAAACTTAAGCAGTGGAAGAGAGGCTGGTGTGCCGCCAGGGGGTGGGTTCTGCCGAGCCTTCCCATCATCCTCTGCTGCTCAAACGCAGCCACATGGGATTCTGCTGTTCCAAACTTATGTGCAAAATTTCAAGACGTGGTGGAAAGTTATTTTTTGTTTCTATCAAAGAATCCATCCATGGCGTATGATATGTGTTATGTTCTTTGCCATGCCGCCAGGGCCATGGGCGTGTTTAGGTATTTACTCTTTCTTATCTCTTTATTGGCTTTTTGAAATAATCATTGATATAATAAACAGACCAGGTGTTCTCATCTGTTGCTAATGATAGGGTAGCTCTGACTGGAAGATGCCAACGCAAAATGGTGTGCTATGTGGTTGAGTACACTGATTACTGAAACTAACTCGCCAATCACTGCTACGCAGTAATACACTCATCAGGAACTATTTGCACAGCCCAAACCTCAGCACAACTATTTAAAAAAATATTTCTTTTACTAAAATTTTCAGATTTTCTCTCTTATTTTATGGGTGCCTGTGGTGTAATTAACATGCGATGCTGCTGTTGCAGATCGCAGGCAGTATGTGTATTGCAGTAAAAAATATATGTGCAGGCAGCAAAAATTCCCATCGTCGCCCTGCCTCTTCCCCTGCTTGTCAACAGGAATTGGCCATTAGCAATTCTGGAGATGGCACAGGAAATGAATACATCAATATCTGAAGGGTCTTCTTTTCACATTGACATTTTCCCATACTCCATTCAACGACGATAACGATGCAATCTGTAAACCTGTCCCTCCTCATCCTCCAATTTCCTGTCTCGGGTGAGGGGGGAGAGGGGGACAACTTTTCACTTTCAAAGCCTGCCACCAGTCCACAGACACAGCGCTGATTGATTGGGCCACATCATCAGTTTCTCTGACAGACGACTTCGCCGTATTGGTTTCTTCTAATTGGACGCTTCTGCTGATTACTCTTCTGAAGGTCCCCGCATGGT
The DNA here is from genome assembly GCA_022702515.1 of Ilyophis sp. 1 JC-2022. Lineage (NCBI taxonomy): Eukaryota > Metazoa > Chordata > Actinopteri > Anguilliformes > Synaphobranchidae > Ilyophis > Ilyophis sp. 1 JC-2022. Next base: position 135,539,179 of record CM040395.1, read on the forward strand.
TACCTGTGAAGATTTGTTTTCGCTATTCGTATATTAGGTACTGTGCTAATTAAAAACACGGAGTTAAATAATCTCTTCTGTCTCCCTAGAGAAAATGCTCTACAACGGGCGCGATTGATTTATGCAGCTAGAGACCTGAGCCTGCCTCTATCTAAAGAGGTCAAACGCCTCTAATTAAATCCTTTATTTTACAGGTTAAATAACAATATGTTTATGCTACAGCTGACCAATCAGAGGTCAAAACAGTAAAGCCAGTTTGGAGTCACTGAAAATAAAAGGAACAACAAGAATGCATAGAGGCTTGCATTGTAGCGTTTGTATAATGTACCAAGTCAGATCACAATAGATAGGCTGTGGGGTTACAAATGTTGCGCTTATTCCAGAAATCATAAAATTCACTTATTAAAATAAAAGTTCAAATATTTTACTTTTAATTCGACCCAGAAATTATGCATGTTAGCGTGCAATTTGGTGATCGGTTGATGACACGATGTGACATAATGTGGTTTCGGGAAGTCGCCGCAGTGATCTAACCCCTCGATACCATGCCTGGTTTTGGCCATGGCAGTATTCTTGACTTCTCAGCTGAAATAACGACTCAGCGTTTTAAATGAACATTAAACCGCATCTTTGTCAAGTTTTATTACATCTGTATAATAATCTGGCCCTCGTCCAGAGGATAATGCTACATTTTATCTCAGGACTTGTTCAGAATGATGTATTACATCTGACCTGTGGCTTTCTACTCTGTGACCTAGTATACATTTTTTCTTGTAGCTCTGATGATGTTCAATGTCTCCTGGATTCAATCAAAACCGCCTTGCTTTTGTAAGAGAAAGTGCTATTCAATAAAAGAGCAAAACCCTTTCAAGCTGAAACCACCACTGACAGCTGTGTTTTTTTTTACATGACAGTACAGTGTCAGTTGAGTTCCATCCAGAAATAAATCTAACATCATCACCATCATCGTCATCAGATTTATTTCACTAGGAGATCAGATTGAGATTAAAACCTCTATTACAGATGATATTTAGCAAAGATATGGAAACACATTATCCCTCAGTGGCCTTATAAATCATTCTGGATAAAGAGGTCTGTCTCATACAAACGTTTGCAAATGGATGAATAAATGACTCAATGAATTTAGTCAAAATGTATGACTTAAATGAAATAAGTTATTTTTAAAAAGTAGTAGTTCTACACACATTTGCAAATTTGCCAATTAAAATGTATTTTGTAACCATGACTTGCATTCTGCTCATTCTGTTACAGTGAACCTGGCTGTAAGTATCATTCAGTATTATCAGCGGAAAAAAAACAAGTTTTTAACCTGTAACCTGTTTATAATTACCATACCTTTCAATTATCATATCTAATCATAATATAATTTTCTTAAATTTACTGCAAATTTAATTCTTGCTTGATCAATCCATCTGTCAGACAATGCAGTTATCCCTGCCACTGATCGACCATATATTTAACAGCTGTTTACTCACAATTAATGGAATCAGTGAAAAATAGCGAGATGCGTTTGATCCTTTATAAATATTTTTTGAGCTGTGCGAATACGTGCCTGTCAATGTCATTTAGACACTCTGAGCAAATGATTTATTTGCAGGCCTCTGTTTAGTCAGCTTTGTCAATGTTAGCCATGCTATTAAGACTAGCACAAGTAGAGGAGATGTTATATCTCAAATATTTTCACATCAGAAGTTTGTGTATATCGCTGGCTAGCAGTACAGACATCTGCTGTCTAGTAAAGGCCTGCAGTCAGGTCTGTCAAGAGAAGAAATGCACATCTGTTATTTTTAACACTAGACACATTATTTACATTTGTAAGTCAAATGACCATCAGTGTTAAGATGTTGAAACAGTGCTACAGCGATTGCCTCTACACACTATTTCCAGCTCACCAAATGATGTAAGGTTTTATTTGGCAGCTAATGTGCTATCATGTACCTAGACAGCAACCCTCAAGCTGGCCAAGTCATGCTATCGTGTGACGCCCTTTTTTTCGAATTTGTAAACAGTTTAAAAAAAAACACTATTTTACTTTGAACATAAAAGGAAGAAAGGAAAAGGGAAACCTTGTTGACCTCCCGCTACTTCCACAAGGCTCGTATAATTATAGTCTTTTCTCCACCTGGGTAATGAACAGTTTATTTTTTACCAGCACTTCTGTCAAAAATGATTGACTGTAGAAAGTTCAGCTGAGTTGACCTGACTGGTGTTCAAGAAAAATAGCCGCCCTGCACAAAACCAGAAAATCTCTGCCTGTCCAAGCTCTGCCATCACAGTGTACACTACGCCATTTATCTGAAAAGAGGCCATTTTGTTGAATTAAGTTACGGAACATACAGAAATACAAAAAGAGGTAATGGACTGGAGTAATTTTAACTGAAACAGTATTAGACTAGAAAATCGTTCATATATAGTTGCCATAATCATACTGCTGTCATATTGTATGCTGCTGGACATGGAATGCTGTCACATGTAAGCCGTTTCTGTGGAAAACAGACGATTCCACGTACGGCTGTTTCATATCTTCCATAAAAAGCATGGCACCTCTCGGATATTGTGATTTATTGTATTATGAACACGTTTGAATGAAATGCCTAATGGAAGTACCATGCACTGCAAGTGTTGGCCGTGTCGTTTATACCACTGCAGCGAAAGCACAACCTTTTACTTTGAAGTCAGTGAAAGAGTATCTGGGGCATTTTCAAGGCTCTCCTGCTTAAAAGCCAGCTCTGGTCCTGTTTTCATTCGTTTATGAGCGGCTGTCTATTTGGAACGCCCTTTATAAGGCAAACCAAACACTTTCTCCGGGTATAACATCGTAGTAGCTTTTAAATTGTGAGAGGGAACTTTAATATCCCCGATCCCCTCAAATGTGTAAATAAAAAATAATCAAACAAGGATGAGCCGCTGATAATTCCTCACGGACATACGCAAGGTGTACTTAAACACTCCAGCACTGCTAACATCAGAATTAAGTGAAGGTAAAAATAGCTGAATAGAAATAAAGGTTCTCTAATAATACGCTGTAATGAAATACATCTCAAACCTGAATTCCTCTTGAGGACTTCATAAAAAACTCCATCTGCTATAAAGAACATATGGAAACCATTAAATGGGCTTTACAAAGTTTTGTTTGTGTCAATTTATCTGGGGGAGTTGGAATTTCATTTTAAAGAGCTTATTTCACTAAAACAGAACCTTTCTCTCTCTCTCACTCACTCTCTTTGAATCTTTTTTATGCTGTGGAGTTTACAACCTCACGGAAAATCACACAAGATTTTTAAAGTGCCATGGCATATTCTTAGCTCACCATAAAATATCTACAATCTACGGTGAGCTTTTCTGTAAGAGCTGAACTAAAATTATGTTTTTTTTATGAGAACTGGATGAGGTGTTGCCTTGTATATTTTAATATTTAGAATTCTTGTTTTACCACAGTGCTGTCACAAGTGGTAAACAACATGTAGTGGTTAATATCAAAACCAAAGAGCAATTGCTGATTTGCATTCTAGGACTTATCAGCAGCTAGATTTTGTACTAACCTAAAAGTCTCTCGTAGAACTGCTTTGTTATGTAATATCGATGTGTGTGGTTGTGTGTGTGCGTGTGTGTGTGTGTGTGCATGCGTGTGTGTGTGTGTGTGTGTGTGTGTATGCGTGTGTATGCGTGTGTATGTGTGTGTGTGTGTGTGTGTGTGTGTGTGTATGTGTGTGTGCGTGTGTGTGTGTGTGTGTGTGTGAGTATGTTTGTATGTATTATGAATCCAATAAAAGGGCTGACCTCTGATGCTTTATGACACATCAAATGGACCAGAAGGCCTGCAGGGTTATAAACCCAGGACCAGAACCAAACTGCTATTTAACCAAGGCAATAAAAATCCTTAGTCAACTGCTCCCTGTCCATGCACCACGCGACCTGGCAATCCAGGTAGTGGAAGTTGTGAAACCTGAAAGCTACAACATCAGCACTGAACGACCATAGTCATTGGACATCAGTTACGACTCAATTACAAATACCATCAAAAATGTAGCTGCTTGCACTCTTCATCCAGATAGTGGTCACTCTTTTTCTAACAGTATGGAACAATATTATGAGCAAACACCTTGCCAAAACCATATGTGATTAGCCAGAAAGAACTATGAACCAGAACCAATCTCACTACTAAATCCTCTCTTTTTTTTGCATTTTAAATTCTGAAAACAACATGGTGTTAGTTACGAAAGAACAATACTGAGCTACTGTAGCTATGGGTTTTTAGGTGTGGGATCTAAAAATATTTGTCTTTCATCTTTCTCCTTTTACCAGTTTACCAAACTTTTATATTTTTTCGATCTTAAGTTCAAAGTGCTGTGCTTTCAGGCTTTCTGCGGATAAGGGATATGCTTTGCCATCTGGGACCTGGCTGTCAAAATATAAAAAAAAGGCAAACATCTTTTTTTTACCTCTCTAAGAGTCTGAAAGGAGGGTCTGTCCCACTGAGCCAGGTGAATTGTGGGAGCTGTCATCATCCCCTTCAAAGAGAAACAATCAAATAGAGAGAGAGAAAGGAATTTTCTTCTCTGACAGGAAACTGTCAGGACCTTGTTACGGCTTGCGGCATCACTTACTGTGTGCCTGCACAAATTATGCCGCCTCCCCCTTATTGCAACGGAAGGTCGAGTGCTTTATGCCGGGCAAAGCATCAGAAGGTCAAGGGTTTGAGTCCCTGGCAGGACACTGTATTCTCAGTCTTGAGCAAGGGTGCTTTTACTCATATCTTTAAAATAAGAATAATAAAAAAAAACAGCTCTATAAGTAGGTCACAGAATACGTTTCCTGTTAAAATATAACTCTGCATGTCTGCATGGCAAGGACATATGCCGAAAAAATACATTTGAACAGAGAGCTTTTCAACCATTAATAGTCATATTAGTCATTACTAATATACAGAAAATAAGCAACATTGGGCCTTTCGTGCTGGTTTTAGCCCAAACCACCATCCCCTCAGACTGACTCTAACTGAGCATATGTTGAGACAGCAAGTGCAAGTATATTAGCTTACATAGCTGAGTTCAAATCTTAAAAGATGCATGACGGGATGTTTGGCTTAATCTTCACTCAAGGGGGCGTTGATTGATTGATACTGATTGGATTGTATCGATTGACTTCAGTACAGGATAACTCTTTGTAGATACACCAAACACTAGACATAAAATACACAAAACACTATAAATAAAATAATTATGATGTCCAGTCTACAAATGCTGAGTGTCATATAATAGCGTAAATAATGCAGAATGGCTCGCTGCATAAGTAGCATGGAATAGCTAGATTGGTTCCCAGCCTAATGCATGTCCTGGGACATATCGGGCAAGGACCAGTGAATTTGCCCCAAATGCCACTAACTTACTACACCAAAATTCATAAAACAAGGACACTTCCATAACACACAACCAAGGGGATAAGATTGGGTTTCATTTTTGAAGCTCACTTCTGGTTCTGTTGCTCACTAATGCCAGTGCAGGTTGGCTCCAGTATAAGTCTTTTGACCCCCATTTCAATGTACGTCAATTGTACCAATGAGGTCAAAAGATGGACAAAATAAATAAGACATCTGATTCAACTAATTAACTAATCATGGTCTTCAATCAAGAGCTTTGGTAAGTATAATAAGGTGTCTTAGTCCTGGCCTAAAACAAAAACCTGCATCACACCGGCCCTTTCCGGATAACATTCCCCTCCCTTTGGCCTAGTCACTGCGTGTCACTTGGGGGAGACGGTATCTCACACGCTTAGTGGACGACCCGAACCCGGCCCGTACTTCATGACCATATGAGTCCCTCCTTTTCCCTGCTATGCAGTCTCTGGTTCCAAAACTGCACTTCTGTGGCATCAAAACATTTTTCACAAGCCCATATGGGAAGTCACTGTGTGACACTATAGTCTCTTCTTCCATATAGAGAGCCGATGTGTGACATCACTTCCGCTGAGTTCAGTGCCAGACGAAAGTTTCTCTAATGAGCATACCCGTTGTGATTTAAACCATCTGAGATTATAAAGAGCCTGTTTTCAGTACAATAACAGGATTTAAATATGTTGTACATCTATGCCCCTTCTCTCAATTGTGGAATTTCCTGGGCAGGCTGGTTTGAAATTGCACAAATTACATTAATTTATATAATGTTCAGTGCTAACAAACTACATTTCCCCACAGTATGGAGTGACAGCGTGTCGCCAGATTATACATCACCGCCCCTTGCTTTCAGAGCCAGAACAGCAAACTTAAATGAGCAAACAAAGAATAGTAAACTTTTATGTAACATGGCTATGCCAATAACATGTATTTATTGCCTACATAAATTACATTTAACAGATATATTGATCATGACAACACTAGCCAATATACATGATTAATTATGCTCCCGAATGTCCGCAACCGAAACATGGAAATGAGCATATCATCCGGGGATTTTAAGTACACTACATATTTGAGACATTTTAACCTACTTGACAACTTTCTCATCCAGTGTACACATATGCTCGATAGTATGGAAGGGCTTTGATTCGGACATAGCCCTGGGTTCACTTGGAAGAGGACAGAGACCCCCCTCCCCCCCCCCCGTTTTTTAGCGAACCACTGTTCGCTTGCTTGGTGTGCACTCAAGTGCAAGTGAAGGTTTCTCACCTGTCAAAAACCTATATTGATCCGCACCAAACGAAGTAGGTGTGAAAGCACACGTACTTAGCAAAAACAGTGACATTGTGAAAACAGTGTGCCTACCTCCAAAACGAAAATTAGTCCTCAAACAAAACCTCTCCACCTGACCCATCGCCTTCACCCTCTTGCAGCAGCAGTGAATGCACACAAGAGGGTAGTGAGAAAGCTTGCTTGGTGAGCAATGGACTCTACAATTAGTCATTTGTCCTATACGTTCGCCTTGTGGGGTGAAACATAAACCAGGCTATGGTTCCATAAATGTCACCTCCTCACGACCAATCATCTCTCGCTTGGTGACAAGGACAGAGATTATTTAGTTTGTTTGAGAGATCAAAGGTAAAAATGGCTGCACATGCTACTTGAATCTAGCTATAGAATTGCTGAGATTGTGGCAAAAAAAGAGACAAAAGCCACATGTTTTCTGATTCGCTCATATTAACGTTACAAGCGTGCAAAGAAAAATCTGAGTACAAAGTTAAGTCCACAAGCATCAAAATAATCACAAGGTTCCCCCTGTCAAACAATGCAATCAGCCAACGGATTCATTTCGCTTGACATAAAAGTGTCGTTTTGGTGGGGAAAAAATTGAATCCAGTGGAAATGTTTTATTCAACAGGGTGGGTGACTTGCCCAGTCCAGAGATTCAAATACATAAAAAAGAAATGTATTGGGTTAATGTGGTTCGTTTGATCAAATATTTTAAAAAGTATTTCAAATTCAATTAATTAAAAAAAAATTTTGGGAGGGGGGGCATATTTGTGAATTGTAATGCAGTGTGGTATTACAAATAGTTATCCACCATGCACGGTAGTACACATGCTTTGCCCTTTAGTGTGTTTGTACTTCACAGTTGTCTCATAACCATGCAGGTTTCCACCAACCCCGTCCCCGATTGCCGTCATTCCGTTGGGGCCCGCGGATTGCAGGGTAGCTGCTGTGTCAGTGCTGGTTCTGTTTGCGCTTGCATGTATGCTGTGGGTGGTTCCACAGAAAGTTATTTATTTCAATGCAAATATCACACACTAGAGGTGATATGAGTAATCATCAGCAGACATGTGGAGATGATGAAGACAGAACCACTCTGTTTCTTTTAATCTTGAGCTCCTATAGTGCTGCATGGTTTGGCAGGATAAATATTATTTTATGTAATCAGTGACTTGAATATTATTTTCTGATTATTAAGCCTGGAGGTGGGATGGCGACAGTATGTTTGGCCAATATTTCTGAAAACCCCGAATCCATTACACCATTAGCCACTGCTTCACACTGCCACCCTAATACAGTCATCATATTCACAGAGCAGAAGACTGTGCTGCTCTGTGACCTTTCACCCCGTCTGACCCACGGCCGGAACTTGATCAGGAAGTGCCTATTTTCAGAGGTTATAGGGTCAAGTTCATCTGTCAACGCACCTGGAGCATAGATATTTTGAAAAGAGTCGGGGCGGGGGCCTTTTGGCATCTGATAGGTTTGTGGACTGACAAGCGAGTCCTCCGTGCTGAGTTGCTATGGTGACGACACATTTGCATGCATTTTCTTTGCCATATTAAATTTTTGTTATTTGTGAGTTTGAATCACTCGTTTGACTTTTTCAAACAAATTAACAGAAGGGTGTAGGACACAGGAAAGCCCGTCTGTTGAACACTGTCCCACACAGTCACCCGTGAAAATGTTTTTTTTCAAAGCTGAGTTTTGTTTGACTGCCATTGGGTTTTTTTTTGTCACTCTCCCTCATTTGGCTGAGGGAATGATGGCTGGGTGACCTCTGACCCGCAGAGAAAGTGATCTCGCTGCAACGTGCGGCCAGCCCCTTTTCGGAACGGAACCATGCCGCTCTCTGTAATTGAGCGTGCAAACTTGCACAGCTGGATGCCATTAGAGCCAGGTCGCCTGGCCCACAGACCACTTTACTGAGGGGAAAACACCTGAAAAACAGCATACAGTCCAATACCCATACCTTTATAAAACCCATAACATTATTATTACGATGATTAATATTATTATTCCTTATTTGACAGACACACTTATCCCAGCAGTCGTAGAGAAAATTCACAGGCACAAGAGCCGAGAAATATTTCACAACTTACTGAAGCAAATGCAGTAAGACAAGTAAAATATTTAACTAGAACGGAAAGTTTGAGAACAAAAAAACATGTTAGTTCACAAACATTATAACTAACGGAAAACAAACTAATATTATTTTGGGTTGAACTCACATTGATGTGGCTAACGTAACTCACCTCGCCAGAGATTTAATCCGTTAGAAGCTTTGCAAGAGAGGCTATCTGGATCTGTAGCAGCTAGCTGCAGTGTCTGATTGTGATGTCAGCTGCAAGTGTGTTGTTCAGATTCAGAATGTTCCATCAATGTTAATCAGTGGAAAATTTTTCAATATAAAATTGTAAATATCTCAAAAAGCACTTGAGCCATTGACACAAAAAGCATGTGGAAGGCTAGCCCATACTAGGTGAAGCTACTGGCCAAATATTGTAGGTCTGTTCTTTCTTTTTGGCTGAAAATCTATTGGAGGGAGTAGCGTACAGAAAATTGCTGTGGAATAAGAATAAGATGAAATAATAAGCAGAACAGTAAGATGGCCTTTTCGAGCAAACTTAATTATTCTTTGCATATTTAGCAGTTATATAACACGTTGTACTTAATGATACTACTGGTGCTATAAGGACAATGACTGCTGCATTGTGACATCACACTGCACACCCCACCCCACCCCGCCCTCCCCTTCAGGTAACTGTCTGATGAGCTGATCTCAGGGTCGGGCACACATGTCACAATCACTTTGGCAAAGCATAGCCATTCCCATTTTGTACGAGTGCACGGCTATCCCCCTCTTGCTCCGACCGAGCTCTCAGGTTCCCTAATGTGAAACCCCCGGTGAGGAGAAGGTGGGGTGTGCGGTCGAGGGGGTGGCTAAAAGAGCGCATAAAGATCCTCTTTCATAGCTTCCCTTGGCTCCCCCATCAGTTCCTGTTTGGCTCCGTTTCTCAGGGAGATTAACCAGGACTCGATTAACAGGAAGCCTCGCCGAATCTTTCGCTCAGAAGAAACCTCAGTTCAATTTACACATTCCAGGTTCATGATGATTGCCCCCAATCTGCTGTCCACATGAGTTATATTCTGTATCATATCCAAAGAAAGCCTTTTTTTACATTTGCTGCTACTGCCGCTACTTTCGTTTGTGTGATACAAACCATCCCTTCAGTGGAAAATGCATCTTTCAAAAGTTAAAAATGGATCGTGGACACGAGGAAGGTTAACTCCTGCGTGAAGGCTGACCTTGTTGTTCTTGTGAGAAATACCGAGTGGAGGAGGACTGAGTGGGTGCAGCATCTGTGGTGCTGCAGAGTCGTATCAAAGCCTGGCCCAATTACAGCCCCGGGGCAGAGATATAGAGCAGGGAATTCTGGGAGTTAAGTCACCCACCACCTTTCCGTCCTCCCTATTTTAATGGGGCGTAGAGCCGAGGGACTGAAGATACTGCAGTTATTGGTGTGAAAACGTTTCAGCACGTCTGTGTGCAGTTGGCCTACACCTGGGAAAATGTCACCGTTAACTGATGCATGCTGATTTATGCTGATTGATAACATGCAGACAGAAAGTGGGAGGAAAATGACAAAAATAAAGAGATAAAGATCTCTGAGAATGATAATTTAGCCACAAGGAGCTATGGCAACTTGGAGTCAGCGATGGTTGGTGTGGTGTGCCGTGTTCCCTATCTGGCACGTGGCCACAGCAGATGTGCATATGTATAAATGTGCTGGTTTGTGCGTGCGCTGCAC